>OX424573.1:24472508-24901455 GCA_949152435.1 Gastracanthus pulcherrimus | reverse complement strand
CGTAACTTTCGTTTCTACTCGAGATAAGATCGGTAGTATACTGATCTGATAAAACAGAAAAAAAGTACAATAATATTTTACACCAACCCAACTAACTTCAGATAGTTATCCCCCAACTATGTGAGTCAAAACAAAGCTGAAAAATAAAAATCTCAATATACATGAATTTCTTTATATGTAAAATAAGAATAGTACAAAAGAAATATTTTCATATTGTTTTAATGCAATTAAAACGATAAATATTTAAATTACAAAGGAAACATCAACTTTTGACTCACGTAGTTATAATTAAAAGTGAGATTTACGATCTTTGGATTAATATTATTTCGTTACTGTATGAACCAGTTTCTAAAAATGAAAATATATGCTTTATTAGTGTTTCATCTAATTTTTCCCAGATTTTCAGACATTACTCGAGACTTGCTCGATCACTACAGCTGAAATAAACTCATATTCGTAGATTTTTCGTTGAGATCACCATATTCTAATGAAATAGGACCTGAAATGCGTTAGCTTTGAATGAGTATAACTCAAAATCTATACTGTACAGCGAACTAAAATTTTGCAGGGATATTCATCGAGATATAAATTGATTTTGCTCAAACTTTCAGAAGTTTCTCGAGTTTTTTGATTTTAGGATATAACTACCTTAAGGAGGGTGTATGTGTAGATATATTTTATAAAAAAGAACCATTTTTTACTACAATCTAATCTTACATAATGATACGAAAATCAATATATTATGAAATAAGGGGTTTTTGTCAAACAAACACATTTTTTATCGAAATTTCGTTAATGTAAAATTAAATATCGTCAACTAGAGAAAAATTTGCCAAACAGTGGGGACTTTTTTACTTTTCATTTGATTTATATTCTAAAGATCTCATTTTGTTCCTTGAACAATTTCAGGGGGATTTACCCATATAAAAATTAGAACATTATCAAAACCAGCAAAGTTACTTCCAATTGTTTATATGTTCATATACATGTGTTTTATAAACAATCGAACGTAACTTCGCAGGTTTTGATAATTTTCCAATTTTTATATCGGCAGTCCCCTGAAATTATTCAAGGAACAAAATGAGACCTTCAAAATTAAAATTGGGATAACAAATAAAAAAGTATCTACTGTTTTGTCGAATCTTTCTTTAGTTGTTGATAAATACTTTTGCAGTATGGAAATTTTGTTGAGAAAACTTTCTTTCGTCGCTTGAAGTGTCCTACTTTCATATTATATTATTTCTCATATTATAATATAAGAACAATTCATTACATATATTTTTTTTTTATTCTAGGTATATATCTACACTGTAAAAAAGTGGCCCTGTAAAAATACTACTCTGAGAATAAGACATTATGGAACCTACTGTGAGAGTAGTAAATTTACTGCTTTCAGAATAGTATATTTACTATTCTCAGAGTAGGTCCCATAATATCCTACTCTCAGAGTAATATTTTTACAGCCCATTTCTTAAAGTATACGCATACAATATCCTTAAGCTGAGCAATTTATAATTAAGAATGTAAACATAAAAAATTAAAACCGTAAACCAGAAAACTTAAACTCAAATAACCAAATCTGAGCAATTTGCAATTCAAATTATTTCCAACGTAACTTACTAAGTTAGAGTTTATTCGATTTAGGGCTTACGGCTTTATTATTATTTTAAACTTTTTTAATTGCAAATTGCTCAGCTTAGGCTAGAGAGAATTAGTGTTTACGGATTTATTGTTGAAACTTTTTAATTACAAATTGCGAAGCTTGGGTCCACGCCATTGATTGTAGGGTAAAAAAGAGCAAAAAAATTGCTCATAATATGAAATTTTCTAGCGTTCTAAAAAAATAAAAATAAAAATTGGCAATAAATAGTAAAATTGTGAGAATAGTGTTGGCCAACTATGATTCAAAATGAATTTGAAGCATACTATACAAATGGAAATTGAAGAATTTCGAAAATTGAGATGTTTAATGAAATTTCAAAATGTAAATCTCAAGCTAACTACAATTGGGGGCAAATTGGAAAATTTCGAGAATCGAGTTGCCCAACTAAAATATTAATATCACATAGCACTTAATATTGCAGCAATATCACACGAATACCACGTGCAATATTAAATATTTTTGTGATATATATATAGCAGGAATATTTCAGTGATATTGTAGCAACATTTAATGTCCGCGTCGTTTTTATCACAGCAATATTACGGAAATATTAGTGCAACATTTCGGTGACAATCAGGCAAAATTTTGGTAACATCACAACAATATTATTATTGTTTTTTTCGTGATTGTGGTGATAGTGAAAAATATTGCAATTTTCGAAACTCTTCAATGAATTTCCATATGTATAGATTCCTTAACATTCAGTGGAAGTGCATGTGAGATATAATACACATCCGCGCATAACTTTATAACATCAATATTTTAAAAATTCTTAAATGAATCCATTACAGCAGAATGTACCGTCGAACAGCCCCCATTATGTTGCTGGTCGTATACGTTCGCATTTCGTTATTTTTCAGATTGGGTTGAGAAGTGTTGAGTAGGACGCATTCTCGGACAGAACCGAGTACGGCTATCTGTACTTGGTTGCATATAATTTACTGGTAATAATTATACGTTGCAGTCGGATTAATAATTTTAACTCATAGCTACCGATATAAAATAAAATCACATATCTGACGACGTGCGGGCATATACCTAAACATCACTAAATATTTTCACTATAAAAAAATTAGTGTTACAAAATTCAGCGACTTTGAACTGTTTAATTTTATGTTCTTACTGCTCTACATAATAATTAAAAAAAAATACCATTAAAAATTATTTTAATACAAAATATTTATGTTAAAATTATTTAACACAAATCTTTTTCTTTTTTTTTTTTTTTTATTAATTTATTTAATGTCACATGCACCTGGGGAGGTTATTAGTGACCACATGAATATTTTACATTATTTTACAATATGAGATATGATACATTGTATTACGATAGTGGTACAATAATTGTATTGGATGGTACATACAGGGATTAAATATGATAATTTACATTATATAAGATGTAGGTAGTTGATTTCTTGGAGATACTTGAGTAGGTTGTTGCAGGATTCTCTATTTTGAAACATATCTTTCATTTCGGCAGGTATATTGAATTTCATCCGTTCGATTTGATATTTGTGGCAATCGGTTAATAAGTGTTTTACTGTGAGTGTCGTGTTGCATGAGTCGCATTGTTTCGGTTCTGATTTAGTAATAAGGTGGCAGTGAGTGATATTTGTATGTCCTATTCTTAATCTGGTCAGGGCTACTTGACTTTGCCTATTTAATTGGGTAACCTCATTTTTTTCGTAAAAATTTGATTTAACTTCATGTATTTTTAGAGAGCCTATTTTTTTCCAAGAATCATTCCAAAAATTTGCAGTGGCATTTATAGCATGTATTTTGAGTTCTTTATGGTAGATTGGTACTTTTTGTACTCCAAAGGGGAGAAGTGCTGCTTTTTTTGCTGCCGCATCTACTTTGTCGTTTTCTTCTATTCCAGTATGTGAAGGGATCCATAAAAATTTTATATTAGTGATGATTTTGTCGTTTTTTTTCCGGATTAGTTCCTGTATTATATCTTTTATTATTGTGTTTTCTGATTTTTGATTTTTTAGTGCACTGAGGACACTTTTGGAGTCAGTGATTATTAAAATCTTGGTTTCCTTCAGTTGTCTTGTTAGTTTTATAGCTTTTAGAATAGCATATGCTTCGGCTGAGAAAATTGAGAATTCATCTGGAAGTTTAAATAGTAACTCGTTTCCTGCTGAAATTACTGCACCTCCAGTTCCTGTTTTTGACTTCGATCCGTCGGTGTATATGAACAAGTAATCTTTATATTTCTGTTTGATGTCAGCAAAATTAGCGAGTATTGTGTTTGAATTTAGATTATTTTTAAAGCCCTGGAAGGCATCATCAATTATTATTGGTGGTTCGATTTTCCATGGTGGAAATTCGAATTGGTTCCTCTGTATAATTGGTTGTAGGTTTATATTGTTAGTTTTTAGATGTTCGAGGACGCGTAGGTAAAATGGTTTTGGGAGGCTGGATTTTTTCTTGAATAAATCTATGTAATTATCATTAAAGGTGAGTTTGTGGACCGGATTTGTTGGTGTAGTGGCAATCGAAATCGCATATGAGAGACTAAGTTGAATTCGTCTTATGTGGAGAGGCGGCATTCTGGCTTCACTTAGAATTGCATCAACGGGGCTAGTGCGGAATGCTCCGGTAGCAATTCTTGCTCCGGCATTGTGAATGGGATCGAGCAATTTTAAGGTATTTTGTGAGGCTGAATTGTATACGATTGAGCCGTAGTCAAGTTTTGATCTGACCAATGCTTTGTAAGTTTTTATTAAGACATTGTATTCGGCTCCCCAATTTTTTGAAGACAGAATTTTTAATATATTTAGTCTATTAAAACAATCTTGCTTGATATTTTTTATATGGGTTGTCCATTTTAGTTTCGAGTCGAAGGTTAGTCCTAAAATTTTTACATGATCAACAACTTTAAGTTTATTTTCGCCGAGTGTTAAGTTGAATTCATTTTTTCTTGTATTTTTCCTATCGAATACTGTAACTGTTGATTTCATTTGTGAGAATTTAAAACCAGTTTTAGCTGAGAATTCTTTAAGTTTGTTTAACACATTTTGGAGCAGTTCTTGAGTCGTTTTTAGATTTTTACCTATTAGGAATAGTGTAAAATCGTCGGCGAACAGGCTGTATTTTATCGGAGCAAAAATTATTTTGGTGATGGCATTTATAGCTATAAGAAAAAGTGTTACACTTAACACTGAGCCTTGGGGTACGCCATTGTCGATATCTATTGAGTCCGACAGCTGGCCGTTTACTCGAACACGTATTAGTCTGTTTTTAAGAAAATTAGAGATAAAATTAATCATATTGCCACCGATATTGAGCTTTGCAAGCTCTCGGATAATACGCCTTTTCCAAATCATGTCGTAAGCCTTCTCAATGTCGAGACATATCGCTACCAAGTGGTGATTTTTCACGAACGCCTCACAAATACTAGATTCAAGGGCAATTAGGCAGTCATTTGTTGAGTGATATTGCCTGAAGCCATGTTGACTATCCGAAATTAAGTTATTTTTTTCCAAAAACCATCGGAGTCTTCTGTTTATAATTTTTTCTAGTAACTTACATAAGCAGCACGTGAGCGCTATAGGTCTATAGCCTTCAGTACTATTTTTGTTTTTTCCGGGTTTAGGTACCGGAATAACAATGGCTTCGAGCCATTGTTTTGGAAAAACGTTTTTTGTCCATATAACATTATATAGATTGACAAGGTATTTTAGTGCTTTTTCAGGTAGATTTTTTATGAAGATATTCGGTATTTTATCCGGTCCAGGGCTTGAGTTTTTGCAGGTTTTTATTGTAGTGAGTAATTCTGAATATGATATTTTAGTATTAAGGCTTGCTGTATCACTTGTTAATTCTATTTTTTCTATATGTAGTTTTTCTTTTTCCATTTTACTTTTATATTTTAAGAACTCTGTATCAAAGTTGGAGTCGCTAGAATTTTTGGCAAAGGTATACGCAAGGATATCAGCCATATTTTTTGCGTCAGACGTGATGGAATTGTCTTCTCTATAGATTGCATTTATTTCGCTTTTTCTTTTTTTTCCGTTAAATAAGTTTATTTTCTTCCACATCTCATCGCTTGAAACGTTACTTGTTAGAGTGGATATAAATTTTAACCATGCTTCTTTTTTGCATCTTTTTATAGTTTTTTTTGAGAGAGCGCGCTTTAATTTATATGCTAGTTGATTATCTTCAGTATTTTGCTTTTTGTACCTGTTGAATGCGTGTTTAGTTTCTTTTACCGCATCTTCGCATTCTTGATTCCACCATGGGGCGTAATTTTTTTCAAAATTACCGTGTGTTTTGGGAATCGACTTTTGAGCAGCTTCATTAATTAGTTTTTCAAAATTTTCTATTAATTCGTCGATTTTGTCTAGTTTGGTTTGTTCGGGGTTTTCTAAGAGGTCTATATTTTCTTCAATTAAGGCTTGAAATTTGTGCCAGTCGGCTTTTTTGAATTTCCATCTTTTATCAAAAATAGGAGAGTTTATTTGTTCGTTTTCAATTTTTATATAAATTGGAAAGTGGTCACTGTTATATAGATCGGAACATACTGACCATTGAAGTTGATTTGTAATGCTAGGGTGGCATAAAGTTAGATCAATAGCGCTAAAAGTTGCATTCGATACATTGAAATGTGTTGCTTGTGTAGAGTTTAGAAGCGATATGTTGTGATTCAATAGAATATTTTCAATCTGCTTTCCTCTCATATCTGTTCTGTTTGATCCCCACAGCGTATTATGACTATTAAAGTCGCCTACTATTATATATGGTTTGGGTAATTGATTAATAAGATCGCTTATTTCTCTGTTGTCTAGATCGTAACTATTAGGTATATAAACGTTACAGATGCATAATTTTTTTGATTCAATTATTATTGATGTTGCAATAACTTCCAGGTTACTTTTTATATTTAATTCGGAATAATTGATATTGTTTTTAATATATGTTGATACTCCTCCACTAGAAGACAAGCAATTTAATCGATTTTTATAGTGTATTTCAAAACCTTTAAGTTCAATAAAAGAGTTATTTTTAAAGTTTGTTTCTTGTATACAGATTATTTGCGGTTTTTCGTCATTTATTATTTTCTGTAGAAATTCTAGGTGCGATCCTAGACCGTTAATATTCCATTGTATAATTTTACTTGTCATTATTCTCGATGGAAGAGGATTCATCGCCTGAGGATACAGAATTTGTTGACATTTCTATATCTTTGTTGTTGTCGCTTTTTTTCAACTTATTTATAGTTCTAGTGAATTTGTTTTTAATGCTTTTATCGAGTAAAAGAGGATACAGTTCGTTCATTAGAGATATCAAATCGTTTACATCATCACAATATTCTTTAGCAATCAACAATGGTGTGCTAGAACCTTGGATATTTTCAAGAAAGCTTTTAAATTGAATAAAATTTAATAGTTTATTAGGTTCGTTAAGAGTGGTTTCTAGCGGGGCAATCATATCGTTGAGTGATTTAGTATTTGCTTCCTTCTTTATTGCTTTTCGTTTTTGTGTTGCTGGTTCGACAAATTTAACAGGGATATTATCGTTGCAGAGATTTTTAGTATCTGCAATTGAATCAGTGTCATCTGAAACTTTGGATCTAGTTCTTTTTAGGTTAGTACTGTTAAGTGTAGTAGGGTTATTAAAGGTCATTTCATTGTTTTGGGTGATGCTTACTTCTATACGATGTTCGCTTTCTTGTGTAGTTTCTATGTTTTGTGTTGGTGGGGACAAACTGTTTTCTATTGTTGTATTATCGATAGATTTGGATGTAGTGTTATTAGAGGTACGGCAGTTTTTCGCAATATGCCCATCCTGCTTGCAAACGAAGCATTTTAGACCGTCAGCTGAGAGATATATCCAAAATGTTGTTTCGTCATGTGTAATCCTTAAAGACGGGGGTAATTTGCCGACATCATCGGGATGTATGTACATTTGACGTCTAAAACTTAGCACGTGGGCGTAGCCTTCCTCTGGAATTCCAGCTTTTATAAAAGATATCGAGGAGCTTCGCCGTATCTGTAAGTTGTCTATTATCTCTTCGATGTGTGTGTGGGGAATTGAGGGACAAACATTTGAAATAATTACACGTTTGTGTCTTGTAAGAAGTAGACGTATTTCAAGGACTGACTCACCAATGTTTATTTGTGACTGTTTGTTTACTAGCTCTTCGGCCATCTCCTTACTCGATAGGAATACACATACACGACCATTTGAGATTTTTGAAGCAAATCTTACGTTGGTTTTACCTACTATTTCACCAATTGCGCACACATATTCTTTTAACTGTATTCCTTCTTTACTTTCTATGACAATGGCTGCATCTCTCTTGGGGAATTGATCACTCTGTGTAATTGCTGCGTAACTTTTACTTCGATTGATTAGTGTATTAGAAACATTTGTTTGTTGGGATGCCTGAGAGGCCCCGTTGTTAAGGGCCATCTCGCCGAAGGATGTAGTTTAGAGTTGCACCGAAGTGCAACTCTTTACGCGTATCTTGTACACTCACACCACTCTGTTTATTTGTATGTTTTCGTTTGACACTATATGATCCGCATTAACTCGCGTACTGTATGTTTACAAGCAGCGAGCCTTAGACACTTCCGATCGCTACGACTGTTCGATCGATACTGAATCTTTTTCTTTATATTGAAGGTTTAATCTACTAAAATTGACAAGTTTACGTTATTACCACTAATATTAAACATTTTCATAATCGGCAAGATGGTCCAATAGCGACATAAAATCTAAATTTTTTCAAAAGACGTTTTTATTCCAATTTTGAGTCTTCCCAAAAAAATTGTTGTATCTTTTAATGACTTTACATAGGGGTTTGGAATTAAAATACAAAATATATAAAAAATAAAAAAGCGTGGTGTTCATATGCCACCCCCTCGATAACTAAGAGTTAATAAAATTGAAAAAAAAATTGATTTTATTGTGTTTTATCAATTTTTATGTGACTATAATTCCGAAATGATTTCGTACTTTTGACGATATCATTGCTATCTATAGATATTTAACTTAGAATAATGAGAATGTTAATGAGAAACGGATAAAGGTATGCCTAGCGTGCTTAGTTGGGATAGTATTCATTGAAAGAAAGAAAGATTTGATAGGCCTTTCTTACAAAACTGCATTTGCATATCTCATATTGTCAATATCAGACAGATTTCGTATTGGATTTTTATACAATACTCTTTAAATTTCTCCGCTAATACTCTGTACATTTATTAACAGAAGTTTTCAATGTTATTACTTTGGGGAATTTGAATCAAATAAAGTAGATATTTTACATCTTCTATAGGGGGACCAGGGGAAAATTACACGCGAGTTATCAAATTGAAACGTACGAATTTTTTTCAGCCACATTTGTTTCAGGTTTCAATAAAGGTAGATTTTAAAACGGCTGTCATCATTTTATTCACGTTTTCTTTTCGAACGATTTTATCGATATTCGGTACTATGCTGGAATTTTTGTGAGCTAAGAGAAATATTTAATTAAAAAAGAATACATTTTATACTTTCATATAAACTATTAATATTTCATGTATTTTCAGATGTATAATTGTTTTATAATAAGCAAATATAAATTATGATTACCTTATTATCTCATTTAAAATACGTTCTTTCAATTTAATTTAACAAAACATGTAGTCCAAGAACATTAATTTACATAGTTTGAACCATATATAAAATATTAATGCTCTGATGAACTTTTTTTCAAAAATTGCCCAAATTCAAATGAATAAAAGAAATGTTCAATCTTGCCCTAGTCTCCCCTAATATTCTCCTATGTGGCTTATATCATTTGAATCACTATAAATACTACTTAAATGACTATTTATTTAATATTTTTGAAAATTTTAATTTTAATGTACGTTTACTCATAAAAAAAAAATTATGCAGATGATCCACCACCTTACATCGATGGAGTGAGAATAAACAGCCCACATTATTTATGTAAAATTAAACTTGGTCAAAATAGTGATAAGCGTTATACTCTTGTCATATCACAATATGAAAAAACGAACACTATTTATTATACACTTCGAGCTTATGGAACTTCTCAATTTACACTTCGTAAGATAGCAGAACCCTGCAAATTTGAAAAAGAGGTACGGTGCTATTTTGTTTAAAAAAGCGAATGAATTTAAATTGCATATTTATATATATAAAGTAACTAAATTACTTAATTAGTTATTGTAATATGGGTAACTTCAATAATTTAGATTTTTTATATCGCATTATATGAATTATAATTTTCATGCAATGCGAATTACATTTTTTATTAATAAAAAGAAGACTAAAGTAGATCTAAGCATGAGAATACAGGAATGCTTATTTATAAGTATGACTCAGACTGCATTGAACAAGTTAAGATTGGTTCAAGGCAAAATGTGATGAGTCATCATTAGTGACTTGCGACTTTTATAAAATTTATTTTTAGTACTTTGAGTATATAATAAATCCTTTTTTTTTGCAAATCTTGTATTGCATATAAAGATCTAAACATATGTAATATTTATAGCTATAACAATACATATATATATGTGTTAAATCAATGTTTTCTGCTACTAGATCACAGATGGTCAATGGAAAGGAAATAGTGCAGGTGGATGCGGCAATCACCCTGCAACTTATGTTTACAATCCTAGATATCAATTGGTCTTGGAAAGTTCAAACAACAATAACTGGCTGCTTATTATCTTAAAAGGACCTAAACAATATCAAATTGGCTTTGAAATTTTAACAGTTATATTAAATGATCCAGAATCACCAACTGCTTTTAAAAGTAAAAGCTCTGGTCCTTTTCGGTATGTCATTGGAGCTGAAGTTTGTTTATTCGCGTACATATCTGGGGAATCAGCATGTTGTATTAAAATGGTATTTTACATTTTAGATCTGGATTTGTTTATTTGGAATTGGAAGATGTACCTGCAGGTACTTACAATGTGATTCCTTCGACATATTTGCCAGGGCAAGAAGGGCCATTTTTTCTGACTTTTAAATCATCGTGCAACATACAGCTCAGTCGCCTTCAATAAAGCTCAAAGATTTATAGCACAAATTAATAATTGTATAAGAAATGAATGATAACTAAAAAAAATACTAACAATCAAATCGTTCTTGTAATAATGTAAATAGACTTACACAAATTTTTAAAAAAACTGATAATGTGTGATTTTTACGAAAAACTACCGATTTTACCCTTATAATATCATGATTTTGCCTCTTGGAAGTAAGTACTGCGCAAATTACCGATTGAGACGCGGATTTCACCGTGCGCAGATGTTACGTAAGAAAATCTCTGTACACATTGCAGGGGTATGATTTTTTGATAAAAACAATGCAAGAAAAATCCCAGTGAATCGCAATGAACTCAGCAGGTCCACTATCGTATACACGTAGAAAAGAATATAGAGGCGCTTATGCATAGCCGGGAGTTGCGTGAAAAAACGGGAACGAACACGTTCTAGCCTGCGTGAAAAGTGGACAAGCGCGATAACGGGCGAATTTGAAAAAGTGGACAAGCGAAATGGCGGGCAAATGGTCGAATGAGCGTCGACTTCCGGTTCGCCGGCGCTATATACGTTTTCCGAACAAGTGCTAGTACAGAGAGCAGAGAGCAGAGAGCCGAGAGAGTCGAGAGAGGTAGTACGAGTACCCTACACAGCAGCAGCAACGCCGGGGACGCCGCCTCGACAAAAGCACGACTCTCTCCTCTTCAGAGCGCCGCCTGCCCGCAGCGAGAGTGTGTGAGTTTGTGTGCCTGTGTAAGCCCGCCGCCGCCGCCGCCGCTCGCCGCTCGCCGCTCGCCGCTCGCCGCTAAAGGAGGAACTCGCTGATCTTCTCTCGCGCCAGCACGCCGCACGACGCACGCACACACACCGAGCCACGATTTCGCATTTCGAACCTTATAGCTCATGAGAAAGTGACAAAAGCATAGCGCCATATTGCCTGCTTGTGTTTGCTCGCCGATTTGCCGTTGTGGCGCGTGCTCGACAAACTTCATCCTAACTCGCAACGATGGGTGATAACCAGGTGAGTGCCCGAGGAGCGGCCTCGAGCGGGCCGCTGGCCGGTCTCCCGGCCCAACCGGCGTATCTCCATAACATTCGCCCACTTTATAACCTTTCTTGCCGAGCTCGCTCTTATTTCTCTATCTCCCTCTCTCTCTTTCTCTCCGCAGGAACAGAAACCCGATTCCGGCCCAGGCGACGCGAATTCCGAGTACATCAAGCTCAAAGTCGTCGGAAACGTGAGTTCAACACCGCTACTTTCCTTTCACCCCTTTCCCTTTCGAGCGCTATTTCGCCGAATTTACCGATAAACGCTCCCACCTGACGCCGCTCATTTTTTTTTCTCTTTCCCGCATCCAGGACAGCAATGAAATCCACTTTAGGGTAAAAATGACCACTCAAATGGGCAAACTCAAGAAGTCCTACAGCGATCGCGTGGTGAGTTGATTATTCCTATTTCTCCACGTGCATGCGTTACAAGCCTTCCGATCGAACACTCGGAGATAACGTTGTTATTATTACCGTTGGATTTCTCACCTTTTTACTCGATGTTTTAACTCGGAGAGTAGCATTTACGCAAAAAAGGCGGGAAGTTTGCCGCTCAAGCCACATTGTTTCATCATTGTTTCATGATGTTCGTTCAATTTTCAGGGTGTACCTATGACATCGCTCAGGTTTCTTTTTGATGGCAAAAGAATCAACGACGATGAAACACCAAAGCAGGTATATTTTAAACAGTTTAAACCCTTTTCATATAATCTGTCTATTTCTATATAATCTTTCAGGATGGAAATTGCTCTTTTTAAATTCTATACTTTGTTTCGTTAACTTAAAAACTGTATATTTTTATCTACGGAATCATTTACAATCTTTCATAATTTTATTATAGATTGTTTCTTTATTTCATAATTTATTACTCAAAAATAGTCAACATTTCACTTTGTACACATCTATAATTTACATAATTACGTAATTAATAAAAAATATCAACACTTAACATGCCTCGAACTTGTGCAATAAATACGATAAATATATTAATAGCATTTCGAGTTAGAAATAACAAAAATTACTACCATTGAATTCAATTATTCTAAACTTTTATAACATTGACAAACACCAAAATATTAATAAAAATTAATTTTTTTATCTACAAAATTGTGTAATACAAAATCTTTATTGAAATCCAAACTTACTGTAAAACATGAGTAAAAATTTATTTATGAACTATAGATGGTGTTAAACAAAACTTTAATGTGCATATTCAAATAAAATTCAAATTTTTAAAATATATTAATAAAGCTTTGTTAGTTTTGTTTTCTTTACAAAGCTAGTAGTTAATAGTTTACTTGCAAATATTTAGCCAGTGTTATAAAATTCTTTACTATTCAAGTTTAATCATTATAGATGTAACGATACTTATTTATTGTATTTCTCTTATTCGAGTATTGTTGATCTTTTATTAAATTGTCTATTTGATAATTGATTTGCATCGTAAATTGAGTCTATTACTTCATCAATTAATAGCAGTTTTCATTTGTAATAATATCCTAATCATCTATATTTAACCTGAATTATGATAAAATATATAATTTTATCTTTCACAATAATTATTAAGATAGCAAGTTTTTATTAAAACTCGAAAATAGTATAAATCTCTTCTGCAAAAATTGTTTTCACACGAAATCAGAATTTTCCAAGAAACATTAAAAGTGAAGGAATCATTTATATATTTTTGTTAGTTTATAGTACTTGTAGATGTTCTAGTGAAAGTTTTAGTATCAAAGTTCATGTGATGCATGATCGAAGCAATTTTTAACGCACAGCTTAAAACTTTTAAAAATCTTCTGAACATCATTCTTTTAAAAATAATTGAATGATAACTTTTAACAGGTTGAGCACTACATGCCACATATATGGCTCATGAAGTTCATTTTACAAAGTACTATCATGGAATGAAACATGAATATAATTCTTTTGACTAGTAAATCAAATACTTGTACAAGTCCTTCATGATCCCAAGAACAAATATATTTTATGAAAACTGCAGCATGACAAAAAAAAATTGTATTTACAATAACAATAAAAAAGTATTTCAGAATTCAATTATGAGCTTCAGCACAGTAGGCTAGATAACTCTTATACATTGTCAGCACTGAACCTGTTAAACACACTTATGGGTTTTCGCTAATTTTAATAAATGTTCCTACTGAACTAATTCTGTTTTGATAATTTCTTAGAGTATGAGGTTCTAAAGATTTCTTGAAAGTTGATACTTAGAAGTTTAGTCTTTTAAAAATGACCATCAGTTGTACACCATGTAAACTTTTTTTATTTATTTATATTTTATTTTTATTAATAGACCCAGGGCCTTTACTAAAGTACAATTAATTATATATCTTGTATTGCGAGAGGACGCAATTACGAGATTACAAAAAACAATAGAAAGTAATTACATAAAACCAAATTTTATATTTACATAAAAATAAAAAAAATTTCATGAAAAAAAGTTTTGATACAGTTTAAAAATTCAGTAATTATAGAGTTACACTTCAACATTTGTTGTAAAAGTATTGAGATTAACATCATGGAAGCCAATTTCGTGATGGACTGTGTTAGCAAGAGTTTCAGATCTGTACATTGGTGAGTTTATGCTAAAACATTTAATGCTAAAATTTGCATTTGATGTCTAAGTATCATGGAACAGCAAAGAAGAGGCCATAATCCAAATACCTCTTAGAATGTTTTAAAAGATCTCTGATTGATGTGAAAACATTGTAGGTGAAAAATTAGTGATTTAAAGATTTATGTTGTTTGTCGAGTTTTGATACAAACTTGTTCCCTCAATAAAAATTTAATTTTCATAATTAATATAGACACAATTTTTGTACAATGCAAAAAGTGTTAAAAAAGAATGGAATTTAATTTATATATGCAACACAATTTATAATTATTTCAATATGATATACGTTTTGATTTATAAAGAAATGCATTAAAAGAAGCAGATAATGCTATAAATTTAATTGTATATACACTTGTAGATATTGAGGATCTACAAAAATAAAGAATATTAATTATATATATATATATATATATATATATATATATATATCAATTTGCAATCTTTAAATATTACCATTTTTAAATAATATACATCGATAGTGTATACTAAATTCATTTGAAATAAATATATAAAGTATTATAATAAACTTTTGGTTGTTACAATTATATGCATTTGTTGTTTACTAATAATAAATAATCTAACATTAGAAAGGCTACGTTATTTAGTTTATTATAGGTTATATTTATCAATAAAACAAAGTATATCAATCTTTGGTTTGGAGAGCTATTGACTATCTGCTCTGCATAGACATAGCAGTTAGCCACTTGATTTACTATAAAAAAACTCAATGATGTAGCCTATTTTACTATGAAAATAACGTATTCCTAAGAGGCAAAATTATTACTTCCATCTATACTCACAAATAATGATCCATAAAAAAATGTTTAAATTTGAACTACAAAATCTGTACATACACATATCTTTTATTTAATCCTCTGAGAGTAGAGACAAAATATCTCGCCCAAAATATACTTCATTTTTGCGTTTATTTTGTGTTACAAATTAGAAACTTTACATAGTCTAAGCAATCATAACCTCTCAAATTGAAGCTGAATAGTACAGCTTTAATTTTGGATATTGCAGAAGTCTATAGAGTGTATGGGTCATACCCACGCTTGATCAAATTCTAATGTACAAAAATATATTAGCGCACTTGAGGGTATAAATTTTATATATAATTGTGTGTTAAATTCAATAATGTTCTAAAAATGATGTCAATTTATGACAGATTCTTTTGTGTGTGTGTGTGTGTGTGTGTGTGTGTGTGTGTGTGTGTGTGTGTGTGTGTGTACACACACAAAATCTTTTAAATTTAACAAGTTCAATTTTACTATATATATATATAGTAAAATTGAACTTGTTAAATTTAAAAGATTTTTAATAATGTATTTAAACAAATTTTTACTGATATATTTTACATAAGTGTCTTTTTCTAAGTTGCAATAATATTTTTAGCTTGAAATGGAAAATGACGACGTTATTGAAGTGTATCAAGAGCAAACAGGTGGTCTACGCTGGGAACATTAAGAAGGAGTTACAAAAGAAAGCCATATATTTTGGTTTTATTATTTTCTAAAAAGTGAAAGTGGCTGATGTCAAGAGAATATGGAAAAGAAAACATTTTTCATTCAAGACATTGTATTTAAAAATCTTAATGTAATTTGATTTTCGTATAAGTAATCTGGACGTGGTGTTTTACATTCCCATTGTATACAAACGAATCATAACCACTGATTTCATAAAACATACATTCATTCATCATTAAAAAAAATAGTGAAATATTAAGTTTCATTTAGAAAATTTTTAACTTCTTTCCACCAGTATACTTGAAATTTTCAGCAAAATCTTCCTTTAGTATTTGTACTTTGGTAATAGTGGAGTAAAAACTATTAAGATTGTACCATTATCAATCTGAACTATTACTAGAACACCACGTAGTTTACCACTGTATAGATATTAATGGTAGACTATTACTTAAATTAATTAATACTGCGCATTTGTAGATTTAAGTTTAATGGATTATTCAAGAGATTTGCTTTAAGTAATTTTTCTTTATGTTATAAAAAAACAGCGAATATTTAATGATGTGAACTAGCTTCAATTAAAATGTTGCATTCAGATTATAAACGCAATAAATAAAAGTAAACTTACCTTTTTCACGTTTTTCATAATTTTCTTATTCTGAATACAAATTGAGCGCTATAGATATTTTTTTACCAATACTTTTAATTTTGAAACAATAGAAATATATGGTATTTGACATTTTGTGATGATTCACTTTTCATAAAATGTAAAATTGTTACATTAAAATTTTTTACAATGTAACAATAATATTTGCGTTTTTGTCCAGATTGCACATACAATCGTACTTTTATTATTGTAATAGAATTTGATTTTCTTGTTCAAAATATTTAAGTTTTAATCATCAGTCCAGTAAACATTATAAAAGTTTATAAAGTATAAAAGCAAATGCAATATTCAGTTAAATAAATGGGCAAAAATGGTTTGTCCTTTGTCGATTATTGTGTAACGACTTCAGTACCAAAGTTTTTACAACCACTTAAGTTTGTAATGAAGCATTCAAATTTTTCTAAAAAAAATTATGTATAAGCCAAATAGTTTAAGCTAACAGTGTATTCATCTCCAAAAATAGAAAAAAAAAGAAAGAAAAAAGAAAAAAATAAATGCTGGACAAAACAATATCTTTTATTTCTTGGTAATTACACAAAGTTTTTTTCAGATTCATAAAGATGTATTGTTATAATAAATAAATAACCAACATAATACTTTTGGTACAATAGCGTTTTATTTTTTTTTACGTTTTAAAACAAAATATTAATTACAAGGTATAATTCAATCACTTATGTTCAATGATTTAGCAGATCTATTATTAACTTTTTACTGATAAAATATGATATACTTAGACAAAAACATTTCTAAATAAAAAAAAAAATTTCAGAATAACTTTGTGTAAGTTATGTACAAATTGTTTAATTCGCAATTGACCGAACGTACAATCTGCGCGGCGGCCTTTGCGCCTATACATATTTACAATCTCGAATTATAAGTCGTAAATGTTCTTTACGAACTTTTATTACGCAAAAATAAAGAGTGTATATATTTTCTGCTGGTATTCTTTTTAAATTTATATGATGAACAATTTGTGTACAGCATAATTTTTCTTTTACAATATGATGGTATTACATATTTACTTGTCCGATACGTTTAAACGTTATACGTACACAGCCCGTTTCATTTTACTTCTGCAGTGGTCCTTTCTTTTTATCTCTTTCTCTTTAAAAATTATACAAATGTCAATAAAGTCACTAAAATGACGCTAAGAAAATATAGTTCTTTTGTTAGCAGATTAAGTTTCATCAATAACTTTAAAAAGTTTTAAAAAAAAACAAAAAAAATGAGATCCTGCTAAACAATACTTAATAACATTTTTTATCAGAGTATTTTACTGCAGGTTTGAAGTAGAACACAGTTCATAACGATCTCACAATTCTCTTAACAAATAATATGTTTAAAAGACATCAGTCTGTTTCTTTCAGTATTATAGCAGCATAATCTTTACAAAATATCGTATTGTCTGTACTAAGAGTCGAGTTACTTTACATATTAACCACAAATGAAAAAAAGCAAGTATAAATTCATTGCTAATCTGCGAGACGAAAAAAAACAAATAATGAACATGCCTAGCAAATGAACCTCACTGTACAAGTCCTGTTTGTTACTTTAAAATGTAAAGTTCAAGCACTACATACTATATAAGTATTTTAATTAGGATTTAACCTTATGGAGTCTTAAATAAAAGAGTGATTGAAAACACAAATTCTTCGCTAGACATGATTTCCAAAGACGTCACTATAAAAATTTCGTCGCGATTAATACTTTCAATTATTATTAAGCCTACATTTATTATTTTACCTATTGTTTGCCTCAGAATAAATATAATATCTATATGCCATCAGAGGGATTTATTAACTTTTAAAGCATTGTGAACATTGGCGAGGCATCGGCCCGTAGGGGTAGCTCTAAAGTTCAATATACGTCGGATGGATTAGCTTTTATCATTGTGAAGGGTCACAGCGCATCACGATGCCAGACCCAGGTTTTCTTTGTATGATCGAATCTGTGGGCCAGCCATTGTTGTTCCAGTAGTTGATATCTGTCCTGACTTAGATACAGAGGCTTTCCGCGTCTATTGTGATGAATTTCATAATTTAATATAATATTCAATATTGATAAACAATTTTAATAAATAAAAGAAATTTCATTTGTAATAACAATTGTATACGTACTTTAAATCCCTATCTTCCTCTTCAAAATCGTCCAGGTACAAGGATCCCCATAAACAAGCTCTTCTTCCTCGAATCACAATAACGTAAGTTGACGTTACTACCAAAAATATACCCGTCCCTCCGCCGCAGTCTATAGAATGCTGTTTAATAAAAATAATAGTAAATGTAAGTTTAATGAAATTTGCTTTTTACATTCGAAAATTGCAATTGATTTACCTGAACAGCTTCACAAACATTAGATTGTTTACAACAATTTTGTTTCAAACAAACAATTGTACCACATAATAAGCAGACACTTATTTCTTGAGGTACAGAATGGCACTGACGGCACTGTCGTTCATGATAGTACTAAAATAGTAACATGTACATTGAATTAATAATCACTAATTCATGTTAAATATGTTATTACCAAGATGACAAAAATAAAATGTTTCTTTACCGTGAAGATTTTTTCATACTCTCTTGGAAGACGAAGCAATTTGGGCATCTGCCACGATATATGCTGATCAACAATTAAACTTCTAGCAGCAATCTCACTGTGGCTGACAAAGGCACCAAACTGGTCACACCATAGTCGTGGCACCGAAAGAGAAACTTCCTCATTTTGCCAGCTCAGTGCTACCGCTGCATTGAAGCAGCTCCAGTCCATACCCTCGGTAACCAATTCCAAATAATAAACAAGTCTTACAAACTCTGTTTCCGGAGAGCGAACCAACGGTATTGGCTGCTCGTATAGATGATGACGAAGAAGTGTCGCCACTCGCAAGAAAGGCAAGCACAACGTTTGAATCTAACATAAATATTCAAATCAATTACTTCGATCTCCCCTGCACGGAATAATCATTTTTCATGTTACTGCGTTTATTTACCTGTTGTTCTATTACGTGGCTCCTTATCCTAGCATGATTTGTTGACGAAGTAGACGTAGCATCATCGTTTCGATAGAGTTCGCTCTCGCGGAAATAAGTAATCACAGTCCTGAGAATAGCCTCCGACGTCGGATTTGATCGATCGTTTAACATTCCTCGACCAATGATAGCATTCCTTTCAGCTTGTGTTAAACCACAACTGATTTGCACTACGACTTGGTAGTACAACAAATTATACAATACTTTGACCACAGCAGAAAAATATGCTGAAAGATTTGATTCAAAATTTAAAAAATCGCATCTACTAATAACGAGGTAAAACTATCGAATCGGTGCGAATACACTTACTTTGATCCAAATGCAGTGGAAGCAAAAGAATAAATTGTATAAGTAGAGCAGTTGGATCCCTCAGAAGCAGGGGAACTTCTCCTTCGTGAGGAGTAAGAGCAAGTTGTGGAACAGGTTCCAAAGGCAAACCTGACAACTGCTGCCATGTATGATGAACGGGCCATGTTGTTAATACTCTTGCATGTACCGCTAACACGTGTAACAATGCAACTAGAAAGATAATTTGATATCGGTAAGTTGGAAATTCTATCAATAGTCTCGTAATTTGCATTCCTTATTAGAAAACTCACCGATGCAATCTCGCTTTGGTGTGAGCGGAACGGTTGTAGGAGGCGTGATGCAAAGCGAACCTCCGCGCTGGACAAGCTCGACTTCAAAATTAGTACGAGCCACTGAAGTAACAAAGAGGAACAAGCTTTGATGACTAGGACTCCAGTTCTTTTGTTTGTATTTTAAATACGTAGAACTTGTCATGTCTTCCATTGCTTTCCCCATAGCCATCGCTAAATTCGATGTGACCTGCAAACAATACGATACTCACACAAATGTCACGCACATGTTAACTTTAAAAATATAATAATGCATATCACTCACGGGGCTTCGCTGGATTTCTTTCAAAAAATTATTGAGTTCCAAGAGTATTGTTTCAGGTGATAAGTGACGAGAACGCACCACCGCTGAACATTCGCCCAACTGAGGCGACAAGGGGAGAACGGAATTTGCCAATTGCCTACAGAGAGGACAGTTATATTCGCCTCTATCCACAGCCAGATTTTGTTGCCTTTGCGGCCCACGAAGAGATTGTAAGTACGATTTAAGACAGTCTAAGTGCAAATGATGTCCACAAGTTTGAACGTGAACTCCTCCTTCCCAGCCCAAATTTAATGACAGCAGCCAGGAAAGCTATCGAGGAAAAATGAAACAAATGAATGTATAATTAGCGCGATGTTTTGAAAAACCACTCCACTTGTACATACCGTATCGAATGATCGATTCAATTCATCTATTCTATAATCAAAGTGGGCTCCGCGGGTATCGTCCTTCGGATGTCGAATGGGAGGATCTTCGTCTGATGTAGGAAGTACCAAACGTTCCGGCTGCTGACGCTCGTGTCCTATAACGCTAGTTGCCTGCAATTCGATAAGTTATAAATTTCTGTATTGGTTGAGAAATAAACATAGGTCTTCTCTAGATTTAGACGATGCTTACTTGAACTAAAACTACTAGACCCATTGGCTTGTCCTCACTGCTTGGCGTAGTTTGATTACAAATAACACAATCGTACTCCTTCTTGCTCGCCATTTTCGTTTGGCCCTCTTCCGAATCCCAATCCATACCGGATACACCAGCTTCATCTAGAAAGGAGTTCAAGTGTAAGTAGCATAGCTGGAAATTATTAATTCAGTATTAAATGCGTTGCTGCTCGATTTACCAGATTCCATAGCCTTCTCCATAAACTGCTTTTGCTTATTGGCAAATTCGGCCATGAGTTTCTGCTGCCTTTCCCTGGCTCGCCTCCGCCTCTCCTCCTTCTCGCGATTCTCCCTCTCCCGCTGCTCGTTCTCGCAGTCCTGCATTCGCGGCCACAGTCTGTATCTGGTCTCGATGACGTTCTCCTTGCACATGGGATCCAGATTGGCTATTTTCTTGAGCAACTGGGAGATGAAGAACGGCCCGTCGCCGATTCGCGACTCTGGCGCGGGACTGGAGGTGTCCATGCTGCTGGCGCTGGCGCTGGCCTCGGCGGGCTCCGCCGTCGGCTCGGGATTGTAGCTGTCCGGCACCCCCGACAATTGCGAGTGCAGCTTCAGCAGCAGGGAAATTATGCTCTCGCCGACTCTCACCATCTGGGGCTGCGTAGCTCCGGTCTTCGCAGAGAAGTACATTGATCATTAGCAACGCTCGCCACCATTTTTCTGCATCCGTGAGATTTAAGGAAATACTTACTTGAGGATCTCTTCGCCTAAAGTGTTTGTGGGAATTGGATGTTGACGGGACGATTTCAGTCGACGTTGAGCTAGTGTTGTTAAGCCTTGAAATGATGGAATTTGCAAAGACCATTTCGTTGCCAGCCATGACAGCAGGACGTTGAACTATCGGTGGAAGGGCAGGCTGACTGTTCATTCCATCTGCTATGACGAAAGATTATTCGTTAATATGTAGATTGACCAAGTAAGGAAATGAGCTGGTACAAACAAATGCTGATATGATTCATTGTATTTAGTCCATACTAAGACACGTATTGGAGGATAGGAGATCAATTAATGAGCGAATGAACAATAATTGGTGTACGTAGTTTTTCAAGAAGAGAACAGATTTTTCTGTATTTTAAACGTACTGTTTGGTGTAGGACGTGATTCGAGGGCAAAGACCGTAGATTCTTCGGTGGATGGTGGCAACGCTCTTGTCAGAGGTAATAAATCGTCTTCGCTATCGCCACGCGGTATGGCGACTACCCCGTCTTCAGGTGCATAATTCATACCGTAATCGACTACAAAACAGTAATAAAAACAAAATCAAACTTAAAACAGTCTTCCAGCCTGCTTACAAGGCAACTGAGGAAGGCGTAACAAAAATTCATAAAGCCTTTAGAGGGTTTTAGTCGGTATAACCAGAGTAGGTTAAAAGGATATAATAAACCATAAGTACTAGACTAAATACATTTTTGTCTTATAGTGTGTCCATTACTTTGTTGGTAAATTTGCTCAATACATACCACTAGTCGTAGGCAGAGCTGGAAGAGACGTAGCGTTCATGTTAATTTCATCCGATACATCGGTATTCTCCGCTGATGAAGGAAGAGCCAGTACTCCACTTGAACTTTCGTCGGCGCTATCGTTTAACATTGCGACTTCAGTCATTTCGCCTTGAATTTCCCATTCGAAATCACCTATAAGAAACAATGGTAATCCCATAAATAAGCTGCATAATTTAAATTATATGTACCTTCAGAGACTCAATTGTGTATCGGTACCCCTAGAATAAGTACTTTTAAAGCAAAAAAGAATAATAAATTGATTGAGTCCGTTACGGTATGCAGATGAGTTTTAATAAAATTATTACTGTCAGAGCTGCTTTGTTCTGGTTCTTGAACCAGCACGACCCGAGGTATGAGAGTCCTCAAATTTTCGGATAGATTATTACTGTTGAACCAGCCAGCCAAGTCCATATCTTTAAATATGCGAGGTGTTCCTCCACTGTTATATTGGCATATTGGATGGGTCTGAAAATATTTTAAGGCAAACGAGTATTAATAATTTTTTCAAACTATTGTATGTGTTTTATTTTAAAAACAGCATTGTAAATTACTGATTTATCAGGAACTTCAGCAGTTACTACTGCCATTTCCAAAAGATATACAGCTAATGCCATTATATGCTCTGATATATTTTTTCCATTGACTGCTTTGTAAAGTATAACAAAAATCATTGCATGAAAAACTTTTGAACGAAGAACAAGTCGTGGATCATCATAGTCTGCAGATACTGGGGCAGGGTGACGAAATGGAGGCCATGGTGTGGCATTAGTTCTTAATTTGCCAGATTGTTTTACACTAAAATACAAAGATATTAAATTTAGGAAATGAAAGTTTAGTTTACAAATAAGTTGATGATAGATTTAGAAAAATGCTTACTATGTAGTAAATCGATCCATTGACACTTGAAAATCTTTACGCTGCACAGCTCTTAGTAAAACATGTAGAGGATCAAATAGTTCATCCCAAACACGTGGTTTTGGACCATACATTCCTTGTTGCATGTTTCCACTGGCTTCAAAATTTGGTGCTCTATAATCTGCTACCTAATGTGGAAAACGGAAGATATAGATTTATTTAATATACTAATATTATTCTTTTATTTTTAATTTTAACACCCTTGGTTTATCAAGGGGGAACCGCAATGATAAAAATACCTTTATAAATTCTAACTTGTTTTAAAATTTTCAAAATTAGATAACAGATTCACATTAAGCAAATCTTGAAATTCTTGTACAACAATTTCTATTGGAAAATGTTAATTGTTGTTGAATTTACAGAGGTGTATCTTATCCTTGTGGCCCCTTGCTAAAGCGAGTTTTAATATGTAATGTGTTATTAAATAATAATAATAACAAACCTCAGCTAGAACAGATTCAAAATCTCGATTTTGAGTATTACCACACCGTTCTGGCATACATTCCATAAGTTGACTGTGAGTTTTGTCTCCCATGCACAATAAAGTCACCATTTCTAAACACGACATTTCAGGATCTGACAAACCTGATGATGTTAAAAAAATAATTATAATTTCTTTTTATTGAAAAATCGTCTTCATATCATAAAATTGGTACAAGTGGATATTTAAATTATGTAGATTTCTTTTTTTACAATTATATTAATTAAAGTTATTATTATATTCATTTAGTTAAAACCTTACCTAGATTAGTTCGAACATTCACTAATGTTGCCAAAAAAGTCAAACAACTCTCTAACATTGAAGTATCATGTTCCCCTTCAAGATATTCATTCTGCGGAGCATGATAGCGACTTAAACTCATCCATTCTTTAACATGGAATCTGAAAAATTAAGATTGTTACAAAATTGTAATATTTAAAAAACTACACATAATAAATATTATTTATAAAATATTACTTTTCAATTATAGTTGATAAGAAAACATCAGGCTGCAATTTGGTAGCACATATTTGCAATAGATAAAGGTCAGCATCAATCATTGAATTGCAGAAATTACATTGTATATAAGTCATTGCTTGTCCTCTAATTTGTAATCCATTGCGCACCCATAAGTTATTAAGGATTTCATAAAATGCCACCTGCAAATGTAAAATGTATATTCATAATTTTATTTAATGTCACTTCAAACCTGTAAGATTTTTTTTTTAATTACATATATGGGCATTAAATAATTATTTATATATAAAAAACGTTGAAAGAATTATGTTGCAATATTAGATCCATATCTCTTTTTCATAATCTCCAGTATATTGTAGAATACTGTATATTTTTTAAAAAGTTGTTAAAAGAACAAATGAATATAAATTTCATACTAAGCCAGTGAAAAATATAAATTTATTTTGTATTGTGTTTCTTGTATCAGCTTGAAACAAGTTTTCTAAAAACCTGTACTTTTGTGTTCATTACACAATTCAAGAAATCAGCGCTAATAATACCTGATTAAATAATTATCTGATTTGCTTTGATAAGGCTCATTTTATCCGGAAAATATGCAATATCATAACTATCGTCACTTGGGGTTACAAAGACTTATGAATCAGGAAATTACAAACGATCACAATCATTTAATGTATAATTTAATTTATTTGTATTCACAAAAATTCCACTGTAAATGAAATAAAAAAGTTTGAAAACTAGGTATACGGTCATGTTTTGTTTCATGCAAATAATACATCTATAATTAAGCACTTGCAATACACAGCTTTTCGTTAAATTTTGATCATGTTATAAATTCACTAGGTATATATCAATTTATTAAAATTTTGTAATTCATGTTTGTTCATATTTTCATATTTGTTAAATAGTGCATATTAAATGTATATATAGTAGTGTAAGTATCTCGGTAAGAAGCAGAAAGTATAAAAAGTTACATTTTTAGATTTTAAAATTTTAACGTACAATTTGATTCCGAAATTGGAATGAGAGATGTTTAAAAATTAAAAAATTAAATATAGCTATTTTGAAATAGGTTTGCATGTAATTTGCACTTTTTTATGTCGTTAAACTATAAAATATCATTTTTTCTTAATGAACTAGATATTCAAAGCGGAGTAAATTCTAAGAGATGAGGTATTTAGATTGTATTCAATGTAATGAGCTATTCTAAACAAATGCGTTATTCTTTTGGACGGAACACGAACTAACGGGCGAGAATCAAAGACTATATATAATTAAAAAATTGTGCAAGTGAAGCATGCAATTTTAAGAAAAATGAAAAGTGATTATTTTAATCAATATGTACAATTTTGTTTTTGGTGTCAAACAAAACGATCTTAATGGAAAATGAAAAATAGCCATAGATCAAAGTGCGACATCGGTAATAGGAAAATGAGCGAAGCGACGAAGGCTTGCAGGTCAGTTGTCTTTCCTATTATTCGTTACATAATTATCTCCCTGTTGCTCTCGTCATAGACACGTAATCCGCGGCAGGAAAGTCGTATAGCGAGAGGCGCAGTCCGCGTCGAAAAGCAAGAAAAGTCAAATTGGAGCATAAATGAGCAGCAAATGAAGGGAATGCAAATAAAAGCCGCAGAAGCAGCAGCGCGTATTATAGAGGCGGCCGGCCAGCCGTATACTCGAATTGAAAAAAGCCTGCCGAGGGACTGGCTGCGCCGATTGGCCGACGAGAGTCGGCGCGGCGCGTCAAAACAACTATATACACCTATAACATCCTATACGTTGCTCTCGGTCGCTCTGGCGCGCGTCGGTCCGGCCCGAGCTCTCTTATAGTCATTTAGTCGTAACTCGTATAGTGTCTCGGCGCACCGATAGGGAGACGAAACACGAAACGCACACTGCACGCAGGCAGCAGGCCGACCAGACAAAGACAGCAGAAGTTAACGGACGCGGGGGCTCGCAGTATAGGATAGGTATGCGTGCTGCTGCTTCTCTCCGCCTATAACAAACTGCGTCCGTCTCTTTCCAACTCTTTCCGCTCCCTCGCGACGACAGCGCGACGACAGCGCGACGACGCGCTTCATTCGAGCGAGCGAGCTCGGCAGCGGCGGAGGACATTCCAGCGAGGTAACGTACGCGCACCTCGCACTTGGGTTCTTTGTTTACATCGAGTGTCCTCGTTTTCTCCGGCTGCTCTCGACGAGGCGGCAGCAGCAGCATCAGCAGCAGCAGCAGGTCAAGAGCCTCCGAGATGGCATCGGGAGCGAGAACGAGGAGGAGCGGGCTCGCGCCGCTGGTCTTCCGGGGCTGGCTGCTGGCGGCGATCTGCTGCCCGTGGCCGGCCTCGGGCCTCGACGTCAGCTTCGGCGACGTGACGGAGGTGCTCAAGTTCAGCCGGGAGGTCGTGACCGACGTCCTCGAGTCGTACCACATGATAAAGCCGAAGCAGCCGGGCGACGAGGGCAACGGCTTCCCCTTCGTCAAGATGATGGAGAAGCGACTGATGAGCCACATAAGCCTGGTCTCGAGGAAGATCGAGGCCTTCGAGGGGAGGATCGAGCACAGGACCGAGCTCGTCCTCGACGCCATCCTCAGCAAGGTGCCCGAGCGCGAGATGCTCGAGCAGAGCATGCACGATCTCTGGAAGTACCTGGGCCAGATCGACAACTCCTATCAGAACTTCCTCGGCTACGCGAAGGCGCCCCAGAAGTTCGAGCAGTACACCATGGAGGACTTTGCCAAGAGCGCGGTCAGCTCGAGCCTCAACGCCCTGCCGGATGTCCTCAAGATGATTCATCGGCTCGTCGTGCCGCCCAACTGGGACCTCGACATCTTTCACAGGAGCATTCTCACGCTCCTCGCCAGGAACATGCAGGTACTTTTTGCTTTTGCTTTTGCTTTTGCTTTTCTTTCCCCGTCTTTCCCCACTCTTTGCCTGTTATTCGGCCCGAGGTCAATGAAATTTATCAATTCGGTAATAAAAACAAGTGATACCGAGTCATGCATGTACGCCTCGAGATTCGAGTATACAGCGGCCGATATATAATATTCAAGTACAACTCTTCCGATAATAAAGTAATTCTCGAGAAAGGGAGGAGAGCAATGCGAGACAGAAAAAGGCCAGAAAGCGCTGCTGCAGACGTGCGCACGTGGAGCCGCGATATGTATATATAATTGACCGAGGCGAATAAACGCGGCGTTATCAAGTCCAAGAGAAACCTAATGGCCTGCACAATCGCAGCTTGATGTATCTGGCTCTCGAAATCACGAGACTCCCCATCCGGTGCTTGCTCGTGGTAACCCGAGGCTTCTCGCAATGCTCGCGACGCTCGCCGATGGAAAACGAATGCTCGAAAGAAAGAAAGAATGGAACACGAGGAGGGAGTCGCTTATATTTATTCGCTTGCGCAAAACGTCCCGCGCTCCTGCAGCTAAAGTCGGGAGTTTACGCGTGCGTGTCTATGTACCGTCGTATGACACAGCAGCGCCTCGTCCTTTTGCCGTTGCGCACGTGCTCCCGACGGCTGGCATTAATGCCGATATAATAACGGGAGTTTCGGAAGACGCGCTCGATTCGCGAGCAGACGTAACATTGGGCTTTCCAATGGACACGGCGCCGAGGCACCGCTACCGCCTGGACGATTATTGCCTGCCTCGACATTTGGACATCTGTAACCGTCTCGATGTTTGCTTCTTTTGTCGATTACAAGAACCGATTCTAGCGATTCTTCAAGAGCCTTTCAAAGGACGTTTATACATGAATAATTATTGCATTCATAGTACATACGTATAAATCAGATATTCCGATTCACGACTTGTGAGGAATTTTATTTTTCTTTTCAATACTTCCGCAGTATTGTAAATTACTTCGCGCTATTATCTTTACGCGTCACGTCTAAAAATAACCCAAAAATATCCTTTCTCTGCGCACTCCACTAAATCTGTAATTAGTTTCATAAAATACCCTTTCAAAAGAATTTGGCCACAGGATTGAACGGCAAAAATGCTCCTCGGAATCGAAACCTTTTAATTAATAATAAATAAATAAGATATCTGTCTCAGTTTAATTTGACCTTAGAAACATTATTGCCCATACAGCACGCGTTTACAGGGACTGTACATACATGAATGAGGCACGCGAGGCACTCGCTGTTTCGTCTACAGCAGCAGTGCGCGAGATATAGCTTCCGCGAAAATTGCTGCGCCGTGCTGCTCACCCCTATGCTCAATCTCTTAATCATCATCTGCCGCGTGCGCTGGTCGCGATGCCTGCACCAAGATTACCTTGGAGCGGAAGTGCCGGGAGATACACACTCATACCGAATCTGTCCGCGAGCGTTCGAAATTTCATTGCTTCCTCATTACCAGAGGAATGACGAGGCTCCGGAAAGAGTTTTTTTTCTTTTTAAATTGCTTACATCGAACACTTTGTTTACAATCTATCGGAGTTTTGTTCAAACGTGTGTACTATTTTTTTCTTTTTGTTTTGTTTTTTAAACGTGCCGCTATCGTGCTGTTTTTACCATTGCACAGTTAGACACGCGCGGGATGTTGTGTAATTTGCTAGTTTAATTCTCTTTTAAATTTTCGAAGCTGGTAGACTTAGAAGTACATAATACATATTTACACTTTCAAATGAAACGTGCGCGATGGAACTATCCGGTTTGCAAGATTTAAGACGTTTCTAAGAACGAGGAATACCAATACGCTTGATTTAAATAGCTTTACATGATTACAGAACGTCGATAAGCTATTCTATCTTCTTCATATTTCATATTTTAATGCGAGTGGAGAGAATAAAGATAGAATGACAAAAAAGATCAATAAATTGCTACAATTTTCGCTGTATAATTTATGATAAATTCTCTTCGTATTTAAAAACTTAGTTGGAAAATAATGTTTCTATTGTACGAAAGAATAGTCTTAATATTTTAAGTGTCGGCTTTTACAAAAATGCTGATTACAAAGAGGGCGAATGTTACAGCAAAGAGGCGGCGATTCTTATTACTGAGGCTCACTGTTCTGTGTAATTAAAAACAGCCGTTCAGTGAATTCGCAAGGTCTATCGAATTACACAGCTCCACACATTCCAGACATCAATGCGATCATTTTTTGCTACCACAGAGAAGAAGATATTTCGTTGCAACACGGAATATAAGCGTGTTGATAACGCCAAGACACATATGTTTTCATATGGTCGAGAGAGATAATAAAACGCGATGCAAAGATGAGAAACGTAATATATATATACCGACTCGACCTCTTATCAAAGAGTATATGCTTTGATCTTACGACGATTCCGGAGTATGTAAATAAACAAACGTCAGATCATTTCCTTGCTCTTTGAATTTTGCATACTGGCCTAGTTATCAAGGAATGTCGCAAGTCGCTATGTGGTGAAAACAAATATTTTTTCTTTGGCTATTAGAGATCTTTTGAAGGTAAAAATAATTATAAACATAATGTTTGAAAAATGAATTTTCAAGTATTACTTCTCGACTATTCCAATTTACATAGTCATAAAAAGTTGTACTGTTGCATACAGTTTCTTAATGAGCATAACGCACGTACAATTTCTACTGGCAAGAAATTGCAACTTAATAATTTTATTCGTATAAAGCACTTTAAATGTAAACGTACACTTTACAAAGATAACAAACTCTCTGGATGGAAAGAGATTTCGAAATCTCCTTTTGGGAGGAAACGACGCAGAACGGGACATCCAAACGAGGCGCCATCATGTAGCCCAAAAGCCAGAGAAAAGAAGCGAGGAGAAAAAAAAACCCAAATCGAATCATCGCCCCAACAAGAAGCAGAGAGAAAACCAGCACCTCTGGCCACGAGAAAAAAAAGCAAGAATTTAAGCGATGACTCCGCGAGCAGGAGGCAGCAAGGAGCAAACGAAAACGTAAAAAATCGAGTAGAGAATATCGCGCATGTAAATTACATTTGGAGAAGGGCGAGAGAGAGAGAGAGAGAGAGAGTGGCATATAGGTGTATATGCCTAGAGGCGAGGGAGGGAGAAAGAGAGCTGGAGCATAAAGAGGCAGGCATGCGCCTGACCGCGGAGAGCGACGGTCGTCGTCGTCGTTCTTCGACGCGAAGGAAAAAGAGGTGGAGGAGGAGGTGCAACGCACACGCACACACAGCACTCGAGAGGCGGCGGTGGCGGTGTCGGCAGTGGCAGCGTGTGTGTATAGCTTATAGTATACCGAAAGAAAGAGAAAGAGAGAGACGTAGCGTGCGTAGAGCGGTACAGTGGAATTGCTGCCCGCCTGGCAGTCCCAGTCGCCGCTCGCGACAACACCTCGACGGACACGGGCCGCACACGTACACACTTGCATTATCCTCACGGCAATTTCGCGCCGCGACATCTTGCCAGTGCATACTCGTACATCGCGGATAGAAAAGCCCGTGCAGCCAAGGTGCGAGCGGTCAGTGGCCCGATTTTTCCCAGCTGCTTTTGCGAGCCAGCGCTGGACGCGTAAAAAAGCCCCCCCCCCCTCGCAGTGCCTTTGCCTTGTCTTCGTCGACGAGGATTTTGTGTATGTGCGTTGATCGTCGGCGGCGTTTCTGTGGTGCGTTGGACTCGCTGTTTTAGGGGAAAAGAGAAAAGTTGGGGAACCGTCGTTGTTCCATTGTCAGCGCCCGTCGACAAACTGCGCATGCAGAAGGATAAGTGGCCTTTTTTGTTTTATCATTGTCGCGTTTCGCGCCTGTAGCGTCGATCGCAGCTGTCGCTCAGCTTGTAATTTACCTAGCGCGCAGCGCGTTTATACCTGCGTGTACACGGTGCACCGTGCGGTTAAACGAGCGAGCCGAGGAAGAGTCGACTCTGGTATGCACTCGCGCTATACGCCAATATTCTTATACACAGCTGATTCAGTCGGTTTCGCGATGTAAGGTCAAGCCTATCGATTGTTTTTCATTCCGCTTATTTGTCTGTCTACTCGTGAATTCCTTTGTCAACTTTTCAACTTTGTCGTTTGCCTCTTTCGTCAATTAAACACGATTCCTTGCCTCATTCGTCACTGAACAAATTAGGTTTAATGTTGGGATAATTGCTTGTTTTTTTTTCTTTTCATAATAGCCAGGCCAAAGATTGGCATTAATTTTCTTCTATCTCTTTAAATATTTTCTTGAAAGTGTTGAATTTAAAATTTTTAACTCGCTTTCACAGTATTTAAAATGTGATGCAAATATTTCATTAATTACATAAAGTATAAATTTAATTTAATTTTTAGTGATTAATTAGGTCAACAAAGTGTTTCACAATAAAGCAAAGAATGTCACTCGAATCCTTATAAATTCGGTCAAAATCTTGTGCTGTTTCAGTTCAAGAACGTAATGTTTTCGTTACAGTTACGATTCTAGGACGCTTTTCCAAATTAGGACGATGTCCTATCAGTGTATGACTCGTTCAATACTTGTTTGCAGTGACGTCAGAGATTTAACGGCGAATGACTTTCAAATAATCGTTATGACATACTTTATGCGCACTTTTTCGATGCTTTGTTATTTTAAAGAACAAAATTTAAAAACAATTCAAATAACTTGGCCGTACAAATGTACACAATAGCGCTGACAATAGAATGACGTTTTTACCACTTTAAAGTTCTCAAATAACAAATGCAAGATAAACGTCAACGACAATGTTTATACTTATGTTATTATTTATCTGCTTCCCGCTAGTTTAAAACGAAACAAAAAATAAATTGAACTCTCTAAATTTCTTAGAAAAAAGTTCACTACAAATGTGTTAAAATGCTGTTATTGTAGTTTAAGCATATTTTCATTGCAATAAAAGTAAATGTACATACTGTACACCGAACCAAATCTCATTAAAATATTATTCATTATGTTTAATTGAGAAAATTAAATAATGCAAATTAAGACAAATTACGCGTTATTAACCATATCTTTCTCTGCTTTCCTTGCTACACTTTAGATACTACGATAATTGACAAAATTTCGATGAATCTTACGTTTTTCTTTTGTTTTTTTATACACTTTGTTATGTCAGCATAAGAAATATTCAGTTTGATAATTGAAAAATGACAATATATTTACTTAATAGATGTATAGGGATATTTCTTGTTAAATTGAAGCTAAAACCCGTGTTTAGTATGTTAGAAAGAAAAAGCAGCAGATAAGTAATAATCATAAATGAGAATTGGAGTGATAAAAGTGTTAACCTTCAGTGAGCCTAGCACAATAACCGCGCGTAAGCACGAGCCGGGCAGCATGGCCGTGAGAATGGGCCTCGCGCTGCTGGCGCTGCTCTCGCTGGGCGCGTCGGTCCAGTCGGCCCGACCCCGGCCCAAGGAGTTCACGCGGATCGACAAGCTGCGCCAGACGATCCTGCGCATGGACTCGGCCAACGAGGAGCCCCAGTCGAACTCGTGGAAGAAGGACGTGTCCTACTACGACCTGATCAAGGCCTACAAGGAGCTCGGGGACGACATGGACCGGCAATTTCCCACGGATCTCGAGCCCCACCTCGAGGTCCTCAACAGCCTCTGGCTCTGGGCCCGCACGCAGTCCGAGATGCGCAGCATCGACGGCATCTACATGACCTTCAGGAAGATGCAGCGCGACACGATCGAGAAGCAGGAGCCGCTCAGCGTCAAGCAGTGGACGAACCTCGCCAAGACCCTGCTGAGCGACGCCAACGCCTCGATACCCCCGGCCCTCGAGCGAATCGCCGATTTCATCGTCAATCAGCGACTCTTCGTTTCCGCCTATCAGGTAGAGCAGCAGCCTCGACCACCCGACCTGTAGTAATAGCTTCGTGTCGTCCGATAAACGACGCAACGATCGCATAACTGCGGAATAACTCGATGAGATTTGTTCTTTGTAGCAAGAATAAATACACTCAGTTTTAAGTACAAAGAAATGATAGATTAACGGTTTACACTGAAATTTAAGTCAATTCTTATTCTAAATAAAGAATGATCATCCATTCTTTACAAGTTTTAAGAAAAATTCGACTATATTAAAATAACTATATGGCAAACAGAATGATATATATTTAGAAAAGCAATAATTGATGAATTTGCCTTTGCTATTCTGTTAAAATAGGAAGCGTCATCGCAGATATGCAACACTCAGCAGTCTCCGCAGCAGCTGCTCTACAACCTCTACAACAAGATTGCCCTGACGGAAATAAAAGGATACACGATGATGCAATTCTCCTGGACCCTCCTCAAGCTTTACAACATTGGTAAGATTTTTAACCAGATAATCCTTTAGATTTTGCAGAGAACTTTTAAATAATTTAGAGTACTCTTTGGAAACTAGGAAATTTCACCGAAGAAATGGAACAACTGAAGCAGCAGTATGCCATCAGGACGTCCGAGACTTTGAGGGCCATCAAGACGGCTATGGTCTTTGCACCGAGAGAAGTTTGGAAGTGCGATCCCAGCAAGCATAAGCCTGGTTAGCTACAAAGCATTTCCCATTGACTTGAATAACAATCAACACGAGAACAATCCTAATAATTGCCTTTGGCCTTTTTCTAATTGAAGAAAGCACGTACACCGAGCTGAAGCAGGTGTTCCAGGGATACATCGTCAACGAAGTCGACATGAATTCCCAGGGAACGTGCAAGGAGAATTGCGGCTACTACAGCTACTCCAAGGTCTACGGATGCTACAAGAATCAGTTCTGCTCGACGCAGCGTCGCTGCAACGGTAAACTCATCAACTGCCAGTACGTTGACTCGGACATGTGGGTGTGCCCGTCGGTGAGTCAAAGTATTTCTTCCGTTACCTATCGCGTTATAAGCGCGACAAAGTAATAGCGTCCTAAGGACCTAATAACGACCTAATAACGACTGACGAATGTCCCCACCCGAATTAGGACAAGAGCAGCACTCGTCGGTACGAGTACATCGAGTACGAGAACGGCCTGACGTACGGACAGAAGGGCACGTGCAAGCGCGGCACGACCAAAGTCGACAGCTGGTGGCGCTGGCTGTTCTGGCACTGCAGCTACTGCATGTGCTACTGCGACGACCACAACTCGAGCTCCGATCGTTACTTCAATTTGCGGGACGTCGCCTCGGACATTGATAATAACAAGTGAGTCACGCTAGTGGCCTATCTCGGCAATCTGACATTCTTCCGACACGTTCGCTCGATTGCAGGGTCGTGACGGGGGTGCGCATGACGAAGGAGAACCAAATCATACACATTCAGATCCAGGAGGGAGTGCTGCTGCCGCGCGGCAGCATCGACGCCGGCAGCGTCGCTTGGAAGAAGATCGACAACTACACGATCATCGACGGGGACGTCAGGGCCGGCGTCGACTACCACACGATCATGTGGGAGAAGAGGGCGGTGGACCTGGACGACCTCGACGCGCCGGCCGATCACCTGCTCACCGGCCTGAGATTCCGCCTGGTCGGCGCCCATCTCAACCTCGAGATTAAGATGACGCCGTTCAACTTCACCACGGGCCAGCTGATCAAGGAGAAGAGCCTCTGGCACTCGCACGACACCACCGAGGCCAGCGAGGTCTACGATCTCAACGGTGAGATTCACCAAGCCAAGAAAAGGTGCGTATGATAATGTAAGTTTCCCGCGTCTTGTCCATGTATAACGAATCCGTCGTCCCGCCGCAGGACCGAATTGAAGCTCAACAAGCCCGACATCCCGACGCGCTCGCTGATCCAAGCGGTGCCCGACTCGCAGACCAACCAGTATTTGCAGTTCGTGCCGACGGACCTGGGCAAGGACGCGGCCCAGAGCACCGTTCCCTTCATCGACACGCAGGCGGTCGAGCCCCGGCCGCCCGTGCCCATCTCCGGCGCGGGCATCTTCCACAAGGGCCGCGACGGCTACGGAGGTTTCCTCTCGCTCAAGCTCATCACGTACAACTTCGAGCCCCAGCTGCAGGCCGAGCTGCCGCCTTCGCCGCCCGCGATCGGCCTCAGCAACGACGTCAACGCCATGTGAACGACCGGACGAGAAGGAGACGCAACGGAGAGAGAGAGAGGGAGAGAATTGGCGATGATTATAGTCGACCGTCGAGCCAAAGAAATGCGATGGTCCTCCTCGCGGAGAACGCGCGGGACGGTGCTCTAGTGTTTGCAATAGATTATACTCGGATCTATACTCAACCGGCCGAACGATTTGCGAAATAACGAGATTCCTTGACCCGTTATGAATGAATAACGAACGATACGTAACCTATATCTACATTTATTTTTCCTTTTTTCTTCGAAAATATACGTGTTCTCTCGTTTAGTTCATGATTCTTAGAGAGCAAAAAATATGAATTTTATGTTTTCCTTCACTTTTTTTACTTTTCTTTCCACATATCTCTATGTGCATGACTTAGCTTTTAAGTTGAGATTTTGTTTCTGCGAAAAACATTTGAATATACTGTGATTTTACTTTACGAAAAAATACGTGTGTGCAGTGCCACTTTTGTTTGGCAGAAACATGATATACGTTACATTTGTACTACGTGAATAAATCTTTTGTAATAGAAAATACACTCTCTTTTATTTTTACTTTCCTCGATTAAAATTATTCGTAAATAGTTAGTTGGGGTAAGTGACTCAAGTACTGACACATTGACTTTGCGATTGAGATAGCAATAATATTGCGTATTGTAGCCGATATTATGCATACATTATATCAATGTTTTGTCTATATATCGAAATAACATGTTTTTTTAATTAAAAAATAAAAATATAGCTTGAAACCTGACCTATGTATACTGTAATTTTATAATAATTTTAAAATTAATAAAGATTTATGTATAATTACGTAATTATTGTATATTCTAATTTTTAAGCTTGTATTCTTAACACTTGTAATTCAATATTTAAACCAACACTATAAAATACTTAAAAATGCTTTCTAGTATGATTGTATGATTTTTCTAATATTTAAATTATGATTAACAGCAAAAACAAATTGGGTTAAACTGGGTCAACTACCTGATTAAAAAAAATCATAACAAAAATTGCGTAAGTATCTTACCTGAACACGTAGCGGATGCATCATCAATAAATGGAGCATATCCGTAGGCGGCAGCAATTCATTGAGCGTTGCACCTTGCTGTCGTACTGTTTGGCATAAGAAGACCGCGAAGTATCGATGGAGTGGTAGATGAAACGATACTTGAAGACTATCACTCTGTAAACAAGCAAGTAGTTTTTGATTACGTATATAAGTTACTATCAATAAATTAATGCTACCACTAAGTCGCAATTTGATTCTCATTTTAAGGAGCTTCGGGGGTTTTACAAAAAATCAGAGAACGTATTGAAACTCACACATATCATTTAGAGAATCAAGAAGTTCCCTGAATTTTTTCAATATTTATTGCCGATGTTATATTTAAGAGATTCGACTTAGAAGTTTGATCGTTATACGTGGGCTCTTATGGAACTCGGCTATTAAAACAGATTGACGTAGGGTGCGATGTATGTAAAAAACAGAATGAAATAAAAAACTATGTACGTTATCAAGTAACTTATTACGAAGCTGTGTGCAAAATTTGAACGCGTGTCACCGCATTTAATTCCGAGTATTGAATGAAAACGTAAACAAAAAGTCAAGCTTGCTGGCTGTGCGAGGTGGTGCGCGGGAAGCGGAACGAGGAAAGAGGGGAGACTCTCCTTTTTCACCGAACCTCCTTCAATTGTGCAGACAGACTCAAACATTTTCATTACAAAGATTGAATCATAATTTATCAACTTGAAATGTAATCAGAACGTGTGAGTATTTAATAAATTAAATTAATTATCATTATTGTTGTTTTCAAATGAAAATTACTTTTGATCGACATTCGTATATATAATTTATATTAATTAATTTACTTTAATCATTATTCCGAAATGTGCAAATGGGATTCTTAATATTTGATTCAGTCTTTCATTAACTAAATCAAGCCAATATTTTACAAAAAAAATTATAGAATTGATGAAGAGCAGGAGTCAATAATTTACCTATATTATGTACCGAATCATGTAAGAAAGTGATTACAAAAAAATTCCTAACATTTTAGTTTTAAAGTGCATCTCACAAACTATAAATTTCTTGCACATCATGAGAAATATTAATTTTATTATAATTGTTTGCTTAGCCCAAGTCCTTACATCTGTATTTTTATACAAAATCGCAGCGCTTAAATATAAATTCTTGAATTATATAGTATTTCTTTGTAAGTACAAATTTCGAATAAAGGATATTTTTAATTCTTTCAGTTACCATATCTTTTTTAAAGGACATTAACTTTCTGACCGTTCTCACCTAGAAAACTTACTTTAAATTTAATTTTATGTATTAAGTAGTCTAATCTATTGTAAAAAGAAGCAAACGAAATTTTGATTTTGTTAAAAAACATTTATTATGAAAGGTAATTTATAGATTTAAAATGTTCAAAATTAGTTGAGCCTATTTATTTCAATAGAAAAAAAATGATTGTTAATAATTATTGTAAATTTATTTTTGTTCGGTAAATTGTTGTATATTTTCATTAAAATATATTATTAGACTCAGCATGTCTTCTGGTAACTGAATACATGAATTAAAAGATAAAAAAATGACATACTGTCCAGAAATAGCGACATTTAGTCTTTTCTTCAAATTCACAGCGTCTAATAAGGGCTGTTAAACCAAACCTTACGTAAAAAATTAAGTTTAAACATATACTTTTAACTTGTCTAAAATAAATACTTAATTCATCGAATGAAAAGTCTTGAACGAAAGCGTTGCTTTCGCTTCAACTTCTGATAGTCATTTTAAAAAGCGTGATTTTATAAAAAAATCTATTAATAATCAAAATGGGACAGTGGCACTTTTGGATGCTTCAGATTCATAGTCAGCACTCTATAAAACGTATTCGCCTTAAATTGAATTGTACAATATCTTGAGATATTTCTAACAAAAAATGACGTGTATAATATTTTCCTGGCTAGGAAAAAGAGTTTTTAAACTAAATATATTGGCTAAATTCTTCGGCCTAGGCCTTTAGTCGACAGAACTTTTCGCTGACTAACTTTTCACCGACTAGTAGCGCCGGCAACGTCGCATAACTGTACATGAGTTATACATACATATTTGGAACCCAATATTTGAAACCCATATTGCTTTCGTACTATTTAAGTCTACCATATGACGGGAGACGACCTCCTGGCGTTTGAGGTGATCGATGGTGTACGCACTACTCGCATACGGTCTCTATGTGCTTATGGTAGCAGATGGCGCGGTCCAGGTAGTGTGCTCCGTAGTTTTTTATGTTTAGATGTGCATATTACTTGCGGACGCTGTCTAGGTAGTCGTGGTAAACGATTACGAGGTCGAGGTTACGCGATCTGAACTGCTAGGTGTAAACGTGTACGTACTACTCGCAGACGATCTCTATTCCGATGCGCATATTAATTACAGACGCTGTCTAAGTGACCATAAACTCTTAAAGATCGTCTGCGAGTAGTACGTACACAGACACCAAAAACTACGGAGCTCGCTACCTAGACCTGGTCATCACCTACCATAAGCATCTAGAGACTGTCTGCGAGTAGTACGTACACATAGATACTAAAAACTACGGATCGCACTAGCCATGAACTCGGTATCGGACACCACGATCACCTAGCCAACGTATGCAAGTAATATGAACATTTAAACATCAAAAACTACGAAGCACACTACCTAGACCTCGTCGTCGGCTATCGTAAGCGCCTAGAGACCGTCTGCCAGCAGTGCATACACATGCATAGATACTAAAAACTACGCAGCGCACTACCTAGACCTCGCACCGGCTACCATAATCACCTAGAGATCGTCTGCTAGTAACACGTATATGAGTGAAAGTAAAAAAATTGACAATATATTATCGTGATCATGTAACCGTAATTTGTTATATTAGGTATGTTGTTATGTTTAGATTATATGGCAATTAATTGTTAGTGTGGAAAAAAATCAATTATTGTATTTTGTATTTTCTTTTTGTAGCCTGAAGAGGGGAGTAATAAAAAAACTCCCGAAACGTCGCTAATGAAAATAAATTAGTTCCTAGAGATTACTCGATTTTTTATTCATCTAATATATTATCGTGTCCGACGCTTTAAGAGGATGTCGGAGCTAAAATCGTATTTTTTCTTTTAGTGATTACTTTTGAAGAATAGAATGCATGGGAAAATCGAAAGGAGAGCCACGTAGTGCTCTGTATAATAAAGCTTTTGCATGCAAGATAAAGTTGATCTGTTAAGTTATTTTTCTAATTAATTTGAAATACGATAGGTTGTTTACGCATGGAAACGTAACCTCAAAATTTTAATCCTACCAAACTTTTACAAATAACTTTTTATAACGTTATTTTACAGTAACATTCGGAGCAGACTCGTGTAGTGCTTACTATAATTAACCGACCTGTACAAGATAAAGTTAATCAGACTTGTAGTTTTTACATATGATTAGAAATACAAAATAGGTCGGACAGCAAAAGGGGGGGCGGGGCTCCGACATCCCCTTAACGTATTAATTGCTAATTTTACATACTTTAAGTGTTGATCTGTCCATAAAATTATGAAACTACATACAATTCACTACATTTTCTGCCTAAATAGACTTCTATATTACCTATTTAACTTTATTTAAATAAGCACGAAACGCCGAAAAATGTATTTCCTTAACGCGTCCCTTAACCATGAAATTTTCTTTAAGCTACTTCAAATTAATGTTAAAAGGCTTTTTTGATTATTCATTGCCTATATATCTCCCAGTATGTATACTCAAGTTTTGAATTCAGACCAAAAAATGTGAGGATTCTCGTTGTAAATAATTAAATTAATTGAAATATGTCCGGAATTTTTAATGTCTTTCCGTAACACTTCAATATTTCGTATTTATTTACTGAAAAAAAGGATTTCGGATTTTAAGAATTGAGGGATATCAAAGAAACAACCTTTTTTATTTCAAAGAAAAAACCATTTGTTGAAGGTGAGCACGGGGAAATGATTGCGTCTTTCCGTAACGCTGTTTTCTCAAAGTTAGAGATAAGTAAATAATTGCTACAATAGCTCAAATTATAGCTCTTAATAAACCCTTTAAATACCCTCTTATTGTTTTATGAAATATTTTAATGACAAAAAGTTATAATACTAAATGTGATGAACCTTCACTTTATTATGTGCAGTCTTTCCGTAACGTTTTATTCACAAGTCGTGCACGCGTTCAGAGGTTATGATGCGAAAAATGCTAACACATAAAGAGAAACTTGAAAAAAAGTAAATTGCCATTTAAAATATCATTAGTTTGCATACTATCGTAGGTCATAATTATATTTAGGAGCTTTTGTAAAGGACCAACATTAAAAAATAACCTAAATCATACTATTTGTTCAAAAGTTTACAGATTCGTTTTAGTTGAATATATTTATTAGTAATTTGAAACAATTCAAGATATTTTGCAATATGATATTATTTTGTGCAATATTAACTTTTTAAGTTAAATAGATCGTTATGAAAGATATTGATTTTCGAACATTTTTAATTTAAAATATTATAACACGTAAAATATACGTTTTTACTTTTTACCCAATATCCACAAAAGAAAAGTTTTTCGGCACTGCTAGTACCATTATTCTACTATTTTTATATAATACTATAAGAAAAAAGCTATTGTACATAAATTAAAACATATTTTTTCGTGAAATTTTGTTGTACCAATATTGTCCACTTTTTGACTTTTACCCATACGTAGACACAGCAATATGCGACGTTACTAGCACTACTAGTTGGCGAAAAGTTCAGTTTGCGAAAAAACCTAGACCAAAGTACTTCAAATATCCTGAATAGTGATAAAATTGTGTTTTTCCTAACCCCGTTATGCACTGTGCCATCATTATTGTGGTTCCAACTGTCGACACCTTATGGAAATGTAACATTGCTTTTGGCGCTAATGCTACCTTCGCCCAGGCGAATAGGACAGGCGAATGGTACCGGACAGCTCTATTTATGTCTTCATATAGTAATAACAAGTTTTTTAAATTTCACATTTTTTGACTGCATCAAGAGATTTTCAGTCTGAGCTAGAAGCTACTAAGAATACTGGATATAGTGCAGTACATAAAACGGTCGAGTATATCAAAATTGATTTGACTTAACATACGATATCCCATTTTATAAAACCAATGTTTTAATGAAAAAAATTAGATCATATATAGAGAAAAATATACACAAAAATAGAAATGTCAGATTCAACTCGTCACTTTTTGAAAGTGCTTATAACGTAAAACTAAACCCATCTGTCAACAACAATTACGAAGGCACAATGTTTCATTATACATTTTCCATTTTTAGTAAATATCTCTCTAGAACTTTCACTGTAAAAAGTCACAATGTAAAAATACTACTTTTAGAGTAAAAAATTATGAGACTTACGCTCAGAGTACTAAATTTACTTTTCTCAGTGTAGCATATAGGGGAAAGTCGTACAGTATGAAAACCCATATCAATTTTGGGTATAACTTTTAAATGAAAATTAAAATACCAAAAAAGGATTTGTTCTTTAAATAGTCCTCTATCATGGAAAAAATTGGGTTCAAATTCGAGTATTAAAATTAATTATCGATATTAATGTAGAAGTAAGATTTTGCGGTTTCGAAAAATGTCGTCCAGTATGACAAATTATCATTTTTAGTTAATTTTGAAGTCTGAATAATTTATGAGGGTATTTATTCACAACATTTTTATAAGTAATAATATAGTATGTTTATCTATATATATAAAAGGACATGTCCTGTCCGACTGACTCATGAATGTCCAACCAAAACGCTTGAACGTAGCGATTTGATATTTGGATGGTATATTGTTTTTATGTTGTTAGCAACAAATAAGAAGGGATTTTACGAAATGTAAGCTCTAAAGGGGTAAATTTTCCGAATTACAATTTTTTAGGGGGTTAAAAACTGTCAAATATGTTTCTATGGAATAATTCAAACTCTCCAAGACCCAATGATATATTGGCTGTATTATCCTTTAGAACGTTTTTAATGCTAATATCTAAAAAGTAATGCATGGGTTTTTCCCTAATCAACCATCACTAAGTGGGTGAATTTTTCAAATTTCGAATCCTAAATTGGTGGAAAATGGAAAAGTGTGATATTACGGATTCATTAAAAATGTTCAAGGCCCGATGACTTATCGACTTAATTATCGTTTAGGAATGTTATCAATACTAATTTTTAAAAAGTAACTACGCGGTTATTCCCTGATTAACCCCTAAGTAAGTATGTTTTCCAAAATTCAACTCCTATCTTCTATATATGGCAAAAGACATATCTTGACTGATTGACTCAGCGACGCTCAGCCAAAACTCTTGATTGAACCTAGAGACTTGAAATTTGGATAGTATATTGTTTTTTGGGTTGTAAGTACCGAATATATAAGAATTAAATTTAGTTATAAAAAACGAAAAATAACAAATAACATTTAATAAATGTTTGGAGATTATATTTAACACACTATTCATGACAAATCATAGTAAACATTTTTCTTTTAAAAAAAGATAAAAGTAAATATTTGTAATTTTTTCCATTCAATTTACATGTATCATACGACAATGTACGACAATCGTGTTTGTCATACTGCACGACAAGTTTAGTAAATTATAACGTTTTATATTATATTACGCGGATAACGATAATTAGAAGTTCAGCGACGTCTCAATGGACTCATGAAGGACGGAACTTAGTACAAAAATTTTTAGAGAGACATAAAATTACTTAGAGAAAAAGAGTCAGCCTCATAAATTAACTTTTGTTACTCGTGAAATTGAATTAACTGATGATCATACGAGAACTTTCGGAGCAATGAACTTAAAACAAAGTGGGAAAGTAGCGCACTTTATAGGTGGAAGCCAAGAACGCATTATTTGTCATATTGTAAGCTTTGTCATACCGTACGACTCTCCCCAATGCTATTAGGAGTTTAAAGTTGCAATGCAATAAGATAACTACGAGAATACAAGGTGTCCAGTTGTCTTGGATTCTTAAATTCCACGACTTTCCATGACTTTTCAAAAAAAAATTTCCTGACTTTTCCATAACTTTTAAGTTTTTTCAGAATACACTGATACAGTAATTTATAAAGGAAAAAAGAACTTATAACGAAGCTTCAATCAATAATAAAATCATGAACCAAAACTTAATTCCACATATCCCATGAAAAATAAATTTTTAATTTACAGAATATAATAAAATAATAAAATTATAAACCATAAACCTCAAATAGAGTTACTCCAAGAATAGCAATTTCCTATTAAAAATAAATGTTTAAGTATAATATAAGCCAAAAAGTATAAACCTTATAACCTACCTACCTCATGGACAGAAATTTATAGTAAACCTTTAAATAATAAAATAATTGTTCAAATAATAACAAATGTATAAGGTAGAAGCTCTATTAACTTAGGAAAAGCTTCCTTGCATTTTAAAATATTTTCCTAAATAATGAAAATGGTAAAATATTGAGTTTGTTGAATATTAATAAAATGATTATATCTGTTAAGTATACGTAGAAGTGGTTTACGATTTTTGTCAAAATATTGTTCAACTGCAATTGCCTTTTCTGAGGTATTATTAGTCTGGTTTATAGTTTATGATTAATTATTATCTAAATATTTTATCTGATAAAGAAATTACTGTCTCTGTAATAGTTGGGTTGCTAATTAATGATTTTATTATTTAAAAATTAATTATTAATGGAAACGTAATTGACAGGAAGAGTGTCATAAGGACGTGAAACGGATTTCAGTGATGTTTTGGAAGGTGGTCACTGATACCGTAGAATGGGGATGTCTGGCCAACACGGTGACTTGGGCCACTAATTCCAGTCTATTCATTTTTATCAAATCCATTAGTTGCTGTGTACTATTTTCCCAACCATTAACTGGTGCGAATGTTTATAAAAACAGTTTGCAGATCTCATGGAAGTTGATTATAGAATAGTGGTTCAAGACTAGCTGCTGGGGCGCTATTCACCCATCTTTAACGAAATAAATTTTGTTAAATGAGTATGAAGAAATCTTTTTCTCGGATTCCCTTTGCTCAGAAACTCAAAGTCTAGGATTTTTTACGACTTCAAACATCCACTAAAAACACTAGACTATGACAGATTTACTCACTAGTTTAGCAAAATTTACTTCGCTAAAGACGGATGAATAACATTTATGGCCAAAGACACACCTCTCAATGGTACTCGAAAACGAAACCCGGCACCCGAAATTTGTTCCAATGGGCCTTAGAGATTTTACTCCAAATATGTGTTATTTTAATAAATGAGAAAAGTTACATCCACTTTTAATAATAACACTAAGAGCTTTTAAAATTGTAAAATAAAATATTATTTTCTTCCAAAGTTATGAAAAATCTAAAAAAATGATTCAACAGATGAAAATCATCGAATTTACATGCATTTTTCGGAGCCATCTGTGATTGTTCATAATATTGAAACAAAATAATATTTTTAATTGTTGGGTCATATTACAATTATGTAAAAACTTTCAAAGTTATGATTAAAAGTAGAGATTCCTTTTTTCATTTATTAAAATAACGTGCATATTCAGTAAAAGGGCCTATTGGAACAAATTATCGCGAGCACTGGGCTTCGTATTTACGTATCAAAAACCACGCCCTGAAACTTACCGAAATCCAATTCCCGTACAAGCGATACTCCTTGTGAGTCTCAAAGCCTTTTGTAGATTCTACTAGATTTCCTGCCATTACTACAAGAATTTCTGTAGATATTACCGGCATTTTAGAAACAATTTTTCCATATTTGGTAGTTATTAGACAGACAGATGTAAACGTTTGCAATAGGTTAGACAAAAACAAACCAAACCCAGTCCGTAAAACCTTGTTATAAGTTTATATTTGTGACTGCACTTTTTATTCTCTGGTGTAGTTCTCGAAAAAATTGCATTTAAAGTTTTGATTGCCTATGCTAGATAATGTTAATTAACTTATTAAAATCATTATAACTTTATTTAATTTTAGAGTTATTATATCTATGAGGTCTTAAAATATTCATTTAATTATAAACTATAATATACCACAATAATTAAAATCAACGTTTTGGGTGATGTTGGGTAAAGCCCCATCTTTTAAACCTGTGATAAAGCCAAAAAACATTTGCACTAATCATATGGGCGATGTAAAAATTGAAATATTGTATATTTAGATGTACTATCAACTATATCGAGAAAACTATATCTCACGAAACTCATATCGTAAAAATGTACGTATCGATACCGTAATTATTTAGCGTCAGATGCAACATGATATAGTAAAATGAGCGAGTGTTTATTCAGGTTAAGTAGCGCTGGAGGCGGCTACAACTTGGATGGGTGACCGCGCTCGCGAACCCCGTCCCGACTATAATGATTCCGCAGATAGGGGACGAAAAGTTTTAGGTACTTTTCGCGGAAGTAAATAGTTTCTAAATTTGAATTTCCTTTTCAGTGGGGCGTACATATAGGTTGAGGTTTAGGATAAAATACTCCCACACAAGTGCCCGTAATTGATGCCTGTACAGGTTGACAGAAGTGAATAAAAAAATTAGCAATCTGAAATATTAATTTCTACATTGACATGTTTAAATTTCTTTTAATTCACGATATCGTAATTCTACGATATGAAATTTACGATTATGTTGTTTTAATGCGTATAAAGATTGCCCATTGAATAAAACCACGGGTATTGGACTTTATTTTTAGGTATAAGAAAATGATCTCTAAAGTTTTATCAAAATGCGTGACCCAAACTCCGTGGTCACCCCCTGTAAGAGTAAAGGCTACTAGACATTTATTTTCTTATCTTTCAAACAGTCACTGTTAAAGTAAATAATTCCATTCATCAAAATGTTTCCTTACATTAATATCTACGACGAAATATTGAATTTTTAATTTCTAATTTCGATAATTTGATTTGTAAAAACAGACAAAATGATAATGGAAATAATCTTGATGTATTCTTTCAATCTTTCTAGTAAGTATATAAAAAGTCACGTGGCAGATAAAAGAGAGAACGAATTCTTAAGGGAGTACTATCGGTACTCCGTGAGTCAAATGCATGATGAAAATGAAAAATTTTATTTGTTTGCTTATATTAAGAGGAGGTCGGAGCCGATTACAGATTTCAGCATTGAATTTGACATTATGCTAATTTAATTGTTCATAATAGTTAAAAGCTTTAGTTGCCCGATGTTCTCAATCTACTAAGGAACACCGGACAACTGAAATAATTGAAAAAAAAAATAAAAATTGAATGAGAATACTGAATGATATGAAATTGTCGGTAACTACGTAACTGCATGTAAGCTCCGACCTCCCCTTAACTTACAAAATTGGCGAATCAACATTTAGATTTTTGCATTATACTTTATGGAATATTAAATACATATTTCTCAAAGTTTCGTCGAAATAAAAACAGCAGTTATTATGAATTTCATGATTGCAACTGTCAGAAACGTGAGTTCTGTTAAAACGTAAATACAAAACATACTAGTATACAAAATTTCTGAGTTTTCTGAACACTAATTCGAAACCGATAGTACTCCCTTAAATAAACCGGACAAAAATTTAAAGAATCTAATTTTTACCAAATTTACTACATAAATTTGTGAAGTTATCTTTCCTATTAAGAAAGTGGCTTCTTTTAATATAAAAGTTCAGCATTTCTTATTCATAAAAATATTTGAGTGTGTACTTACCACATTTGGGTGAGTATAATTAACAGCATCCAACCAATCTTGCAATGCATTTAGGCAGAAATTTAAAACACGTCGGCTTAGCAAAGCACTATCAGATCCCTGTAGGTGTGAAACAAGAGCCCACATTGGATAAGCACTTGCTTCAAGTTCAGCACTGAATGCAGCATAATAAGTATTAGGTTCAAATTCAACGTGTTGACTCAACTCCCTTTGATTAACGTTCATTCCTGAAATTGAAAATGAAAAAACTATATTACGATATTTGCAAAGATTAATTTTTATAGATGTTAAGTTTACAAATTTAGATTAGACATCGCATTTTATAAAAAGGGAGTTAACAAAGTTTTTGAATAATGGAGACGTTGGGCTTCAAAACCTGCGAATCCATTTTTCATAAGGACGATTGCTGTGTAACTGGTTACGCTGTTGTCTTTCTTACATGGAAAATATACAGGTTTAGGGCATCATTGGAGGGATCCGTGGGTGCACGAATAGGCGAGCGGGAGATGCCCTTGGTTTTACCATATAGCGACCAATCTCGTTCTAGTACCTAACTGATTTTGGTTATTTCCTATGATTTTGAGTATGCTGAGTTTGAATCCGTTGAAATGTTTGCGTTTAATCCATGGCAACTACTTTAAAAACGGACGCCAAGTTGAAAATAGGAAATGTCGCTTTTCTTTAGAAGTAGTAGCTCTTTTTAATAGTACAAAGTATATTTTAAGTTTAAGAATCTTTTAAAATTCGATTAATATAAGATTATTTTACGTTATTGTTTATTAATATAAAAACTTTTTAATTAAATGTAAAAAAAACTTTTTATTTGAAGAAAACATTTTCGCGCGTTATTGCAAATATTGCAAAAAATTCTATTTTAAAATAATTCATACTTTAAAATAAGACTTTTAATAAAATTTGTGCATGCCAAAAATTATGTAAATGTCAGTGTGCAAGTAACTACTATAGTAACTAATAGCCTTATAATGTTATTGCTTTGGCTTCCTCAAAAAAGAAGCTTTGTGATAGTTAAAACAAGCTTTGTTAAAAACGTGTTAGAAACATGTTTTAAACATTTAAAATAAAAATAAACAATTTTTAGAAAATGTCCATTTGGATGTGTATATTGTATATTATCTATGTGTGTGCGTGTATTTGTGCATACGCTAGTTTTCAGGAACTATTCAGTCAAAATTATTTCTTATGGCTAATTTTTTTTTCTTGTCAGAATTTGGGAGGTAAATTATTTTTTTAACTTTTCGATGCGTTTTTGTTCTATGACGATTTTTCTATATTTGTGCTTTAGTTTTTCAAGTTATTTTGTAAGTTAGTGTTAATAGTATTATTGATTCAGTGTTAATGCAATTGATAAAGCTCTAAATTACCTATGTTTTCCGATCCAAAATTTTCATTAATTAATTTTATTCTCTTGTTATACACGAAAACGTATTTTTTTTAATGTTTATTATATCTCGGAAACGTCCGATCGAAATTTAGTTTAAGAATCTTCAGATAATTAAGGCGGCTTCTGCATAATATATATCACACTAATTGATCATTCAATACAACCTTTTTTATAGCACTTATCCATGGAACAAAATGAGACCTTTCAAATGAAAATCAGACGAAGAGTAAAAGAATTGCCGAGTGTTTAAAGTACAAAAATCCTTCTTTTTAATTAGTTAACAATATTTATTCTTGCAATATAATAAATTTTGTTTAGAAAATTATATCGTCATGCGATAATTCCTTCTTTCATATTATATCGTTTCTTATATTAAAATATTTTAGTAAAGTGCTAAAAAAAATGTATTGAATGATCATAAAGTGTGCTATATATCATTCAGGAGCCACCTTAACATCGAGAACAATATTCAGTAAATTTTTTAATCATACCTATCTTGTTTCGTTGTAAAGAAAAAAATTATTTCATTAAAAACGTCTATTTTCTGTTGCCTATGATAATTGGTGTAAAAGTGTAAAACGACAGCAACCCTTTGAAAAATTTCCATAAAGGTAACTTCTTAGAATTGTTTCTTTAATAATTCTTATTTATTCTAGAAAATCTATTTATGTAACTATAAATTATATTATTTTTATAAATCTAGGTTATATTAATCTATTGTTTGTACTAATAAAATAGAATATTATTCTTACAACATAAATTGCATAATTGAATCTTAATTCATTCATAACTTAAAGTATTGTGCAACCAATTTCTGGGAAATCGAGGTTTTCAAATTTTCACTTTCGCTGCCATTTTTTTCATGGTTACCATGGTTTAATCGAAAAAATTCCATTGTATTCGAATTTAGCATCCTCAAAAACATAAGAAATGATCAAAATTATCCACTAGGACGAGGTTGGTCGCTTTTTCGTTTTCTAAATGTTTTTTTCGGGATCTCCTGCTTGCTTAAAGTGATCGATCATCCAAGTTAAGCAGTCACGGCAATGATTGTTCCGCAGATGGGAAATGAAAATTTAGGCGCTTTTCGTGAAAGTAAAAGGTACTCAAGTTTGACTTTCCTGTCGGCTGGTTCCTGGCGTGGGTTGTCTTGATCAGACAAGTTTTCCCCACGTCACAGTACATGTCCCTGGGTGATAGTACACTCTCGATATATGACCCTTAGATATATGCCATTTTCCACAGAAATTCAAAATTATATCCCTGGACTAGATACGTTTTATATAATCTAAATATTATATAGATTTTTTATAAAAATTCAAAATTGTATCCCTGCTAAATAACTTTTTTATAATCTAAATAATATTAAATAATAAAAAAAAATTAATAAAAAAACATTTTTTTTTGTAAAATTGATTTGAAATTTTATAGAGAATCACCCATATCTAGCGGCCATATATCGAGAGTCAACTATATGCGTTATTATGCGCTATCAACCAAACTATGAATTACAATTTTTATCTGAGTAAAGAAAAATTTTATAATTCGTCCTTTTGTAATTATATAGTGTAAAGCGATATGCAATAATATACAACTATTTAAAAGAATAACGCGATTAACTGATTAAACTTTGAATGTGAGTTATTATTGGAAGGTAAAATTAATCCTTTAATGTCTAGATCTATAAATAAGTAAAAAGTAGAACAGTTTTGGTTGGCGAAAATGATTTAAACAAAATATAAGGTTTTCTGAATATAGCATATGAATTACATGTGCCATTTTAAGATTGAATCCACATGGAATAAAAGTATTTTGTACTTAATTTTACCTAAATATATAAATTTCAAATTAACAATGAAGATCTCATCCCGCACTAGGGATTTTTCATCAGTTTTCAAGAAATTCTTTTTTATAGTTAACCGAAAATGGTACATTTCTGGTTTTATCGATCTATGATTTTGAAATTCATTCGAAACTTATGGGCCCATATGGACCCTGTGGGCACTAAGGGGTTAATACAAGAGTTTTCACAAAATCTTTTAAAATTCAGGCATGCACCTGTAATTTTATGTGATTTTTACTTCATCTTACAATAGATCATTTATTTTATTTTAAAATAATATTAAAGGTTCACTATGTAATAATGCTAAAATATTTGAAGTCAGAACTTATATTATTGCAAAAAAATTAATCTCCTAACTACTTTTTATTATTGGTTCTGATTAGAAAATGTTATTGGTCAATAATTTTAAAGAGCAATTAATTTTATAAAATTCGTAGTATTAATGTAACAGATTAAATTTAAAATGCTTACCTTGAAACATGGATAGAAAGTCAAACCACATTTCTAACAAAGTATCATCACTCATGAATCTTTGAGCAACAGGTTTATGAGACAGAACATTATTTAGATCTGAAACAAGAGGCCAATAGCAATGTTCTTTCATTACTTGTCGGCCACAGTCAACTACATAATGAAAATTCTTGTCTGGATCTAAACATTAAATAAAATGTTGTTATATTAAGCTTATCAAAAATATGAAGACCTATACAATAAAAAATGCTTACCATGAAGAGTGTTTTGGATTAGAATTTTGCTCATCATATATTTCAAACTAATCACCATTACATGAAGCAATTTCAACTGGTCAACCATTCTCACTGCAAGACTTTCATTACTAAATAGCTGTTACAAAAAGTAAAATATATTAGTTTTGATAACACTGTGAAAACTCATTAGATTTGGACATTATTACAGACAATTTAATTTTAATTTTTAATTTCCAATTTTTCCATTTTAAAGAAATAAAAAATCCATTAATTCTATAATTATTATAACCATATTTCTATAGAAAAACTAAAAAATATTTATGATCGTTAGTTTTCTTAATAGTTATTAGTTATACACAGATCGAAAGAATCAAGCTATTATAGTATGGAAACTTGGGTTCCATTAGTTCCACGCCACTCATACTTTTTCGGTATGAGAATTTCGGAGAAACTGAGGCATACTTATGGAAAAAGTGTAGGGGGAATCAGTGCCCATCGCCGAGTGTTATTTACTCCTAGATTCACATACTGAAAAAAGTTGAGTATGGCAATTTCACGTGCTTTGAGCGCATGAAAGCATAATCAAACAGCAAGATCATACTTTTCTTGCTCGGTACTGATACTTTCATCGCGCGTAAGGTCTAACGAATCAAAATCGTGAATCGTTATATTATAATATTTAGAATTTGTTCTCTATGTAGATATAAATAAAATTGAAATATTCAGGTTGGTTTTTATGATAATTGAAAAAATTGAAATATTCAAATTTAATTTTTATGTAAATTGAAATCAATTATTATTAGAAAATGGTATTGAAGTGCACCATTAGAACTATACATATTTTGAGATTATGCTAAAAATGTTGTTGCTGGATTGACCGTTTTTATCAAAAATTTAGATCATTATACTCAAGAACGTGAAAAATAATTTCGAATTTTAAGAAAATACTGTTTAAAGGAACAGATATTTTGATACTGATATGTAGAAATTGACAGAATTACATATCTATTGAATTAAAAATATTTTTTGTATTACCTATGACTTATAAACAATTTTTTTTATTACTTATAAAATAATTATTTATTAAGTAGGAGAAATGTTTACAGTTTATGTAGGGGAGACTGAGGTACAGTGGGACACTAAATTTTATAGTTGATAGACTTTGTCATAAACCATCATTTTTAACAAAATCAAACTGCATTTATTTACGAACTACCTGAAGATTATTACTTTGCATAAATATAGCTAAATCCAATATTTTTTAATGATAGTAAATTAAGATAATCTTAATTATTCAAAAATAGCGTTTTTGAAAAACAGTGAAGTACACTTAGAAAGGCCTAATAATGTGCGATTTTTATAGTAAAAATACTTGATTTTTAATGTTTCTTTTTCACTCTACAATTTTTTTTATCTGTATTCAATTTTTTATCAGTCCTGTATCTAATTAAATATTAACGGTAAATTTACTCACAATACTAACGGTAACCAATTGAGATATGATGCAATAAATTGGGTCTCTTCTCTTTAAGAAAAAAAAATTAAGACTTGTGTGCTACTACATCACGTGTCTAGTTATACCTATCTCCCCTGTATAAAAGGTACTGAGAATACATATAAGGGTCATCCTTCAGACGGACAAAACCAGAATTAAGACGCGAGCGGTCTTGTGGGGTCAATTTTTACCCCCAGGCTTATTTCTTATAAATAAAAAAAAAAGCAAAATATACAAAACTGTGTAGATAGGAATTTACGAAGGCATATAGATTCCGAAACTAAAGACAAATTTATTTTTTAAATTGGCGTAAAATTTGTTTAAATAATGTTTAAACACATTATTTATTTACTTATTTTATTTTATTTATATACAAGAAGAGCCCTTTTACATTTTTGGTACAGTTATTCTGAAATTTTTTTTTTATTGTGACTTCAGATTCGAAATTTACGCCTTCAAAAATCTCAGATACACAATCTTGCATTTGCTTCTGATTTATAAGAAAAAGTCTGGGGTCCAAATTGACCCCATGTGGACATCCGAGGAGTAAAATAACAAATTATTTATACCCAATTTTTGTTATTCAAATTAAGTTTCTTAACTTTATAAATTACATTCTTACACTAGACAAACACTTATTACATTCTTTGTACATTTATAAATATTATCAAATATTTAAAAAATTTAATATTTTCTCAAATTTTTTCTAATGTATAAAGTATTTGATATTTCAATCTGTCATAAAATTAATGTCACTTAAAATTTTTTTTGTAATAATTATTTATCTACATTATTTTTAAAAAAATGTGAAAATTGGAGTCATTTTAATTTGTAAAATAAATAAATAAATAAATAAATAAATAAAAGATGTACAAAAACATATTAATTCCCGGTTTTCGGAGGCATCTTACTAAAGTTAAAACTGTTATGAAATCATATTTATAATGTACAATAAAGGTGAAACAAATAACAAGAAAAATATGGCCGTATATTTAGAAATTCTCGGGTAAATATTTTTTAAAGTTTTCCTGATAGATTGTGGAATTTGCCCATATTTTTAATATTATAAAATATGCAAAAGCTACCGATTTATATCGTGAAACCCAGAATTCTGCGCAATAAAAGTTTTAGTTAAAATAATCGTAATCTACATGTAAGTTTATTATGTCACAGACATAAGAAAACATAGAAAAACGACTGAAATGCAACAACAGTTGAACGTTAATTAGTCAGCATTAGGTAGGCGCGATAAGATATCAGTAAAACGCGTTAAAGAAAAAAGAATTATTAATTTTTCTGAGTAAAAATTACATTGAGTTTATCGTAAATTATAGTTTAGTATTTGTGTTAAAAAAAATTTAAATATTAACTTTGTTTTGAAATTTTCTTATCTACTACTATACTAAAGTGGTTTTTCTACTATTAGATTATAGAATATTTCCATAAAATATTTAAGTATTTTGAATGCTCTTGTAACATGACATGTATAATGAAATTCCATGTAAATTTAAGTGTGAAACTACCCTGGTGGAAAATTAATCTAGAACTATGTAGATTATCTAGTTTTCCATGGGTATAATCGAGGGCCTTGATAAAACTAGATAATTTTCTACCAGGGTACTAAAACTTTTTAAAATACCTGTTAACAAAAATATTTGCAATGTACCAGGGAGAATTTTCAATAACATTGAAAAATTTAAGAATAATAAATTTAAGAAAATGTTACCTGCACACTGACGTGGACAACTCTGTTGCTCAAAGTGTCTGGATCAGTAGAACGTTCTAACATCATTGATATCCTACTATAATGCAAAACGAAAGCCCGAGTAAGTGCTTCTTTATAATCAGGATCAGGTAACATATTTAGTAGCAGACAAACAAGTTTTTGAGGAAATTCATAAGCAACTGTCCAAAATACTAATTCTTCTAAAAATGTTGTGTGCTCCAAATGTTCTTGAAGAGATGCACATTCTGTTAAAAAAAGCAAACATTAAACATCTGTAAACTATCTAAATTTGACGATAGAATTTTTTCTACATATATCCACAAATAAAATGGCATATAAGAAAATGTATAAGGAATATAAGTCTGTCTATATTGAATCTATTTTTTTTTGTAACTCGCCTTTGTATTCATCTGGAGGTTCTGGATTTGGTAAGGATTTAATTGCATCTTGGTAAATTTTATTACTGTCCTGACAGTAGCTATCATACTCAGATTGACCAGTAAAGCTCGTAGGATCCATAAGCCCACGATATTTCTGAGGATTTGTAAGAGCTGTTGTCATTACATGTCTCATTAATGCTCCCATGTTATTGAGGTCGAGCAACATTTTTAAATAGGCATCAGCTTCTTGAATTGCACCTTTATAATCAGGAAGGCCAACTTTACTGTAATAAAAATACAAAAGACAAATGTTTACTTAAAAAAATTTATAATTTATTAATAAAATTATTTAACCCTTGAATATACTAAAATTATAAATAGACACGACAATATTGACATAAATATCAGTTTGATGTACGATGGAAAATTTATGGATCTATTCAAATAACTAAAGAAAGCTTTTCTATTACTTATGATGATCAACTCTTTGGATAAAAATTAATAATTTGATTTTAAATAAAATTTATATAAGGTTGATGCATCGGTAGTTAATCAGCCTCTAGTATTTGACAATTTTTGTTTATAATATATAACAAAAAAGAAAATAGCCTACTACAAATATGGAGGTGTTAAATAAACCTAAAATACTTTATTATTGTCAAATTTCAATTGAAAATTTAAAAACATAGAAGGTGAAGTTTTTAGCGATATTAATAACCAGATAATTTTGTATATAAATTATTTATTTATATATAAATAAATACGAGAAAGAAGGTTTTGAAATTTTGTTGATACTGTTAATAAGCCTTATTTAGGTTTTGAAATGTCATTGTGACATATGAACATTTTTAAAATTAGTTTCCCTTTACACGAAAATGCTCAAAGCGTTATCTTCTGATTATAAATAAAGAAATGTCTTGCAAAGATAATATATACTGCCTCCAGTCAGTGACTCATGTTGTTAGAGTAAGAGTAAAATCAAAGAGAAATAAAAAATGTTATGGAATAATGAAAAACTGGTTGAATCGTTACCAATTTTCTCGTAAATGTTGAATAAGTCTCAATATTATCCTGGGCATCATAGCTTCAGCGGCACACATCAAGTCGGAGGGTGCTGCCGATTTAGCGACAGCAGTTTTGGAGCCGTGCCTGTCGCAAAATCTGCAAAGCAAAAGGAGAGTGTAACGGAGGGACAAGTTGCAGACACGTCGAGTTTATGGAATAACGCTCACCCTGTCTCCTTCATGACAGAAGTATCGCCACAATCGCAAGCTCCACCTGCCTGACTGACAAACATGTTGAAATCGTGCCTGTGATGGTTGCCCTTTTTGAAGCACTCCTTGCAGAGGGACATGCAGGGTGAAATGCCACACGTGCGGCACCTGTACGCGACAAAATTTGGTGTCCACACCAAACCACAGGTTGTTGCGTTGTCGTAGATTCTCACTAAAAGTACGGGAGGTTGGTCAATCGGTCGGGGGCTATCGCACGGGGCGAGCGCGACATTTCAATAGCGAGAGAGATCGAGAATGGTACCTGTATTGGCAAACTCGTCGGGGGTGCGGCCACCGGACATGAGCCACTTGCACCAGTCGATGGTCTCCCAGTCGTCGATGGGCTTGCCGGGATTGAGCAGGATGTCGAGGAGCTCGTTGAGGTGGTGCAGGGAGCCGGTGCCGAGGGCGGCGCTGCTGCACTCGGCGTGTATGTAGGCGGCCGCGCCGCGCTTGCCCTTGTTCATGAGGACCTGCGCCGAGGTGCTCGAGGTCGACGCCATCGTCGAGCGGGGAGTGCGCGTGCTTGGCACGGCGGAGTGCGAGCCGAGAGGAGCGGAGCGAAGAGAAGAGGAGAGGAGCAGAGCGGGGAGTGAGAGAGAGAGAGAGAGAGAGAGAGAGGTGAATGAACCTTTTTTGGTAATAGAGGTGTCTAGTCACTGGTGGCTCGTTGGGAGGAGCGGAGCTCCAGCCTCCGCGCGAGCCCCATGTCCTCAATGCAGGTCCTTGGGCTGGGGCCTCGTCCCTCGCACCGAGGGCATGGTAGCCAGCGCGACGAGGACGTCGCCGCCTCGGTGGGCCAATGCAGCAGGCTCGAGGAGGCGGAAAATTGATGACGACGTAGAGCGCTGCGCTGCAGGTCGGGCTGGCTCGTTCGGTGTACACACACACACGGACACACACGCACGCGCGCGCGACACGGCACACCGCTCGGCTCCGTCTATCCTTCTATCCTTCTATCCTCCTGTCCTGTCCTTCTCCCTCTCGGTCGAGTCGTCCGCGCGCGCGGGCCTCGGCTATGGGAGAGAGTGACGGGACACGGGACACGCGAGAGCCGCGTCCACCAGCCAGCGGGGACGGGACGAGAGAGAGAGAGAGTTACGAGACGAGCGACGTTCGCACTTCACACTTCGCACGGCGAGTTGACGGACGACTGGACTGCCTGCCGTGCTGCAGCCTGCAGCGAGCACGGACTACGGAGACGGGAGACACGGACCGATCAGCCGAGCTGCGAGAGCCTCTTCGGTTCGTTCCTCTCTGCGGCGCTCCTTCTCTCTCTCCTACCTTCTTCCCCTCTCTCTCTCTCTCTCTCTCTGCGGCCTAGCTCGATGGCCCGTCGTCGACGGTCGACGTACGAGAGCGACGTCTGCTTTACCGAGCGAGACGCAGCCACGCGCAGCTGCCACAGAGCTCTAGCCTCTAGCTCGCGCGGGTTGGGACATGGCTGATCGGTTTTGGGAGTCGCTGTCGGGGCCGGTGTCGAGGCCAAGTCCCTCGCCCGATCCTATACGTATATGTGGACTCGATAAGTGGGCCACGCGCCTTTCGACATTCACCAATTATATAGATACTGCTGCTGCTGCTGCTGCTGCTGCGCGGTCACCGCTCAAGGTCATGGTCTGTCTTACCGACTATTCGCTAGAGAGCTAATCCTCCCCTCCCCTCTCCGCCCCTTCTCGAGCTAGCAGCTCGTTCTCGGGGAAGAATGCAGACCTTTTATGCGTCTGTGTGTTGCGGCCGCCGCCGCTGCCGTACTCGGCCCGAGAGGTATAAGTATTATGTATTTCGGAGGATCGGAGGGTCAGCGCTACTCTGACCAGGTGATCGTCGCGATGGCTGCGTGGCTCCGAGCTTCAATGGATGATCCCCATTGCTGTCTTCTGCAGCTGCCTATTGGCCTGTTGGCGGAGGCCGCGCTGCGACCACCTTTTAGACAAAGCCAAAGAATTCGGAGCAATCCCAGCACGGTGCGCGGCACAATGTATACCTATTCGAGGCGTGCCTTTGTGTACACATTCGTGCACGTGCATATATGCGTGCAAGTGCAGTTGTGCACAGAGTCCGGAGATTGGATACCTATAGCAGCGATTTAAGCCGACGCCGACGGATGTCGCCCTCGTATAAGCTTCATCCTTTTCGATACTTATATCGAAAGCGATAAGCTCAAGGCGCACTGTTCGAAGGAAATAACAAAAGGTTCCGTAAAAATACCTGGCTATTACAAATATTTATCGTAAAATGGGATGACTTTAATACACTTCTTTTAGAGCTTTATTGTAGGCAGCACATTGCCAGTCTAATGTCATAGTATACACTTGCAGAAGGCATTTTATACCGACTGAAAGATATTTGAGCAGTCAAATTTTTATTCTTATATATTGTATACAAGTTCGGTGGTTCGAATTCCACTTGGAATTGTAGAGCCAGTTGTGATGCAATACGCACTTCACCGGCTACATTCTCCAGATGTAGGAGAGGGCAAAATGGATGCATATTAGTTATAGGGAATCAGGTCTAATACGTACAGGTAAAAAAATACATCTGCAAAGTTCATTTGAATATTTAGATATATATTAAAAGTAACTTTAACAAAATTCGTAATAAGGAAGTCACAATTAATTAAAAATTCAGATTTGCTACATTTACAAAAATAGCAAATCTGAATTTTTAATTAATCTTATCTAGCCAAACGATAATTAAATAATTAGTTGTAATTAAATATTGTATAGACCAAATTATATAATATAATTTATAGACATTACCATCTTTCCACACATATGTAATAATTCACTACATATTATACGGAATTTAAAGCAATTATAGAAGAGTAGTGGAACGTGGGGTGGTATGAGCATCAAATTTTTCAGCTAGATATATTTTTTTATTTATGATGCATTGGCAGTTCTATATTAGCTCATTTTGTTCAGCATTAACCCAAGAACAAAATGCGCTATGGTCTTGTCAGAAAAAAGAATCTATTTTTTTGTAAAAATACATAATACGAAGGTACCTCAAAATACCCATATCGCCCCACGCGTGGGGTGATATGGGTTTTGCACGAGGGTACGTGGGTAAATACTATTATTATTAAAAATGGTTAACGATGATAATTTATTTTTAATTTTATTTCATGGAAAGGTTAATTAAACGCATAGAAAATACTTTTGCAACATTTATTTAAAATATAAAATTTAAAAATGCTTTTTTAACATACATATTTGATATTTATCAGAACACTTAAATTTATGAGTCTTTTCACATAGGTAGTTTTCTTATTTATTTGGAACATTAAATAACTTTTCATTGCAACATCTAACTTATACTAAAAAAAGTTTATTGCTGTACACCTACATCGCAAGAACCTGCCGTCTGCTCTTGTTACTTCGCCTCACGTGCCCATAGCGCCCCCGTCATTTTGCCCATACCGCCCCACAAGCTATATTTTTTAAATCGCTATATTAATTGAATTATAAAAGGAAAGTAAAATAAAACAAGTATGCAAATTAAAGAGAAAGAGTCAATTAGTTGAATGAAACCATTAAAAGTTGCCCAAATATTTAAAAAACTATCTTTTTAGTCGATCAAAGTTCGTTCAAAATTGACTTTGTTAGACCTATAACAATCCATATTTTCTAAAATTTGATTTAACTTGTAAAATCACTTTTTTTTGTTATAATTACGTATTTATTATTCTTTTATACATTATTAAAAAAATTGCAGTTATTCAGTGCGTATTCTTTATACCTAATATTAAAGATATCCATATTACCCTGCTACCCATACCACCCCACGTTCCCCTACCCCCGTACAGAGATTCATAGCTATTTTAATTGTAATTTTTGATTTACCTAAATGAAAATAAAACTGGGGGTTCCCGGAAAAATGATTTAAGTCCAATTTTATGTTTTTGAAATATTAAGGTTTAAACTTTTTATTTTACATTTGAACTAATTGTTAAAAAAAATTCATAAATAGTAGCTATGGTCACTTATTTTCAAACTTTCCTAGGTTTTTGCATTTTGATCTGAAAAACTACTATGTATAAAGATATTAAAAACGCTCGAAACTCAATATTCAAAAAAATGAACTTATGTTATTTTTCCGGGAACCCACAGACAAATAGTAAATTAGTTTTTATCAAATTTAATTAGAGAAGAGTAGGGTAAAACCGTATAGGCGAGACAAATTGGGTGCACCTGTTACTTCATGATGTGATACATTGTCATAATAATTGTTAAACTCATATTATTGGTTAATCCATAATGTGCGGCAATAAATAATTATTTAATTATTATTGCAATTGATCAAATTATAAATCCAAAAAGTTACTGAAAGGATCTTGAAATCACACCACCTGTGTAAAAACTTACATAAGCAATCTTAAGCTTTGAAATTCTAGTCATACATTATATAAAATCCTTTTATATAAAAAACTAACATATATTTTGCATAATTTTACTATGGTTTTATTAAAAGATATTCAAAGTGAGCAGTTTTATCCCTATACGAATATGCCCCACTCTCTCCTATACAAAATCATGGTATTTTTTGTCATATATTTATTTAAAAGGAAGATACACTCGACGTGGGAAATTTCTGGTCAAATGCGTTCGAAATCTTCCAATGAGCTCAGCGAAAACGTGCGTTCGATCCAATGAGACTCAATAAAATTGCAATATTTCAAAAGAATTCACACGCATTAGACTAGAAATTACCCACGTCGAGTATATATTTTTTAAGCTATTTATGCTAGAAAATTAAAATAAATAATACTATCTTTTGTTTGTTACGGAGTCTAAAGTAAGTGAGAATTTATTTAGTTGATATTGTCAAACTTAAATACGCAAGGAACTTTTTGAGATAACCTCTGTGTTGACGGCAAAAAAGTGCATTTCATTCAATGAACTGGGATTATAGAAGTGAAAATTGCTCAAAATTGGTGTATATTTCTCTTTTTTGGTTACTAATAACATATTAAAGTATTGAAATAAAATTCCGGATATTTAATGATTTTGGACAAATCAGTGTAGACCCACCTAAAGTATTAATAAAAAACAAAAAGTTAAGATTTTAAATTTCCAAAAAAGTGACTCCCAGCATGGACAGTGAATACCTACTGCTTAGAAGAAGTATTCTTTGTCTAACAAGGAGAGTCCACAACCTGCGGGAAGCGGTTTTCGATGAGACTTCAGGAAGTGGTTTCTGGTACCTAAAAATAAAGCCTAACACCCGAAGTTTCGTCCCATAGACCCTTGGGGTCAAGATATGACCTTTTGTAATCAGAATACGCATTATTTTAGTAAAAAATGGTACTTATTACATATACTTCGTATCATAACGCTGCAAATTTTTTTGCTAGAGAAATGATGTAATAAGATACAAAAAAGTTGACTAAAAGAGCTTTAATTTAAGCTTTGTTTCATATAAAAATATTATTCTGTTGCAAAATTATGAACAATCAAAAATGATGACGAAAAATGCATGGAAAACTACTCAATTTAAAGAGCTGAAAATTCTCAAATTTTTTATGCATGCTTTGTCATAAGTTTAGACAAACACCTATGACAGCCTGATATTGCAGTCTAACAGGCGTGTGTTTACACCAAGTCAAAAAACAGCCACATTTGGGTTTGCTTTATAGGCAGAAAGAAAACGCATAATTAAGACATGTGTGACAAAAAGTACGGTGTGTACAGTAGGTGAGAAGACATTTTTTGCCCTTATGATGTGACCACACGCGGGCAAAAAAGTCTACTTTTCACCCTTTGTACACAATATACTATTATTCATGTATACTATTATATTTCATGTATTGTATATATCTGTAGAAAAACGCCCCTAAATTTCATAAACTCAACCCCTCCTATTCCCCTTCTCGGTTTCGGGACAAGATTTTCCTATTTCGAGACGAGACGAGAAAATCTTGGCTGTCTCAGTCGTCTCGCACACACTTACAGGGAGGGGGGCACCGAGTTCGGATCACCGATTTAGATGAAACTTTAGGGATCGTTTTCTGATACCTAAAAATGAAGGCCAATATTCTGATTTTATCCGATGAGCCTTTGTACGATAGTTACGGCGTATTTCATTAACGTTGATAATATATAAATAAATATATATATATATGATTTTTAGCATTGCCCATATGAGCAATGCTAATGTTTTATGGCACTATCTCATATTGGAAGACCCATTAAATAAAACTACGGGTACTTTGCTTCATTTTTATGTTCCAAAAGTCGATGTCAAAAATTCTATCAAAATCCAAGACCCGGACTCCATGGTCTCCCCTTATAAGTATAAGAACTAAAAAATTCAGCTTCAAATATAAGTAAAAGTTATAAAATAGTATGTCGATTAAATCGATTTAATTTACTCTTTTTTAATTTACTAAAATATAAAATTGATTTTTACACTCCCAATTTATAATTTCTGCTATTGTTTTCGAGCATAATACCGCATAACAGCATTTTAACCTATATGATTCATACAAATATGTCTGTTTTACCCCAGCATATTCTAAAATTTAGAGCTATGGAAATATGATGACTGTCTAATTTTTATTGTACCTTCAGTATTACGTTACACGTAATAAAGTTCTATAATTAATACCAAAAAAATAGGTATGGGCGGAGAGGGATATGGAATTAAAAGAACAAAAGAAACATACGTAGGAGGCATTGAAAAAATGGGTTAAGTCAAAACAAGAGAATGATAAAAATTTAGTTTTAAGAAGAAAGAAGGGAATTAAAAGAAATTAAAAAAATTAGACGGAAGAAGAATGAGACAAAAAGTGGAGAAAGCTTGAATCAAGTATAGGTATGTCTGATGTCTGAGAAGCTATTAAGCAATTTAGACCGAGGAAAAACTCAAACATACAAAAACAAGACTGGTTAGACCATGATCATATAAACCGGTCTGAGCACTCCATTGTTGAAGGCATTGGAATAGTGTGAAGCTATGAAACCAATATGGCGACAAGCCTAGTAAACCAATAGCTATAATATGTCTACACATGCGCGGCGGAAAGTCGAAATTTTTGAACGATTACTGGGGGGAAAGATCCAGGGGATGAAGTAGAAATAGATCAATATAATAACGTAGAGGAAGAAGCGGAGAGCGAAAACATGGAATTGAATAAAGAAATAACTATATTAGAAGTGAAAGGGGTATTAGGAAAAATGAAAGGAAATAAAGCAGCAGGGGATGACGGGTTAGTAGAAGAATTTTTAAAAGAGCTTCCCATGATTTGGATGGTAGAATTGACTGACATTTTAAACGGTATTTTCAGCAAAGGGGAATTATAGTAAAAGGTTGGGAAGTGGCAAGAATATATTCAATTCACAAATCAAGGGATGAGAATGAAGTCAAAAATTATAGAGGGGTATCTCTCTTAGACGTGGGGTATAAACTATTAATGAACAAATGACATGCAGACTCAAGGAATGGTTAGAAAAACATAAGGGTTTAAACGAATGTCAAGCAGGTTTAAGAGAGGAGATGGGAACAAGGGACCATATTTTTCTATTAAACACCCTAGTGGAAATTCCAAAATGTGAAAAACTGTGACAAAAGTATGAAAAAGTGTGTAAAACCATGAGAATTTCGTGAAAAACTGTGAAATTAGGCTTACATTTGGAACAGGATTTTAAAAAATAATTATAGTATATTTCATAAATTTTGTCACAGTTTCTCATAATTCTTCACAGTTTCTCATAGTTTTTAACACACAGAGAGAATTTTCTGATAAAAATTACCGTGAAAATCATTGTAAACGTGGGATATTCTGTCTTCAGGGGAGAAATTACCCTACTAAACGGTAAAAATTAACGTTATTCATTATAAATGTTACCATTCAGCACGGTACATTTTCCCGTTCAGTAGGGTATTTTTTCCCGTGAAGTCAGAATATCCCACGTTTACAATGATTTTTACGGTAATTCTTATCAGAAAATTCTCTCTGTGCAGTTTTTCACAGTTTCTTACATTTTATCACAATTTCTTACAGTTGTAATTTCCTTTATATAAGTGAAAAACTATGCAAGTTTTATTAGATAAAATACGTGTTTTTTATAAGTGTGAGAAACTGTTGAAAACTATGAAAAAACTGTGATAAACTGTGAAAAACTATACAAAAACAGTGAAAAACTATGAAAAGCTGTGCATATTTGTTTTATAACAGATGTTCCAAATTTTTGTGTATTTTCAAATTTCTTCACACTTTCTCACATTTTTTCATAGTTCTTCATAGATCTTCACAGTTGTCATTTCCATAGGGCAGCATAATAAATAATAAAATTAAAAACAAAGAATGGTAACTTTATGTGGCTTTTATAGATTACAGAACGGTCTTTGACACGGCAAATAGGGAAATTGAGAGAAAGAGGGATTAACGGAAAATTTTTAAGAATCATAAAAGGCATATACAAAAATACAGAAACGAGATAATAACAGAGGAAGGAATGACGGAGAGATTTAAGGCGGAAAAGGGTGTTGGCAGGGCTGTCCACTGAGTCCAGCACTTTATAATTTGTACTCGGAGGATTTAGATGAGCAATGGGAAAGAAAAAATGAGGGAGGGACGGTAATAGACGGGGTGAAAATTTTCTGCCTTTAATTTGCAAATGATGTAACAGCAGTATCGGATACAGAAAAAGGGTTGCAGAGCATGCTAATTGGTTTAGAGAAATTTAGTTATAAAAATGGAATGACTGTGTAAACCCAATAAAAACACAAATTATGGTTTTTTAAAACGGGCCCCTGTGGAAATTATAAAATGTAATAAAACGTAAGGAAACGCAAGGAAACTTGAAAAAGTGTGTGAAATCGTAAGTAAACGTAACAAAACGTAAAAAAGCTGTTGGATTTCTGACCGTTTTATATTATATTTTCATACATTTTATTACGTTTTATTGCTTTAGAATACATTTTTACCCTGAAAATTCCGCTCACTAAAGAGACTTCCATAATGTAAAATATTCAAAAAATATAGTTTCTAAAGAAAGAAGGGGGAGTGGGGGGGGGGGGGGGGGCTCCAACGCCCCCTCCGGTGAGGTTCGACCTTGCAAGATATGCAAAATCTAGCATTCTCCCTCAGCTCGTTACTGAAGAGGGATGTATTCTTAAGTTAGTTTCCTTAAGTTTTATTACGTTTCGTAATTTCGTGAAAAAGAATATAGCTTGAATTTTTCACTGATAGGTGGCAAGGTATATACAAACCAATTCATGTGTACAAAATAGAAACTTTAAGTTACATTTGACATTATGGAAGTCTCTTTAGTGAGCGGAATTTTTAGTGTGAAAATGTAATTTAAAGTAATAAAACGTAAGAAAACGTAAAAAACGTAAGAACATATATGAAAATATAATATATAACATCCGAAATCCAACATTTTTTATGTTTTGTTACATTTTATTACACTGTTATACGTCTTTTTAGGATTTCTTGCACTTTTTTGCGTTTCTTTACGTTGTATTACATTTTATAATTTCCACAGGGGTTGGAATTTGATAGATAAATCAGGCTACTACAGGGACTATTGGAAATGGAAAACCAACATAGGTATAGAGAAAGCTATTAGGAGAACAAACAATGGAAAGGGAAAATTAAAGAGCAGTGGGCGACGTTGAGTTGCGGAACTGTGGGAATGGCAGGTAGTAAAGGTTTTGAGGACACGACGTGCAGGATATGTAAAACGGCACAGGAAAGTGTAAAGCATATATGGATATGTCCAAAGGCAAATGACGAAATAGGAGAAGAATGAGTCAGGGAAATTGAAAAATGGGGACTGATAGGAGAAGAAGAAGATGCGAGGCAAAATTTAAGGGAAATACTCAAAGGTGATCCGATTACTGGTCTATGTAGTTACAGTAGGAGATTTGAAGAGTTAGATCGAGGACTGAGAAAAAAGGAAAATAAGACTGTAAGTTAGATAAGAAAAGGAATGTATTATAAGGGTAGGACGTTAAACGGGACCAAAGATTGTAATAATAATAAAAATAAAAATTGCGTAATATTGAAAGCGTTACAAATAATGTAAATGCTGTAGATAAATAAGATAAATGAGTATTAAAAGTTGTACAGTACAGTTTATTTTTAAGCAAGCGTGATACCGAGAAAATTGTGAAAGCACGAGATTGTCCTGCGCGGAAAATGTAAAAAGATATGTAATAATCTATACATAAATTATGACTATAGCAATAGTAAAAGTCATAAAACACATATTTTTTTGGCTAAAGAACCCTGCAGCTACCAGGTATAACGATATAAGTCCATTTTTCGCAAAATTGGGTTTATCCTAGATTTATTTTACCTTTGAATGATTTGAGAAAAAATATTCTTTAATATAACACATATTTGTTGACATTTTAAGTCATTACATTCTATAATTATAGTGGGGTATAAAGCATTAAAAATAGTTTTACAACAATATGCGCGAATAAATGAACGAGAATTAAAGTGTTTCTTTATGACTTATTATATTTAGCAGAAAATAATGCAGGTACCCAAACTTTACTACTGCAGAAATATTCGTTTTTGATTTCTTGATCAATTAGTGCAAGATTGTATTTTATCTCGTTTGCTATGATCTACATGAATTTAAATAAATAAACTTCAATATCTTAAAAACACGAAAAGTGGACCATCTTTTTAGATCTGAGATCCATTAACTGTCGTTGATTCTCTTCGAGAAAGAAAATTATAAACTTAACTGTCGTTTCTCTTTCTCTCAAAACTCAGTATTCCGTGAACAACAGGCAATAAGTTAATACTTAATATAGGGCCACTCACGTCGATCATTCTCGATGTGGATGCTCTTTAATCCTCAATACGATCTTGGAAATCCCACACCGGTCACTCGATCAAAATTTTGAGATTCTTATGTTGTACATACAACTTTAAATGTATGCACCTATACTATATACTTACTTACATAACTGAGAAACAGAACAATTGTTCATATACTCTAAAAGTTCATGTTACGGTTCTATTCCTTAAGGAACTACGATAAGTAAATTTACTATAAGAAAGAAAATATGTAAATTATAAAGAAGAAAATTAAGTTCTTGGTGTACGTAATTTAGATTCTAGAATCTATATCGTACCTATAGTAATATAATAGATTCTATTGTACTGGATTATGCAGCTATATATCAAATAAATCTGAGACAATTTCATAAACTATGAATACTTCCTATTATAATAACTATAGAAATGCCGATAGAACGCATTTAAACTCAGTATTCGTTAAATATTAAAAATGTATTTAACAGAAGTCATTTTTAATTCATAATCATGATAATCTTTTAGAATAGCTGTTATGACAACAATATTGTTCATTTTTCGTGTATAAGAAAAATTGGCTAAGAACCAATGAATGTGTGACATTTAATATATAAACTTTCAATATATGACGCGTAAAGTGTGTCATTGATATTTCGGGTCTGTTTAGCCCAGACGAGTCAATAATATGGAATTTACTATATTTCTATTTTGATTTTTTATAAATGTATTTTGTATGGAAGATATCATTTTTTGTTAATGGAAGATTTTTCAATCTTTTCAGAAAAAAGTTTCAATTTTATTTAAAAAAATTATTGTAACTTTTCTGGGACCTAAAACATCGATAAAACTACCCTTATACGGAAGAACGCTCGATTGGGTTATACTCATTTGAAATAGAAGGTTCTTGAAATTGTACAATATTGAAAATTCGAAATTACACTTATCTTGAATGTAAAGTGTAAACAAAACCTGGTAGATGTACCAAAAAACAAACTTAAAATAATTTAAAAATAGTGCTGGTATATTAGCTTATAAAAATATATAGCATTAAAAGAGTTAAAAAAGATAAATTTTGTTGCCATTATACCTACTCCGGTTGGAGCGGGTATCTGTGTCTTATAAGGGCAAATATACCAAATGTACTTATTTACACTATTTTTCGCGGATTTTGTACTTGCAGAAAATAAAATACAAAGGCATAAAAAGCTACAGGTAATAAAAAAATAACGTACATAGACATAAAAAAGGTAGAAAAACTAGCGAAAGATAGCTGTAGCAATACAAGACAGAGAACAACGAGCCTGCTACGATCGTCACTCTCGATCCGAGCAAAATACATAGTCGTCCGCGCCGTCGAGCCACGAGTCCGGCACTCGCGGCCCCGCGTAGCGACAGTCGGCAACGTGACTCCTCCAGGCGGCGCCCGTCGGCAGCTCGTCGACGCAGCCGTTTCGCCGCCAGCGGCAGGGGAAGCTCAGGGCCAGCGGGTCGGCGAGCCTCTCGAGGCCGCGGGCCAACCGGAGCCAGCACTCCTCGCAGACGCCGTGGCCCGCCGCGCAGCACTCGTACATCTCCGACAGGCAGAAGCCCGCGCACCGGTACGCGGCCAGCAAGCTCCGCTTGAGATGCTCCGCTGATGGATCGGTAGAGCGGACGATGGGTTTTGCGTCGGCTTGCTGCTCGGTGCCTGGAGCTGGAGATTTCGGTGCAGGTCTGGCTTCCGCGCTCTGAAAGAGCTTTATATTTCTCTAAATGCCGCGTAGCTATTTGCGTATATATTATACACTTCGTATAGCACTTGTGGAACGGAGATTATTAATCATTGTATACCTCTGGAGATGAATTATTATTGTTGATCGGCAGTTCATTGATTTGCCTGCTCATTGGCGCAATTGCCTTCTGCGTTTGGTATCGCATATCGGATCTTCTTGATCTTCATACTCCTTCTCTGAAAGTAAAGATTTGATGTACTCGTATTTTCATCCCTGGTTTATTAATTCCTAGTGGAAAGAATTGATGTAAGTAATTGGGACTTTGCATGAAAAAAAATTGATAAACCATTAGGTCCGTCAGCTAGAGAACAAAAAATAATGAACACGTATTTTTTCCTTTTTCAATTAATTAAAAATTAAAGCATATGCAGGAGTATATTACAATTTTGATTTTTATGGAAAAAGAAGAAATACATATCTATTATATTTTTGTTCTCTACCTGACGGACCTAATAGATTTTTTGATACAAAGAGCCAATTGTGCTAAAATTTTCTAAAATCTGCTCAATGTAATAAATTTTGGACATTTAGGTATAGCACACTTTGCCACATTTTGGCAAAGTTTGGCACGCTTATTTACCCTGTTAAATATAAATTAATTTTAGTTTTTACAAACAAAATTGATACGACTGCCGACAGACAATTAATACAAGAAATAAAATAATAATCAAATCACATTTATAAATTCTAATACCTTATTTTGCACACTTTGGCATATTAGGCACGATTTGACACAGTTTGTGATGATAAATCGAGCGATTGTCACTTGCTAAGTTTTTTTACTTTGAATTGTAATATTCGGCATGCATCGCTTTCCTGCGAGAAGATCTATTTTTAAAGTCTTTTGTACGTTTTTTGTATGGTAAGTAAAAGTACTGTTCCTGCCTACTTCTGCAATCTCGGTTGTTGACTGAAATCAGTTTAATATACGACATAAGATATTATGTACAATAAAACAAACAATATTCATCTGTTTCTACGAACTTTTACCTGTTGCGTCACCTGCTTCTTCTAATGATATTTTGATCGAAATCATGATTGTTGCAAATCACGAACAATAATAAATAAGATTGTTTTCTCACGGTCGATTTTTGGAACTTGAAGCGCCTGTCGATTTAAAACTACGGGTTTTTTACAATAATATTTAAATAAATAGTATTTAAAGAAGACGAGAGTTATTGAAAATTTTTCTTAAAGAAGAATCTTACTTTATTTAGACAACGCTCGCTTTGTGATTTTCGATTGTAGTTGTTGACAGTTAAGAGTTTAAAATGGAACTATTGCTCTTATTTGGTCCGAAACACTCCTTTCCTCGGGAAAATTTGACAGGCCCTTCCTTTATTTAGAAGTAAAAAAGCGTCGTTCTCCCGGTTGTAAAACTAGCCCGCCGCATAATAGAATGTCGTCGCAATACGACTCTCCAGATACGGTGTATGCTATCGAGCTGTAGTTGAGCACATTTTTCACGCACTATTTACAATTCGCTTTAACACTTTTTTCGCTTCTTTTTTGCAAATAAATATTGAATTAAATCTAAATTGATATTTTAACAAAATGCGAGTTACTATGCTTACTACAAAGAATATTTACTCTTAATGGCCATTGTATATGATGCAAAATTTAATAAAAAACATTCAATAAATTAATGTATCTGATCAAATTTAAATATATTTAACTTCTAAAATTGTAACGAAATCTTGATAGTAAAAATATATCAAAACATAATAAAAAACAACAAATTCTAAATAATTATTATCGTTATTGATTGTCTTCTTTACACAGTAACAATGAGCGATAACTAGATAAATAAACACTGTTAAGCAATTAACACCCTGGTCGAAAAAATTATAATTGTATGCACGAGGCGCGAATAATGTATGAAGACTGGTGAGCGTAAGCCGTTAACAAGGCGAATGGATTACGGCAAGGGAAATCCTTATCTTGAGTTCTCCCTATCACTATTCTCAGATTCAATTGCACCTAGAGAGATAATCAAAAATGCTGATCTACGTTTAAAGCTATTTTATTTTTTCTGTTATATACGAGACCGTCGTATTTGGATTAAAAGGTGATATCTGGGAAATATAACATGAAAAATTTTTCGACAAAATTTGAGGTAATTTGGAATAGGGATAAGAATATTTTGAAAAATTTTCAATTAATTATTCTTTTCTTTCTTCGAAAAAGAAATCATTTTTTTTAAAAAATCGTTTTTTTTAGCGAAAAATATCATCTATTTTAGTGTTCTTTTCGATTTTTGTGTTTTAGTTCTTTCGGGGTTTCTTGTACGATAAAAATAACATCATTGTTTCAGTGTAAATGCATTCGATAGATCATAAAATTACCTATCGCTTATTCTTCTTCTCTCATCATACAGAAAAACATTATATTTTTTTCAAACAGTTATATCTCAAAAACAAATGGTGAATATAATCATTGAAAAACTTGAGGTTATTAGTAATACCGAAAAGAATATCCACTTAAATTTTTTAGTCATTTTATTTTTCTATACTTGAGAAAATAGTATATTACGCATCTAGGGCGGAAAAGTATTCCTCCCGTGGTGCGTATACTATTTTTCACCATACCCGGGCCGAAAATGACACATTTCAGTTTCGAAGCCGGGAGGAAATGTGGCACTTTCGGCCAGGGTATGGTGAAAAAATCATTTTGTAAAAAAACATCGATTTTTTATGGCCCACGATAACTGGAGTAAAATTACATGAATCTTGCTAAAAATGTACAGAAAGGTAGATTTTTAGTATGTCTTGACTGAGTTCTTTCCTTAGGATCTTCTGTTAGGATTTTTTATAGAAAGTCTATTTGTGTAAGTATAGAGGAGCAGGAATTAAACCGACTCGCGCCCTTCCTCCTGGCCAAGTTCCCTACACCGTCCTTGGGCCTTCGAATTATATTGACGACATTTCGAATAAAAAGGCAAAAAGAAAGAAAGGTTAATGGGTAGAGATCGCATTTATATTAAAACAATTATATATGGAAAAATGATTAACTAGGTTTAAGGAAGCTTAATGCCAATGAATTGGCAGCGGCTTTTATCTTTGGCTAACTTTTCTAAAGTTCACCAATCTTTGTTTAACTTATTTGTCCATCCCTGTTGAATATTGCCAATGATTTCCGAATGCTGGTACTTAATTGTCTATCTTTGCCAAACAATTGCCAATGGTTGCCGAAACTTTACCTTACTTTGCCAAAGATTGGCAAAGATTGCTTAAACGTTGCCTAATTATATTTATCTCGGAATTAATTAAAGCTTGGCAGACTTTGCCGGCTGATTGGATCCTACTCGCAATAAGGGAAGACCCCAAGGTGTTCAATCAATCTTAAACAAGATTACAGATACACCTTTTTAATACATTTTAAGGTAAAAATTAGTCACTCGTCACATATTACCCATTTCTGTCGGTAAATTTGAATATTTTATCAATATATAACGGTATTTTTAATTTTTTTTAAATCGTTAGGTCCTTTTGATCGACCATACTGAAAACCTGCATATTTCTTCATCTACCGCAAGGTTTTGATCGCCAGTAAGATCGAATTGGGGGTTTTAAGGTTTGATTGTGCTCATAATACATGTCTTCTCAATTTCTTAATCTATGATGATAATTCTCGTTCAGACGAGAATTATACTCGTACCAATGAAGAACATTATCGGAGCCAAATGCAGATTCCTACATCGTATTTTTCGTTATTTTAATTCAACTTTTTGTTTTCATTAATGATCTCGGTCAGCCGGTGTTTGAAATATCTTGAAGAACACTTGATGACTCAGATAATTAATAAAAATTAAAAGTTGAACAAGAATAACTTTGAATCATTATGTCGGAGTAATATGGCATTACCATTTTACATTTTACATATATAGCCAATTCGCCAATTTTTTTTAATCTAAAGGTACTCTTCCAAGGCAGTCCATCCAAACAATCAAGATACATGTTGCAGAAACATTTTTAATCAATTATGAAAATTGCACGCATGTTTGGAAATGGATGCACGTATACGTCACACAGGATACTAAAGGATTAATGTGCAAAAATGACAAAGTAAAAACGATACAATACTTATAGATATTTCATTTATTAACAACATTTGACAGAATTAAAATTTTGCATTATTTTCTCAAGATAAGATGTTCGTAGGATTTATTACTCACAATTAAATCTAAAATTGGCTATTATCTTGCTATTATATTAATCTTAATCACAGTTCGGCAAGTATTCGACCGCGAAATTTTGGCGAATACTTTTCATATATCTTCCAAAATACTCAACGAAATAAGAGAATTTCAATTTTTAAATGTCTCACGTGAAAAAATAAGGCCTATAGGACTGATTCGAAAAAAGTATTCGTCGAATAATTTTCTAATCCCGAATAATGAAAAAAAAATCCAGAATGGACATTACGAAAGCCCGATGCCTTTTACTCGTTAAAAAAATCAGATGTGCCAATTCAAGTGACAAAATAGTGCGTCTTTATATAAAAAGTAATCACATCAAGTTGCAAGTGTTATATTCAAATGTTTCCCGTGTTATTGACACTGCGCGCTGCATTTGCATCAGTGTGACGTCCCAAAACCCGCGGTGTTCAGGAGAGTTGGAGTGCGAGCCGAGAGCGGGACATTTGAATAATATATCAGAATTATATAGTTAATAACAGACACTGTAAACACGGCGAACACATCCTCTCTGCATTTCCGGGCTTGCGACCGCCGTGTATAATCACGGCTGCATTACGGTGTTGAACTTATGTGCAGTTATGTAGTTACCGACAATTTCGTATTTCTCAACATTCTCATTCAATTTTTATTTTTTTTTAATTATCTCAGTTGTCCGGTGTTCCTTAGTAGATTGAGAACACCAGACGATTAAAGTTTTTAACTTTTATGAACAATTAAATTAGAATAATGTAAAATTCAATGCAGAAATCTGTAATCGGCCCCGACCTCCCCTTAGACCGACACTGACGCGCGTTCGGACGGGCGTCATCGGTTTATTACAGCAGGTAATAGACGATGCGCACTGGGAACTGGGAAAGAGGGAGTAACGATTATGATGCAAAATCTGGGAATGCTTGCAAGTTTATTGATGTTTCAAATGACCATGGTGTAAGAAATAATAGTTTTTAATCAACAATCTACATGCGATTTACATATTTATACTTTCGAGTCTTTATATCTAGGAACACGAATTTAACATGAATGCTTGGATTCGCGCATCTGATTTTCATTTTAAGACTTTCTATAAGGTAAAGAAATGTTTGTAACGTGTAAAAGTCATCGGACTTTCGTAATGTCATTTTTTTTTCAAGATACGGGCATTTGAAAATTATTCGACGTAAATGTATTCGACTAATATATTTTCGAATAATTGAAATTTTCTTATTTCGTTGAGTATTTCGCTAGATATGAAAAGTATATTCGCCAAATTTTTGCGGTCGAATACTTGTCGAACTATGATCGACAAAATTCATGTATTAGGTATATATGTGATGTTAGGTGGGACAAGCATATCATTCCTTACATGAAGAGCCTGGGCTGGTTAGATATGAAAGAGAGTAGTGAGTATTGTATGGGGCTGTTGCTTTATAAAGCGATTGTTATACGGCAGCCAACGTATCTTACTGCTCTTTTAAAAAGAAAACAGGTCAGGACTTCAAGTAGGAGAGGTATGAAAGAGCTCTCAGTTCCGGGGTCGCGCACTGATAAGGACCTATATTCTTTTAGGGCCCAGGGTGCGCACCTCTGGAACTCGCTCCCCTGCAGTGTGAGGTGTCTGCCATCATTATGTACTGTTAAACGTTTTTTGTATATTCGCCCTAATTTATTTTCTATTCTATGTTATTGTTGTTATGTACATATTTATTTAGTTTGAGAGATAAGTATTAATGAAAAGCGTTTAGTGCATGAGTGTTTTATTATATATTGACGCGATAGATTTAATGGTATGATGGTATATATTTCTATTTACTTTATTTTCTTCGTTTTTGTATTTTATTGACGTTATGTGATATTGACATATAAGTATTTCTTAATATTGACGACCTGTGATAGGGATCAAAGTTCTAAATAATTGACTGAGCATATTATTTTAATGTAATAACTGCAATACGCTATTGTGAGTGTAAATGATTACTTTACAATTTTATACCAAAGTGACTGTATATTTTGTTTTTAACAAATAAACATATAAATCTATCTATTTATATATATATATATATATATATATATATATATATATATATATATATATATATATATATATATATATATATATATATATATATATATATATATATATATATATATATATATATATATATATATATATATATATATATATATATATATATATATATATATATATATATATATATATATATATATATATATATATATATATATATATATATATATATATATATATATATATATATATATATATATATATATATATATATATATATATATATATATATATATATATATATATATATATATATATATATATATATATATATATATATATATATATATATATATATATATATATATATATATATATATATATATATATATATATATATATATATATATATATATATATATATATATATATATATATATATATCTATCTTAAGAGAGTGTAAAACCATTCAAATTTCCCCCCGAAATTTCTAACCTCAAATCTTTGACCTAGGTATGAACAATTGATTACAATTAATAAATAAACGGAATTATGAAAAACCAAGACATCATTGCCCTTCCTTTTGTAACATTCTACCACTCGGCTAAGTTTCAGGTAATGATATTATTCCCTATATAAATGGCATTGGAACGAAATTTCGGATCACCTTTTGTAGATCTCTGTTTGATCATGAAATTTCGTTCCAATGCCCTTGTTATAAGCCGCAAAATTTTTACTTGAAAGTTTGAACAGTGGTAGATAATTACAAAACGAAGGGCAATGACCTCTTAGTTTTTCATAATTTAATTTATTCTCTTAATTATAGCCAATATTTTAGAATTCCCGGGTCGGTAAGGTAGGGAGGATAAGAATTGACTCTGACACCCCCTTAATTAATTTCATGTTTTTGTCATAAAGGTCGCGTCTCAGAACTTAAGATACAGCTATCTTTGTCACACTCATGTGTTTTGTTATGTGCGAAACAAAGACAACTGCATCTCAAGATCTGAGATACGACATACGACTATAAATTCGGACCAAAGATACATTCCTCGTGTTTTGTATTTCCCGCTTATCTCATATTTCGATAATCGAAAAATTTATCGATAAATTTTAACATCTATTTTCCGTTGTGTCTTTATGGTTTGCAATATACGAAAGGCGTACCTTTTAGGTATCAAATTATATCCAAGAATATATATATATTTTCTTCTTAATCAATTTTAAACGTCGTAGAGTATTTTAATTAAATTTTATTATTCGCAGTGACTTCTTTAACAAGTGACAATTGTATTTCGCGGTTAGTTTTGAACTGTCATGTGATATTACTTTGGTTCGATTAGTCGAAGCAGTCGCTATTTCGACTAATCGATTTTTTGCGTTGAGCCAACGAAAGCACTGAAAAATCGAAGGGCTCTCTTTTACCTCGGGTATAATCGGGCGTGTATGTCGCTGTGATAAACAAATTTTTCATCGCAGGTAATCCACGAAATCAACAATTTTGCAAAGAAGATTATTGTTGTAAACAAAGTGCTAAACCTTTAATTACATTGTGAAACGTTTATTTCTTGCAAATTTTGTTTTTGTTTGTGACATACGATTGTTGAAAAGTAAGGTTAAGATAGCGGTAGTAGTGGCGGTTCCGGTGATGACCCTTTCCTCTATTTGTTGATATATTTAGCTGACAAATTTTATAATTGATACCTCCATTTACTCTTGATTTTGAAAAAATGTAACCTGTCATTTTGTGACTAACAGTCTGAAATATAAATCAACTGACAAGTGAGGTTATGTGATATTTTGCTCCAATTTCTGTTCTTTCATTTTCGATCACAATGTTTTTATAAATAAGATGTTGAATGATTTCCATATAGTTAATTGACTCTATTTGTTTACACAGCCATGGTGCGCATGAACGTTTTGAGTGATGCCCTCAAATCCATCAACAATGCTGAAAAGCGAGGCAAGAGGCAAGTGCTTCTTCGCCCATGCTCCAAAGTCATTGTCAAATTCCTCACAGTAATGATGAAACATGGTAAGTTTTTTAAGCAAATTTAAACATATAACATTTTAATGTATTGCTTGTGATTAGTTTAGTTAGAGAGAAAAATATTGATCTTTAAGATATTTAAAGTACAGTTAATATTTACTGACAAGTAGTCCGATAGTTCCTTTGTATAAAGAATGCTCAATTATTGAGTGTTTACACTTAAGTGTAAAAGTTGACACTATCAGTATTGCACAGTTTAAGGAACACCTAGTTTCAGTTGAATGTGTGTTAAATGATATTCAATTGACTGTTTTTTCTGTAAGAGTTGGCTATTGTATTTTAATGGAAATAGCGTTTTACGTATTTAAAATATCTTCTCTTCAAGTAATATGTATATATGTTAGGATTAAATTGTAATCTTATAATGTTTTATAAAAGTAGTACAAAATTGAAATAGCAATAGTGATTATATTTATATCTTTATAGTAATCAATTAATTTTATTTGTAAATTTTAAGTACATCAAATTTTTGCAGAAATATGCTTTATAAATTATTATTTACTTATACACAGATGTTAATTGAACAAAAAATATTAAAACGAAGTATATATATTCATTTTACAATTTGTGTAAATTAAAATTAATGATTTCTCATATTAAAACTCACATATAGTATCTTATTTTATTCATTAAATTTTAATGAACATAATTTTGTCAAATAAAGTATAAATTTCTTATTATTAATTTAAACTCAATCTAACAAGAAACTTTTGTTTGTCTTAGGTTACATTGGAGAATTTGAAATTGTTGATGACCACAGAAGCGGAAAGGTTGTAGTAAACCTTACTGGAAGGTTAAACAAATGTGGTGTTATTTCGCCAAGGTTCGACGTCGCAATCACAGACATTGAGAAGTGGACCAACAACCTTCTCCCCAGTCGTCAGTTTGGGTTAGTTAAATGAACAATGTAATTCAATGAAAAATTTACCAAAGTTGTATTTTTTTACTTATCTTATTATTGTTGGTTTAGATATGTTGTGTTGACCACGAGTGGAGGAATCATGGACCATGAAGAGGCCAGGAGGAAACATTTGGGAGGCAAAATCCTCGGATTCTTCTTTTAAGTTAATCTTGTATTAAAAAGAAAAAAAACCGTATTGGCAATTAAGGAGTTGAATGCTACTTAAATAAACGTCAATACGTAAATAATGTTTTTTATTTACCATATACACAATTTATTAATAATTAATTTTAAATATTAAATTATTTAAAAAAAAATAGTAAATTTTTTACTTGATTCGGCTCTTTCAGTGAGTTTAATACCTTTACTTAATATTGACAATCAATATTATTGATTAACTATTTAAAAATGAATAGTAGCCTATCTTTTCTTTCATATTCCATTAGAAAATACGATGATTCTATTAAAGTATAAGTGAAATAAGTATTAAGAGAAATTAAAGATCGTTAAATTAATAAACAGCATTTATTTGTGAAATCATAAGCATCCTAATATTTATGAAAGTTCATAATTAAAGTTAATTTTGGTAAACTGCATACTTACATAGTAAAAATATTGAATAAACGATTCATTTAAAATTAAAATTTTACTTTGCACATGTAGAGTAGTTCTAATAATACAATAGGTTCTTTTTTGTTAATAAAAACAATAAAAAGTGGATAAAACTTAAGTTAATGTAAATTTTGCATGTGCCAAAATTCTTAGCTACATACCTGCACTATTGTGCTGTATTTATGATTTTATATTAATTATTAAATTACCGACTAAATCAAACGGTACCGTATCGACCCTCTAGATGTCGTCAGTCGGCTCGCAATCATCTATCGCGCTTCTCCGTCAAATACTAAATCTCCCGCGCGGTCAACGTCCGTAAGCACCGTGTCACTTTCGCAGAAAAGAGACAGAGAACGTATCGCGACGGTCACAAATTACGATCCGTCTCCACGAACGCTTTAAAAGCGTCTCGCTACAAGTCCCAACGTCAAAAAACCCCATGAAACTCCCAACGAATACATCCCACTCGTCTTCGTATCATCGTTGAATGAAGCTTTCGCTTACATAGAATAGACACAGACTTATTCTAGCGCATATTTGTAAAAAAGTCAGAGCGAAAAGCGCCGATGGAGACGCGCCAGAGGCACTCCCCACTCCTCGTCGCGGTCGGTCGTGGAGGTGAGGCAGCGCGAGCCGCGTCGCGATTGGCCGAGGGAGGCAGGCCCGCGTCCGGTCATGCGCGCAGGCCCGATTTCGAGTGTTGCACATTCCACAGGCGGCCACGGCAGGCAGGCAGGCAGGCAGAGGCAGCTCGCGCGGCGCGAACCGTTGCGACCGACACACAAGCGAGCGCCTCGCGCGCCGTCTTACACGCTCACTCTCTCTCTCTCTCTCTCTTTCTCTCCGCCCGCGCGTTTACAACCGACTATAAGTGTATCGCACGAGAAGCAAGAAACTCGCGCGACGGACGAGGGGATGCGTTATCGTTGAATCGGCGCGTGCAGTGCGAAAGAGCGCGATCGGAAAGGTGTGTGCGCGTGAATCGGGCGGCGTTGCGCGCCTGGCTGCAGGGTTGCCAGGTTGCACCAGGTGAGCCGCAAGCGCGTTCGCCTTTCGCTTTGCTCCGTACCTGCGCAGCCCGCGGCGGAGCAGCGGCATTGGGACGCTGTGCAGCTGTGCGCGTGTGTGTACCTTGCGGCCTGATTTTCGCGTCGAGAAGAAAATCACGGTCAAAAGTTCGCGCGCGAGCGCTACCAGCGGCTCGTCATACGTGCTCCTGCAGAGCCTGCTGCACGGATTCAAATTCAAAAAACGACCAGTGCGCAGCTCGACTGCTAGGACTGGATAGTGTACACCGCAGTAGGTATTTACGTTCCCGAGCAGCCGAGACGAGGATCGAGTGAATCGGTGCGCGGCGCTTCTCTCGTGTTTTTGTCCGTACGATTGAGGCGCGCACCCGAGGATCGAGGATCGAGGATCGAGCTTTCCCCGCGGCAGCAGGAGGCGCGGATGCGAGCGGGAAAATCGCGGTCATCGTGGCGCAGCTGGGAAAAGTGAAGATGCGTCGTCGGCTGTCGCGCCGAGAGTGCGGAATCAGCAGCAGGAGCAGCCTCGGAGCTGGCCCGTCCTCGTCGATCGGCAGTGCGAGGTGAAAGATCGACGGTACTCGGGGCGTCCCGTGTTGCGAGGCTGCGTTTTGCTTCCTCGGCGTTTTCTGGGAGACACAGAGCCGAATAATAGAGCAGGAGATCGAGGGAGCCGAAGTGCAGTGGGGGTGTGTGAGTGCGAGGTGAGTGGAAGGAGCCAGGACTTTTTCCGGCCATGTATGGGATAAGAGCGACGACGAGCTGCTGGAGGCGGAGGAGGAGGTGGTGGAGCAGCGCTGGAGAACAAGATGTCCTTGTGGCCGTGTTCCTGCTCGTCGGCGGAGCTTGCTGCATCCTCGGAACTGCCTGCGCCACCGGTTAGTTTACTTTCTTATTTACATATTTCTGCTCCATGCTCCGGCTTTTATTTACACTTTCATTCATCCTTGTAATATTGATCATATACTTAACGATTCGACGATTATTACAAAACAAATCTTTCATGTAAATACTGCTGTATTTACTTCACTGTGCCTACATGTAGTTGATTAACAAAATATAATATGTGTTTAATGTTTGTTTGTTTGTATCTACTAAATTTGTTAATAGTCAACAGATATATATAATATAGTTGATTGAAAAAAAAGATAATATATGTTAAATATTGTTTTATTTGTACTTACCAGATTTGGTAATAGGGTAGAGGCACTAGTAGTCGGCCATCTAAGGAAATACTTGTATTCAATCAATTGCAAAAAATTCAGAAACATCTTTGTTTATAAATTACCGGTACTATTACACTTTAAATGCATTCTAGTCTTTGATAAAATGTTTATTTTTGCTTAAAATATTTACAGGATTATTATAATATGTGTTTTAATAAAATATGACGAAAGCGCTAGTAGTCGACCAGGACAATTTAAAGCAGTACATCGCGCTTTCAGAACATTGTGTATTCTTTTTAATAGTTCTATAATTTAAGTTTAGCTATAGAAGATTGAATAAATATTAAATGAATGAAATTATATATTAATTAATCGTAATGATTATTAGTATTAAAAGTGGCTTTGGACATGGGTTATCGACCAGGCTCGGCCGACAACTAAAATTCGTTAAAAATTAAAAAAATTCTAGTAGTCGGCCACCTATAAGCACATATCGACAAAGATATATCGAAAACAATTATTACTTAATGGTTCTTAAACTGTTTTACCGTCAGAATTAAATGTTTAAATGGCATACTTAGATCATTAAAGAATTATTAATCTAGCGATATTTTGTCTACGGGTTTATTTTTTAAAAGAAAATAGCCACAGCGGCCGACTACTAGTGCATCTACCCTAGATATCGTACAGATATATAGTCATTTCAATAAATATTTACTTATTAAAAGTAAGTTTCCAAATTTGGTAAATACAAACAAATGGTTCTCTCAATGATTAAAATAATAAATGACATTGTTCATTTTACTGTAATTCCAAATTGCATTGATTGTAGTAAAATACATAAACAATAAACATGATTTTTAAAACGTTGAATACTTATTGAATGAATGAAAATATAAGGTATGTTCATGGTTTATATTTATTAAAAAAATATATTAAATTGCAATAACAAAACTACCTCTTCATAATACTTATAATTAATCAGATTAAACGAAATTGGTTTAGAATATATTTTTAATAAAATCACAAAATAAATATCTTTTTAGAATTAAAGATAATTCATAGAGCTGATAATATTTAAACGTGGGTAGTGGAAGTGCGCTTTTTAAGCCTTTTTCCTTATTTATCTCTTCAATATAGTGACGCACCATTCACCAAGTATATAGTTTGACTCACACTAAAAAAACAAACAATTTTGTTTTATCAAACAATATTTTAATTTGATTGAGATGTTATATAAAAATGTTTGTATTGTCATTATTAGTTTTTAAGTTAAGTTTGATGTCACACATTTTCTAAAGATATAATCGTCTTAGAAAAGAGACAGCCCCTTGTCAAGTTACGCAGTTCGAGCGCGTTACAATAAATCGGCAGATTCGTCGTAAAGACTCGCGAATTCGGCAAGATTAGGTTCAATTAACGCGAATGAACGAGAAGCACGAAGTGACGTAATCATAACTCAAGACAGACGAGGCACAGACAGCGCGCGGGAGAAAGCAAGAGCATGTACAGCGAGCGAGCGATCGGCCGCGTGACACTGAAATCATTGCTAAATCATTTTTGATTTATCGGCCCAATTGATTTCCATCCACTGTTACTGCGAGCAGTTCACAGCAGCTCCGAGAATTAAAGCCCCGTCAATTGTCGCTGCACTCCTCCCACAGTCCCAAACCCGACTAACAACGATGACAAAGTAAATAAGCGTGCGTATACGCTACACGCAGTGCACGAAGAGAAAGAGAGAGAAAGAGAGAGGGAAAATTGCGACAATTGAGACGTTCTCGAGTTTCGTGGTGCGCGTCATTAAAATCAAATCGGCGCTAAATTCGAAAAGTGCCACTCGACGACGGGGAGCACAAATGGGAGGCCCTGAAGGAGGCGGAAGCCGACAGCAGCGGCTCTTGACAGTGCGATTTACTCCGCAGCAGTCGTCTGTCGACTGTCGTGCCCCGATGCGAAGATGTGAATCGACGAGCGAATGTCGAGTTCCGGCAATTCGATATTTGCATGTGCTTCTGGCTGTAACGATACGTGAAATTGAATTATTATTGCCATGTATCTGCAGAGATGAATACATTTCTTAAGATTCGCTGTGCACGGTAGAAATCAAACGATTATCTCGACCAGTCTCAAAGGCTTTTTGTTCAACGTGTTACTTTGTTAATGAAAGATATTGTTCATAGGCTAGGCACGAAGGGGTGCATGAAGGGGACAAAAAACCTTTCAAAGTGCAATATAAAAATAACTATTAGCAATGTGTAAATAATTTTGTATAAAATGAAACATTTGGCTTCTTAAAAATAGTACAATTGCCTTCAATTGCATTCAATTTGAGGGGGCTAGACCTATTTACTTCCCCCCTAAGGTTGGTGACAGAGCAAAGACTGTTCGAAGCCACGCACGGAGAAAAATATTCTGTGTATTCCACAAAATCGCCAATGAAATCCACAGATACACTCACGTTATATTCTCAAACGGACTGGTTTGTGTAATACACAAACCTATTCTTAAGGATTCCGCAGGATAAAGTTTGTGATTTGCACATGAAAGCTACGTTAGTGGAAATTAGATAATTATTCAAGTGATATCTACACATTATATTCTCTTTACTAAATATGGTAATTAAATTTAAAAAATTATTAATTAAAGAAATATTAAAATCAGGTTACGTCAGGCCATAAGTACCATAGAGCATGATAATCTTTATCAAACTTTCATTGGTTATATCATAGACATTACTTTATATGTCTATGGCGTGATCTATGGGTTATATTGACAAGCATTTATTTTGGAAATTCATTCACTTATACGATTTGGTTATAAATTCCACAATAAAACTTTTTGAAGCAAGCTTCATCGTTGCGGGTAAAGAAAATCGAGAGAAATGAAGAATTCTTTACGCTGCGTTCCTATGTGCAATTTCGATGTTGGTCGCTTGTAGATCGCACATGAGTAGGTATAGGTTTATGTTTTCCACAAAGTTCTCTCGTCTATACCACACGATCGTGTTTTGTTTAATCCCTATATGACTGTCTTGCGGATTGCACAAAATATTCTTTTCCCGTGTGCGATTCCAAAGCAAACAAGCGATCATATGGCTCGAAACTCAAAGATGTTACTTTTTAATATAATAGTTTTTATATGAAAGACGGAAATTAAATTTCAATGCGTATAAACAGTTTTACATATTAATTAAAAAATTAATAATATTTAAAAATAATATAGTAATTTCCAACTTTAAATAGAACCTCACATTCATATGAAAACTAATGTATTAAAAAGTAACATCCATGAGTTTCCAGCCATATGATTGCTTGTTTGCCTTGGAATCGTGTGGACAGTGGATTATAACTTCGAACAGTATTTGCTCCGTCTCTAATCTCAGGGGGTAGGTCAAAACGCCTAACTCCCCGCAAATGAAAGTAATTGTACTCTTTTTATTAAAAAATCTTTCTGTTTTTATAAAAATTTATTTTCAAGTTGCTAATAATTATTTATATTTTTCGATTTTAAAGCTGTCTTGCGTCCTTAAAGGTCCCGGGTTCATACCCTGCTTGGGTACCTATGGCTTTTTATTCTAAAGAAAAAGTGCTTAAGAATTTCTACCGCTGTTCACATTACCGGGATCACCCTCACACTCTAATGGTGGGATAGATAGGTGCATCATAACTTTACGAACACACTCGTACACGTAAATAAATAAATAATCAAATACATGCATGAATTGTGGCATATTAGAATCTGAGAATCAGACCCTGGCCAATAAACACGAAAGAAAGAAAGCAAAAGATTAATAATACTATGTCCCAAGCGCATTTTTTAAAGATAGACATGCAGGTACTTATCTTGAATCATCATCCACACTCAACCGTACTACGCATTGTACTATAGAAGAGTGTCGGAGGTTTGGAAAACGATATTTGCTGAAACTTTGAGAGGTGTTTTCTGACACCTAAAAAGAAAGTTTAGCACCTCTGGTTTTTTCCAATGGGTCCTTTTTCTCGAGATATCAATCAACTGATCTCAATTGTGCGCTATTTGTGTAAAAAAATGTGCCTTTAATTCTGATCATAGCTCTGCAAGTTTCTACGCAACAAAAAGTAGACAAAAAAAGCTTTATTTTCAGCTTTGTTTCGCACATAAAATTAATTTGGACCAAAGTTATGAACTTTGAAAAAACGTAATGAAAAATGTAGCTAAATTCAAGGATTTTAATTCTTTTAAATACAGTGATTTTTAGTGTACTTTTCATCGCTTTTTGTAAATTAATAACTTTCGTTCAGATTAGTATTTTTGTACGAAACAAAGCTGAAAATAAAGCGGGTATTTAATCTAGCATAATAACTTGAAGAGGTATGGTCAGAAGTAGAGGCACCATTTTTGACTAAAATAGTGTACAATTGAGATGAATTGGTTGATATCTCGAGAATAAAGCATCATTGGAAAAAGCTAAAAGTGCTACCCTTAATTTTCAGGTGCCAAAAAACGTCTCTCAAAATATCGTTTTCCAAACCTCCGACACTCTCCTAGTAAGTATAGTAATGCATTATTTTATTACAGAAGCTCTAGTGCTAAAAAATGAGTTTAGCGAAATAAATAAAGCTTAAGCGAGCATTATAAAGCTTAAAGGAAATTTCTTTAATCAGTCTGATTATTTGTACGAGAATGGGCTAATTGTGCATGAGAACGAGGACAGCCGGCGCAGAGCTGCAAATCGATTGGCGCGGCATTTGTCTCAAACGCGGCACTTCGCAGAAATTGGATTTCCCCGCGGCTGTGGCTACCGCCGCTACCAGAACTCTGTCCACTGCACCGATGGAGACGATCGCACAAATCGATAAAATACGCAGAGCACCAGCAGTTGCGATCGTGACTTCTAAGCTCGTTAACTTCGGAATCGGACGACCAGCCACGTGCAACGTGCATTATCCTGCAGTTCTCTCCGTTTGCGCAAGGGCTTCGCCCCTCTCTCTCTCTCTCTCTCTCTCTTTCTCTCGTAATCAAATGATTCGTTGGTCTGCATGCGCGCACGCACGCACTTGGGAGCGAGGCACAAGTAGGAAGTACGCCGACGGGATTAATTACCGCGAGCGCAGCGAAAGAGAGCGAGCATAATCAGAAAGACGCTTAACTGCAGCGGCGAGAATTGCGAGAACCAAGTTAAATCGGCTCTCGCTTTCAGTTAAGCGTCGTGGCATGCGGCGCAGTGATTGTTATTAAGGGCCGCGCAAAAACAATGAGCTATACGAGCACGTGGCGCGCGCTCGGTCGCTCAGTTAATATAGGTATGTGGTACGCGCACACACACACGCGCGTTAAACAATCGTAGATAGGCGACGCGTGCGGATGTTCGCGCGCGCGCCCCCTCGATTGTTCCGTGTGTACAAAGTGTTGTCCCGACGCTGGCGCTGCATGCGCTCGGGGGCTCTATTATTTGCACGTATTATAGACGTGTTCGAGCGAACAGCCGCCCTGCAGCGCTCGAAATTGCAGTTTGTCGATGTCGATGGCGATGATGATGCCGATGTGCCGATGCCACGTACGAGTGCACGCGAAAAGTGCACTAGACGCGCTGCGCTCAATCAAATGTCGATTACGTCGCCTCCTCGTCCTGCTGCGACTTTCAATACGATTACATTTTAAGAAAATAATACAATGTTTACATTCTCTTCTCGTTTTGTAAATGCATAAATAGCTTTATAAATACTAAAAGCGGAATCAATCAATCTAGTAGTTTTACGTCGAATGATAAAAATAAAAAGTCACTTTTGGAAAAATAACAAGATTTTTATGCTATACATATAAAACGAAATAGACTTCGCTCATAAACGTCGACCAACAGTTATGAGAACGGATTCCACTCAAAAGCAATAAAAATATTCTATGTGCCTGCGTATATCAATCATATTTCTAAGTCGATAAAACTTTAATATACAACACTATATAATGTACGTGTAAAGTAATTCTACGTAATATAACATTTCCTTCGTTATTCCCACATTAAATAATTTCCTAGCACCAAACATCAGCACGGGCAAAATTTCCGGTACACAATAAATACACTCGCTGAGCGTCATCCAGAGGGGCATTTCTTCTATCTTGGAGCTTTGTGCACATACGTAGGTACGTATAGAAAAAAGCAGCCTCAGCGAGGTCATATTGTCGTGTCCGTTTTATTGAAAGAAGCAAGCAGCGAGGTATTAATAATGGAAGCTCCGAAAAGGTATAAAAGAATAGCCCCGCGCGCCGAGCAGAAAGTATCCAGCCCCGCCAAGCAAACTAAACGGCTCCGGTTCCAGTAGCGCGCAGCTCTCGCTCTTCGAAAAAAATCTCGAGGCCGAGAGTCGCGCGGGGGCGGCGCCGCGACTCGAGTGTACTTGGCTCGGCTTCCTCAATGGACAAAGAGGTCACGTGTTCCCGCGATGTATTTCTTCCATAGTACATATAAGAAAGCGCGAGCGTAAACTTCCATATATAAGCGGGCGGGCCGTGAAAGGCCTTTTTTTTATTTGCCGATCGCGCGGCCGCCGCAGTTGTTGGCCGATAACAGGAAACGCCGTTGCGCGCGCGCGCCGCGGTGCCGTAATGAGCCCCCCAGCGTTCGCGCGCAGGGAGCGCTGACTTTATGGACAGCGGCAGTCGTGCATCGTGCGAGTTGTATCGAAATCTGTTGCGCGCGCGCGCGCGCGCCCGCTAGGGCCGATGAATTGGAATGTACTTTGCTTGTATAGCGGCTCTTTACTCGAGGCTGATTTTTATTCCGTAACGCGAGCCACGGACCGACTGACTGACTGGCGGCTTTATTTCGTCTGGCCTGAATTCAGCGGAATTTCAACGCTGATTTGTATGCAATGGCGGGAGATCGGCCGGTTTAAATTCATCGAGCTTGTACCGAGCCTGGGTTGAAATTGAATATCAACGTGCAATAGCTAAATGTCTCAGACCTTGATAGAACTTTGCTGCGAAGCTCGTGACTATGTTCTCTGAGTTACAAAAATGAAATTTTGAATATGTACGTTTGACGGACAAGCGTTTCTGAAGCCAACTTTCGACGGAACAATCTGTAAGTTTTAGAGAATCTTTGTTACACGACGCATTACCTCTGATTTATCGAGAAAATGTCAAATTATTTAAGAGATGGAGTAAATTAATGTCGTTACTGTGCACTCCATATAAAAAAAGGAAACAATGTGGTATATGTATATTATTTTGTACTACATTTGTCAAATTATTTAGAGTGCGGTGAAATTGTATTTATTTTTATCAAAGGTAAAAATCATCATGACATCAAGAACGTGCTCTACGACAGGACGTTACAATGCGACGATACGCCCAATGAAAGTCATAAAATTCTATAACAAGTGACCTTTTCACTCTGGTCCATTGGATTTATTAAGTGGCATTTCATGTGTACTTAAATAGCATATGTTGCTGCTGTGTCATTGATACGCATGTGGGTGGATCGTATATTATAGCGTTTATCATCATCCAAACTCTTCTACTATTAATCAAATATTTACGATTTACACGCAACATGAGTCACTTGGTATTTAATTAATTATATAGAAAGAAGCCTTCAATAATTAATTAAAAAATCGGCTATTAAATTCGTGATATATCAAATTAAGTACAAAGAAACGTTCCTCGTTAATTTCGTAATGGCTCTTACTACCTCCACGTAGTATAACATTATATACATAGTACGATCATTAAATTATAATTTTCGAATAATAAAGCGGTCAGTTAAGAAATGGTGTGCGCGTAAAATTATTGATGAATGTAAAATTGAACTGCACTAATTATCGTACAGAAAAGTAGTAAGTGAAAAGGTGCAAAATCCTAAAAAAAGTCAACTGGCAGTTAAAAAGCGTTACTTATATACATATTTCTATCTTACTGTTCGTGGTGCAAACTGTAAGTTTCGACACGCGGATAAATGCAGTTAAATCGTACACTACTCGCAGAGAGAAGAACCGTCCAGAATAGGCCGTGTTGCGTGCACGCGTGCACGAGGAAAGCGAGCAGCGAAGAAGCTGAAGCATGCGAGGTCCCTCGGCTCTCTCTCGGTGCGAACAGAGTATATATAATGCGCGCCTGGAAATCGTCGTCTCGAGACACTTATATACAGTCGCAAGAAGAACAAGACACAGAGTATAGCGAGAAGGATCCCTCGGAAACATTATACAATGCGAGCACGTATTTTAGGCTCGGTGAGAATGTTCCCTCTCCTCCGCGTGCACACACAACAACAACAGATGGCCGAGCTACGAGGGGCTCCTGCCTGCCTGCGCGCCGGTAAGCAGCAGCAGCAGCAGCAGCAGCAGCAGCAGCAGCAGCAGAAGAAGAAGGGCAAAGGACGCCAGGCTGAGGTGCGCTTCGCGCGTATATATACCTATGTGCGTGCGGGGCCAGCGGCCAGGTGTGGGTGCACGCGAGATCGTGCACAAGTGGAGGGGGGCAGTGCACCGAAAGGTGTCTATTTACCGACGTCAGCTCGACGGCAAGCAGGTTACAATGGGAGCAGGGCCGGAGACTCTGCGCGCTGGGAGTGCTGCTGTATAGCCGTGCGTCCCTTTCGCAGCTCGCGTCCCCCCGGCAAGCGGCACGGGCTCGCGCGCAGCCTTCTCGATCGTACTCCCTGCACGCCTGCGATGCGCCCGTATGTATATTATTTTACGGAGTCTGCGGGATGAACTGGCTCTCGAGACTCCGTCTGCAGCATGAAGATTAATGAGGCGCTTGCGCGAGTTAAGGGCTGTGAAATTTCACTGCGATCCTCGAGTGCCTTCTATTATGGGCCAAGGACGCTCGAAGCATTCGATTTCATCCTGTGTCTTGCTAGCACTTCTTCGGATCTGTGTGTATCTAATGTTTTACAATATAATGACAACTATTTTTACTATGGTTTAAAAGATATTTCTTATACTGAGTTCTATTAGTTGAAAAAATTATATGTAGCAAATTCACAACATTCTTTGTGAAATCGCAAGAGAAATACCTGTTATGATAATCATAAGGTATTTCAGATTACGTACGATCAAAAATAATGTGAAATAAATTGCATGGGAAATATATCTGTACGAGAATCTGTACATTATCATATCAGTTTATACATTATATTTTATATCGACCGATTAGAGGAAGAAGAGACTATTTCAGGAAACTCTTGAAGAAAAGACTAACTCAGAAATCTCGTGAAGAAGGGCTACTTTAAACAATTCTTTCTCGCGATTAATTTTCTAATAGATAACAATACAAAATAGGAAAATTAATTTTTTCACAGAACAGCATTTTTCCATTTTCTAATATTGCCACTACAAAACTAAAGCGAGAAATAATAGATTAAAGTAGCTCTTCGAGAGTTTTCTGAGATAGCTGCTTTCTCCTCTCTACCGTCGATATACTTATTTTAAAACAAATTGTTTACACGATAAGATACTACAAATATATCGTAATAGACAGGATCAATTAAAAATTGTTCTTATTTCTAATTGAAATAAAATTTCTTTTTACTATTGCAGATAGTAATTTTTCTACGCAAAATGCTGACTAGAATCGATATAATTTTACTCATTACAGTATTGTGTAGATATAAGAGACATTATATTAAAGAATTTTATTAATTCTGGCTTGCACCTTTTGGCATTTTGAAGTTCTTTATACTTGATACTTGGTATGCAGCGAGCGAGGGACATTGCACCGCTAGATTTTTACCTGCCTCGATCCCTATACAACGCCAGCCTGCAGCCGCTGCCACTTGGCTCCAATGTCGACTATGCGCCATCGAAAGCCGAGGATCGAGTGTAGCGCGCTGGCCCGTGCAACCGAAGCACTCCAAGCTATCCTCGTCTGCATACCTATACCTATATATAATACTGCAGTGCACACCATGATTTCGCTGTTCCCGGCTTTTCTGGAACAGACGGCTTTTTTTTCTCTGTCCTAGAAAAGAACACTGTTTTAGCGTTTAGTCGCAGCAGCCTCTACGCCCGGATTCGTTTCTTCGCGTTGAGTTGGCTGCACAGCCCAGGTAGAGAGGATGCCGAGGAGGATGCAGCAACGATGCGGCTGATCGTTTTTTTTGTCTCCTACGATCTGGCGCTTGCGGATCGGTGCCGTGAAAAAGGGAGAGTAGCAAAGTTAAACAATGGATTAGCTGCTCGATTACAAGTGAAATCGCTGGTAGGAGGAAATGGTTGAGCCACCGCGTTTACAATGAAACTTGACGTGCCTTGACTATTATCTTTAGTTTTCATGCAGACATTGCTTACTAACATTGTTCATCATTTAATTCGACACTATAACTGGCACATTAAGTATCGGGTAAATGTACAGTGATTTTTGCGCGGACTCCATTGTAAAGTGTACATAGTGTTTTTATTACTTTCAATTAGAGTATTTTTAAAATTAGTTTCACAAGTATCATTATTTCTGAACTTTAGTGCATTCTACACCAAGTAATGATTCTTTCATTTACGATGGTTATAGATTATACAATCAATGACATATCAGTCAATTTCCGTAGCAACTTATCCGTTATAAAAACGACCTTTCTGCATTTCATTCTAAAAGTTGTACTACAATATGAAAATTTTCACTTAGGTAACATCTTAAAAAAACTCGTCTTCCCTCCACAAGAATTACATACATTGGACACATTAACCACTGACGAACAGGGAGTACCTAAGCCAGCACAAAAAGCGTCTTTAAGCCGTTTAACACCTAACTAAGGCAGCTAACGCTTCGCATAGCCGCGCGGAGCATGCGCACTCAAGGCCAGGCAAAAACACGAGACGAAGCATATATACCGCAACCTCGAACGTACGGACAGCCGGCGGCTCGCGGGCTAAAAGTATTACTAAAAGTACGAAGATAATAAGGGGCACGGGCGAGCGGCGCGAGTGGCGCGAGTGGCGCGAGTCTATATTCAGAAAAGCCTGCTATCAAGGGCCTCCAGTGCTGCGGCGGAGCATCGCGCGCTCTCTCCAGACTCCGTACCGCTGCTGCTTTTCTCGGCTCGCCTCGAGTGCTATACTCTCGCGTGTACCTACATGCTCCTTCTCCCGACACGCGACCGTGTAGAGCCGTCGCTCGCTCTCGCGCGTGTCTTATCCCAGTCCGCGATGCAGAGCATGCCCGAAGACCGGATGCCGCGCAATAGGCGAGGCCCTTTCCCTTTTTCCCCTCGTAATTTCCAGTCTCCCCTCCCTAGAGAGCGCCGCGCCGAGCCGCATCATCTTCATTATATCCCATGCTCGCGCACTTCCACTACTCCTCTTTTATGCCCCATTGCGTGCGCGCTCCTTACGTCTTTTCTCGCTAGCCGCGCGATTTTCCTCTCTCGAGCTTATACACACGCATGCTACTCCCATTCACTTCTTTTCTTATTCTTGTATTCTTTTTATCCTCTTCTCTTTCCGCCTGATGATCGTTTCATCTCGAGCGTTATGCCTATATGTATACCAAGTGTAGGAGCAAGTGCACGAGCGCGTTCCGATCGCTCGCTGCATGCCGATGTATAATCGCAGCCGAGCTACTTCAAGGACTCCTGGGACTTATAGCTGCCTCGGTATTTTCCATCTATATGCGCGATCCGTATAGCGTCGTGAGTTGCGCTGCTATCACGCGGCTTTAAATTGCAACGCGCTTATTCATCTTTTTATTCTGATTCTTTTCGCATTTTATTGCCTCTACGAAGCTGTATAGAATTATTCTTTCCAAGTCTTGGGGAGTGAGAATTCATTCTTTAGAAATTGCTGGACGGTTTGGTACTTTTGATTTCTTTTTGTATAAACCTCGTAAAAAGTTTTTCAATTAGCCAGGCTTTTGAAAAGTGAAGTCATCACTCTTTGACATTTATATAGAATGGTGCCTTAGAACAGCAGCGCGCTGCAAGCAAATTATAATTTAATTTTAGCACGTTATGACGGATCACTAAACCTCTTTTATGAATGAAACTCGTTACGGTCTCCCCTGCGCTATAAGCTAATAAAACGTAATGAATGAGTCCCTTTCATGGAACAGAACTTTGGCGGGTGATAACATTTTTAGAACGAATTTTATTCTTTTTTTACACATTTATTAATGAACAAATGCAATCACAGAAGTGCAGCGCGGTCTTATTTACCAGAAGCTTCTATACTAAACGATACGTTAATTGCATTAGTCATGGTTTAACATACAGATTCGCGATTGAATTCATCGCATTGCATAAAGTAGCTTTTTACATTTTTGCTGTTCCTTATGAAGAAATCTGTAGCTGATTGAATTGGTTAATTTAGAGAAAAAGTAACCGCTTACTTGATTTCAGTTTGTTTGTCATTACATATATTTAATGTATATTTTTCAACGATATAAGGGGGTTCTGTAATGTGACCATGTATGTAATGTGGCCACTTACAGGAGATCTCGCTGTATGCATTGTGCTTGGGTGCCGTAACTTCTACGGTATATGTATTCTGACAATAGATGTTGAAAAGCGCGGTGATACCGCTTCTAGCGCCCTGTAATTATAAGATAGTGTCATCTTTACGCGCGAAAGCATTAAAACTCTATTTCTTAGCAGTGCATACATGTAAAGAAACCATTTTTGTCAGCGCCATACGAGCGAAAAAAAATCATATGGTACATTGTAGCTATACGATGCGAAAATTGCAACTGTCGTTGACTTTTATCGGTTGGTAAAGTGGCCATACGAATGCATTGCAAGGCAAAAGGCAATCAACGCCGATAAAAACGGCGATTGCTTCTTCAAATTCCTAGGCCTACTAATCACAAAATATCTACACCAAGGCGTACGTTACGGCAGCATGTATAAGTTAAATAACACATAAAGGAAGTCTCTGATAGGTTAATCTTGACTTTCTGATTGACTTACTATACGACTTTACCATTAAGGACGGATACGTGGCCACTTTACCAACAGTGTTGGTAAAGTGGCCAATTTTTAACTACTTAGAACAAAAAACTCATGAGGTGTTAGAGATAAAGGTTCAAATAGCATGTCTCAATAGTTTCCAAAGTCCCAAAACCCGATATATATATATATATATATATATATATATATATATATATATATATATATATATATATATATATATATATATATATATATATATATATATATATATATATATATATATATATATATATATATATATATCTACTGGGAATCGAAAGTTCTTTCACGTGGTCACATTACCTGCACCCCCTTAGGATTGAAGTGTTGAGATTTAAAACGTCATAACCGAATCAATGCAGTTTTGTTGCAATTAGATTTTTAAACTAATTATATCTATCAATGATATTAAAAAAAGTTGTGGCAAAGGTTTTATATGTAATTGTGAAGGAATAAAAAGATGATAAAGTTATTAACTCTATTCAAACTGACTCTAGAATTTTTTAATCAGTTTTTAAACTGTTTAATATTGTCATAAAATTATTTTCTTTACGGATTCAGAAGCAGCAAAACATTAGTTTTTAAATTCACCCGTTTTACATGCTTATTAACGAAGAAGAAAGTGTCGTTACTGCGTTGTTTCGGTGATGGCACTTTAAATTCTATATCGTCACCGTCATAGACTCAATTTTCGGCCAGCTAAATGTTGACTAGTTTTTGATAAATACATTTATACAAGGACAAAAACATAGTCTTATATAAAAACTGAAGTTTTCAAAGATTAGTGATATAAATAATCGATTGTGCCTTTACATTAAATACATGTTTTAATATCAATCAATGAACGATACCGAGTATAGATTAAAAAAATAATCAAGAACTGTAACCTGATCGATTACTGGGCTTGTAACGGCAATGAACAATTTATAACGCACAAGCTTTGATATTCCAAATCCCCTTTAAATCACGCAGTTCATTGCAACCCTCGCGTCACGTTCGCCGCATGAATCCCTTGACCCTCGGTATAATTCGATCAAGCCATCAGGCAGTCGCGCACAGCACATCGTGAAAGTCAAGGCAATCGAGCAGTAAGTCCCGAAAGGGCACTTAGCTCGCAAGAGCCAAGTAGCGCAAGACGAAAAAAGAAGAAGCGCGCTGCGGGAAAAAAGCGCCGAAGGAGGAGCCGGCGCCGTAGCTCCGCAATGGGCCAAGTTTACGTTAATTGAGTTGCGCATTGCAGGCCGGCCGCGCGCGGAGGAAAATGCGCGCGGCTGCAGCCTCGCGCAGCGACCTTGCGCAAGATCTCGCCCAGCGGTTTGCTTCGAATGCGCGGCGCGCTCGAAATTCTCCACCGATCGCCGATCCGGTGTGTATATTTATCGAGAACCTGTGCGAGTCCCTCATAATTACCTGCACCGGGGCTTGGCTCCTTCTCGACGTATCGGCTGATGCTCGGCTTGACGCCGCCGCGGTGTCGGGCTAATGTCGGCTTTCCGGCCATTGTGCCCGGCACCGGCGACTTTTCACGTCGAGACGTCGGCGTGTCGTGCCAAGTGCTCTGCCCTGCCTGCAGCAGCACCACCGCGTGGCCTATGCCCGCGCGACTGTTATTTTCTGCGCGCCTTATCGCCTCCTTGGGAACGCATTCGACTCGGCCTCTGTTGTTTTTATATGCTGCTGTGTGTTCTGGATGAATTGCCGTTCGGCAAAAGTTGTATCGAGAAATCGCTGCGCTGAAAAGACTCTGCATGAACCTGAGGAATTAACGAGTAATTGCGATGCTGCTGTTTTATAGGAATGCTTTTGTCTAGTGGCTTGATTAAAAGAGCTTGTGTTTCTCTTGTTTAAGATATAGCCACATTTTTCTTTGTTACAGAAGAACTGGTTTGAGAAAAAGGATTTCTGGAGTCAGTGACTAATGTTGTTTTAAGATGGTTTTTCTGTGCCGTCAATTAAAACTTCTCTAAATACTAAAAGATTAAAATTTGAAAGATTTAAAATCAAATTAATATCGTATACTCTTCTTCTTGTTTTGTATAGAATGAACATTTTGATTTTGGAGAGTTACCGTATAAAAAATCGTTTTAGAAATCCTTTGTTTCTTAAAAGTTGATAGCTTTATTGGTCGATTCATTGCATTTACATAGATTTTAGTTAATTTGCATGGGATATTAATATTAATGTAAAAAATGAACGCATAACAAAGTCATGATTCAACAAAAAATGTGGAATTACCAAAAAGTCCATTCGAACTTTCAAAGACATTCTTTAAAGCCAACGTCACCTTTACCGAGCAATAAAGAGAGCCTCGTAACCGCAGGACTTTCTTTCTTAGTGCAGCGTCTTAGCCATGATTCACATCTTTACTGGACCAAAAATGTAAGGCCTGTCGCTGTAACAATTTCATCTTTGTCAACGACAGTAAACGTTATTTTCTATCATTATCAAAGTCATACACTCTCTGTGAATAAATGTGAGATTTCTATTTATAACCGAGGGTTCCAATAAATGGAGAAAACTTTAATTCGTTGCGATAATGGCAGGGAAATCCGACAAATCATGCAAGTATAAAAGTGCACTTGTCTGATTATAGACAAATACGCTGTATAAAATAATAAGATGAAAGCAGAGGTAAACGAAGAACAATCGATCCCATGAGGATCAGAGGCAGTGTGAGGTTTCCGGTTCCCCGTGAGAGCCGGTGTTCCCGATAATTTTATTGTCAGCATTCTGGCCTATAGGTATACATCGAAAACAAAAGAATTGTCCGTCAGACACGAGAAGAGATAATATGCTAGTTTTGGACTGCATAGAGTTGAGCATAGAGGTAAGCAGCACGGGATCCGAGCCGGTCCCTGGCGAACGCGAGGACTCGAAGAATCTTCGAGTCGATCGGTGCAGCAGCAACACTGTGTACGTGTGAGCGTGTGTGGGGGCTCCGGTCGGCAGCTAAAGAAGGCAGCGCTGGGGCCACTGACCGCCCCCGGCAAGGCCTGTTCTCTTCTCTTCTCTTCTTCTCCTCCCTTTCCATTGCTCCCGAGTCCTCCTCGTCTCTCTTTCTCGCTCGTGCGACTCGACCTTCTTTCTCTCTGCTTCGTAGTCTTCGTCCTCCTCCTCCTCCTCCTCCTCCTCCTCCTCGTCTTCTCAACTTCTTTGGCGTCGTCGTCGTCTTCTTCTTCTTCTTCCATACTATGCCACTACGAGTCGGTCGTCGTCGTACCTTTATCCTCGCGGGCACCACGGGCGCGTCGAGACGCGTAAAAGGCGCCCTGCTGTATTTTATCGCGCGCGAGCAAGAGCGAGGCGCTCGCTCGTATACGCGCGCGAGCAGCACTTACTTATAATACACAGAGACACTGCGGCCTCTCCTCTCCTCTCCTCTCCTCTCCGTGTGTAAGGCTTCTTTTTTACTTTCCTCTGCATATGTTATGAGACGAGAGGTCTATGACTGGCCGCAGGCCTACGGCCATCCTCCGCCCTTTCTCAAATTGGGTGCGCGCTTCGAGCGTTTCTTGCCTCGCTTTGGCTATTTCCAGAAGGAAAGTCGCTTTGGAAAATGGAAGTTATTACAAATACCAAACTTATTCAACAAGTAGCAAACCTGTTTATCACCACTTCAATAGAAATTCTTTTACAATCTACTCTTTTAATATACTACTATGTATATGCATTTTAATATTAATAAAAATAATATACCTACGTTGGATATAGTCAGTATATAACATCTGCTCAGCGCGTGTGCAAGTTATGAAGGATTTTAAAAGACTATTATGCTAAGCACATGCACGTTTATATATATTTTCCTTTTATGTTTATAATTTTCTTTAAATATTAATAAATTTTTAAAGTGGTTCTTGCTGAATAATATTTTTGCAATAAACTTTTATGATCTTATTATACTAAGTCTTGAATGCAAGTTCAAAACACTTATACAATATCGTGCTCGGTTATTTCAAGGCAGAGGTATTTTAAGAAACACTTCAGCGCATAATAAATTGCTGTATCCCTTTATAATGAACTTTATGATGCTGAACATATCAATTCAGTTATAAAACACAGTATTTCGGCTTTTAAAACCACTTTTATACCTATCGTTTTTCTACTTCAAGATAATTACGAGTATTTTCAATATAAACCACCCGATACTTCCTGAAGCCAATACAATAATTAAAGTATGTATTTATTATATTTCTTTTGCGGAATAATTGGATTATATTGTAACATTTGACTATTTAACCGGTGAGTGTTGGCGATTAAATTGAAAGTATTGCTGGAAGCCTTCGAATAGAGAAAAAAAAACAACAGTCCCGTCGTGTTATTGGCCTGACTATTGCTTTGGACGAGTGCCAGACAGGCCATCAATGAAGTTTAGACTGGCTATTAGCGGGGATTTTTACAGTCTGCGGATTTTGCCAAACGTACCATTGCTGCAATTTCTGCACGACTAACGCATCGGTGCAGTATAATATAGGAGATTCAGAAGAACGCGGATCACTGCACCAATCCGATAGCTAAAAGCGTAAATATGATGTTGTGTGCATTGGTTTGATTATGAAGTAAAATTTATGCGGCTCTGAATTTGACAGCCACGTGACTACTATTATTGCAGTAATAAAGATACATTGTCATTAAAATTGGTTTATTGTTTATCGCTTTATGCAGCGTTTAATTATTTAACTTTAAATGTCAGCTCTTAAAATAATTATATAATTTGTTTAGTATCAAAAGAAAATGTCACTTTTGAAGTATGAAATGTTTAGAAAAGCGCAAGATCTCAAGGCTCGGCTCGAAAGTATATGAATGAAAAGCCAAGTTAAGTTGAGTGAACTCTCGCGAAGCATCATCTCAAAATAGACACTTGACATTTTTACTGGTAATTCTCCACAATCATAATCGCTGAGCTAAAAGGTAATACATTATACTTTTATCCGGAGCCATCGATACGACTTACTCGCTCCATCATTCACAAGGTATAATCACGATGACACAGTTTATTATTCTCGCGATGCGCTGCGACGATCAGTGCACCTGATGCTCTCGCGCGACTTATTTTCCGACCTCTTCATTTGAATTTCAATGCGTGCGTGAGCGGAGACGAAAGTGAAAAAAAGATGAGAGAGAGAGAGAAAGATACGATGATCTCGAGGGGCCGGTGTATCTGTAGAAGTAGACTGTGTCGGAACTAAGATGCGGAGTGAATGTACGCAACCGTGTGTGTTATAATACACTGTAACACGTTTGCATCCGTGGCCTTTATTATTATTATACGTGGCGGTTGCTTAATGCACTGGATCAGAGTTTCAAAAGAGAAGGTTTTACCTTGCATACCACCGTTTAATTTAACTACATATATTAATCTGAACATCAGTTTCGTTTTTACTATTATTTATGCTCTTCCTTTATTTCAAATACGGTCCCGTAATTTAGTACATACCTATATAGCTTTCTCAAATAAATCATAAATATCTCCTTATAAGTACACGGATAAATCATATCGTATACTGCTATCATTAAAATATCCTAAAATAGTACATTATGTAACAAGGGCAAAAAGTCGAATATTTTTCCCGCGGGTGAGTTTACTGCACAGTATCATCCGAGGGAAAAATCGACTTTTGTCTCGAGTTACATATAGTACTTTATGCCCATCTCAACTGTGGCCACTTTTTGACTTGGAAAGCGGGACTAATGGACTAACGTAGAATGTTTGAAAACGTGGTTGGTGCGCGGTGTGGACGGCGCTGCTCTACTCTCTAAGTAATAGTTTTTCGTATTAAATATTGAATATTCTAATAAATTTTGTATAAAATGTCTATGTTTTAATATTATTGGGTAAAACATAACTTATATTGTTAAAAGACAATCGAAAATTTGCGGGAAAAAAGTACATTTTTACCCCTAATCCTTTTTGCAGGAAAAAAGTGTTACTTTGGTCTCGCTTTTCAGGGAAAAAAGTGGCCATTTTCGTTGAGATGGGCATAAACCTCATAAAATACTTTTTATTTTTCAAATTTATGTAACTGCATACGCATTGAATTTTAGTTCTTCATTAGTTTTGAATTTTACAATGTTTCATTTTGTACATTTTACGATTATATATCGTAAGTCTTGCAATATTTGTTGCATCAGTCACGATACTGTTTTTCAATTAATAATTTAGTCATAACATATTTATTACTCATTAATAGTTGTAAAAAGAATAAAATTAATATAACATTAAATAGTGGGTAATTATTATTATTTTCGGCAATTAAAAAAAGGTTTTTAGAGTTTCTCGGGATTTTATCAGAGATATTACGACATTCTTACTGACTGATAAAAAGCAGTGAGAGGAGGTGACGCTCACTTCAGCCACGTAAGTATCTTAAGTTTTTACTGGTGGATTTAGTGAAAAGTACACAGAAGAAGTGCTCGAATGGTTCGTCAATTTTTACGCTAACTGTGAATATAAGCTGGAGGAGCTCGCGCTCCTCTTTTTTGTGCGTCAAAGGAAAGCCGCAGCGTTTACCTTTGCTTACCGTTAACCGACCGAGTCGTCGACATCACTTCTAAGTAAAGCAAATCAATGGACAAAAAATCTCGTTGCTTAAGACTTCGAAAAAACAATATATAATCAAAGGTCTTATTGACTAGAACATTTATTTGTATTATTGGGTAAGTTGTAATGAGTGCTTTTGTGATTTGATAAATCGGCATTTAAGTTGCCGACATAATTCACGTTTGACCTTTGTTGTCAGTAACTCGTAATCAAAATGTGAAAAGAAGAATCTTCTAATTTTTTCATGTATTACTAATATAGGTCAATTTTTAAGACGTATTTATAATATTTTATTTCGATTTAAATAGTTTGATAAAAATATAATGTATTATAAAAGGGAAATATTTTTTTTGTCTAAAATAATGACATTAGAAGTCCATCGTTAATCAAATATTATAATTGGTCAACCTATATTTCAGCTTTTAGTGGTTGTTAATTAACTTGATTCTAAAATGTAGCTTTATAGAACGTAACAATGCCTAATTTATGAAACAACCTGATTTACGTATTTTAGATAAAAGTTAATTAAAGTATGTACTTATTCATGAAAATTTCTATTTTCTTAAATATATTGAATATACAGAATAAAACTAGATGACGTAAAAATATTATATTCCCAACTTTTCTCAAGGTACAAATGCTAAGTCAATCTCGAAATTAACAATAAATAAAGTTTAACAATATGCTTTGCAATCTATAAACAATAATCATTTATTATGTTCACCGTAACATTAAGATAGAAACGATTTCTCGAAAGTGCTGAAGAAAAGAAATAGACGATTCTTCGAATGAGTTTCTAAAAGCATAATAAACGAAAGTAAGAAGTAGTTAAAAAGTACTATAGGTGCATACATTCATAGTTTGGTAGTAGATGAGAGTCTGTAGTCGAGAGAGTAAGTAGGAGGTCCACTGCACTTGGGCATATCACTTAGGGCATGTTACTCTGCACTGAAGAGCAAAGGAGAGGGGCATATTTGCCGTAGGTGTTGGTCGGTCTTTGAGCCTCGGAAATGAGCCCGAAGAGACACTGCAGCGAGCGAGCTACTTCTTTAGCTCGAGTTTTGAAAGAAGAAGAAGGAGGAGAGCCGCTCGAGTATTCATGTGCACGAGTCTCTCGGTGCCCGTCCTCAGGCCGCCGCGCATTATAAAAAAGCAAACTTACGCCGAGTATATAGCGCGGGGCGGCGCGCGACTATATACGCGCGCCATCGTCGCCGGGCTAATGAAGCCCGCGCGAGCGCGAACTCTCCTCGACTTTCTACTTGTGCATGTAGATCCGGACCGATTCTCACCCCGACGACGACGTCGATTATTCAGTGCAGCTTCGCCTCGTTATATACCTTTGCGCGCGACCCGCTAAACTTAGAATGCGCCGCGGCTGCCGTACTGCACTACGGAGTAATGCGCGTAAGAGCGAAGGATTTTATGCCCTCGCGGAAACATTCGTTCGCGAAAGTCGTTTCCTCTCGACTCGCGCGCGCGCACACGGGGCTTTTAATTAGACTCTTTGCCCGCGTGTTTTACTCAAATGATGAACGCGCGCGCGCGGGCTGTTAATTTTCTACTGCGGAGACTTCGATGCTTTATCGAGTTTTGTCTTTCTTGTTGTGGGATTATTTTAGACATTTATACTGCCCGATGACAGGGTGTTTGTGTGAGTTGAAGTTTATAGTTTCTCAAATACACCGAATTTACTGTATATATAGTGCAGTGGTAAAAAAGAGTTAATGAATGGTAACGAACAACGCAATTAGACAAATGTAATTTGTTTAAATATTTGACACCGTGGTGCAAATACAATTTCAGAATACTTGAAATAAGATACTTTTACTCTGCACTTCGGCTATTAAAATAATAACATTAAATGAATATGATACAACGAGCTTTACGAAAAGTAATAAAAATATAACAACTTTGGTTTTCATTTAATAAAAGAAAATGTTATATTTGAAAAGTGAAAAAAATTCTCGGTAATATTTTCTTTTCTTCTTTGTATCTTACTATAAAAAGACAGCATATTAGCTGTATACTTGCAAACTTGATGACAATGATTTAGCATGATTTTTATAGCTACGTTCGTCGTGCAATCGAATAAAAATATTTTCCAGACTTGTAAAATGATGCCACGTCAGACCGTTAACCTTCGCGAAAAAAAAACAGTAATAAGCGCTTCTCCAAACGACTCAGTCTATACACCGAAGCGATCAAGAGAAAGTAAAGTGCGCGCTGGCGCATCTCTTCCGCGACTGCACTCGCAGACTCTCTGGTGCAGTGCAGCAGACAGCAGGTCTCTCGCGGAGGTTCGTGCCTCGTGACAATAAAGTCAAAAAGTGCCGGCCTCCGTAAGAGCAGCAGCAGCAGCAGCAGCAGCGTAGAGTGTGTCACAAGTTGGCAGTAGCGCTCGACATATACGTATACGAATTCATGAATATGACGCGGAGAGGCGAAGGAAGGGCCGTCTATCGGTGCATGTGCAGTGGCCCTCGAGCGCCTTATTATATACTCGATTTTCGCCGCGGCGAGTTTTATATGTATCCGCGCCGGTGATGTGTGTGCAGAGACTGCTGCGGAGTGTCTCTTCGGAGCGCGCGCGGCGGTGGTATGGCGTCCGGTGTACAGGATACGCGCGGCGCTTGACTTTCTATGTATAGATATATACTTGTATAGGTTATACTTTCTTAGCTGCTTCTTTTCCACGCACGCGAACGTGCAGTTGTAACGTGAGACGGGCGTCTGCAAGGGACACCAGACTCGCCGCCCTGTCCCTATACCCGCTCGTTTCCTCTTTCTTGACAGATCATACTTGTACTTCTTTACTTGGGCTCTGGGCCGACGTCTTTTTCTTTCTTAAACGCTGTTCCACTGCTGATGCTGTTTCTTCGGACTAGACGAGATTACGCGCTCACCCGCTAAAATCCCCTCAATTGTCTCAGATCTTGTTTTAGTGTTTTAGACCGAAGGCAGCGAAATACTGCTTTAACACTGTTAGACACTTTTCGTTACATTTTTTTGTTTCTAATGTAATTTCTTGTGTAATGGGTGATTTTCAAGAAATATTTTATTCATAAATCTGTAAAAATTACATCGGCTGCTTTTAGCAAAATAATTAGCATCTGATGTCCCCTACATTTCGGGTTATTTCAAAATAAATATTTCACGTTCATATTTGTACAAAAATTGACTAATTTCACTCAAAACAGACGACAGATTTTATTGAAATGTAATATAGACTCTAACTTAAATTTATCTAAACTTCAAAACTTTGAATTACAATTAAATTTTTCCGTTTCTATAGAGTAAAGGGTTACGTCGGTGAAATTCAAAGGTGTTTGGTGAATTTTTTGTATGGAAAAAACAAAGGTTGTAAAATGTAAAGTGCGGCAAAATATGTAAACTGTGTAAATTACGACAAAGTTGTGTAAACTACGGTAAGCGAATGTAATTTATTGTATATATGAAACTACTGTAAATCATTGTAATATATTGTAAAATATTATGAGACCAACTGAACAAAGAGACAACAGTATGTGTTTTCTACTTATTAATATCGTGAAATATTATCATAGCGTGATATAAAGAATGGAAGAATGAGTGTGATAAGAATAGATTGTAATCCAAGTCCATTTCTGGGCCTTAATTGGCTGAAATAAAGATTATTATTATTAATTTTTCCGTTTCTATTGCTTTATTCAGTTATAACGTAGTTTAATGATATAATGATAATGTCGCAGGGAGTTGATATTTTAAGTTGTGTTCTTTGTATCATTTTCAATAATAAAATATTTTCTTTAACTCATTGACTTTAAAAAGAAAAACTATAAAAACTTTTAAAAATTCACATGATATTCTACAGTTTATTGCTTTGACAGCACATAAAATACGAGGTCATGAAATATAAGAGTTTCGTGAAAATCGCCCGTATAAAGTTTTAAGTAAGGAATGTAAATCACCTACAAGTAAAAAGTAGCATTTCAATTGCAGTTTAATTGTTACAGCGAGTGACATTTAAAAAGTTGTTTTTGTTATAAAAGTAGTGCTGAAAATTAAAATACATTATCCGGGCTATCATAAATCTTAAGGGCACAAAGCAGCAGAGTATACATCTCCATAATATTCATGAAGTCGGTATATAGCGGTGAAGTGTGGCGGTAGCGAACTGCCAGAATTTGGCGTGCAGCGATGCGGAAAATGAAAGGTCCCAAAAGTAGCGGCGCAAAGTATAAATGCGCAATTGAGGCAATAAAGCCTCATGAATAAGAGATCGGGCGTGTAGCGGGAAAAGTCCGGGCGAACGGTGCAAGCCCGATAGCGAGGCAGACAGACTACACGTACCACACATCCCACCCTCGTGCCCTATTCCCCGATCGGCCGAATGGAATGACATCGCTGCGCATACAGTGGTATACACGCGGCAAATTGCGCGCGTGTGTTTAAAGCTCGAGTGCGGTTGCGCGCACTGGTTGGGCCATTGATCCTGCCGCGATTGAATCGCTTTAGGAGCAATTTCAGGCTCATTATTCCCGAGCTCGATCGTGTTTGTCCGTGCGGCTTCTGTCTCTTTCTCTCTGTCTCTTTCTCTCGGCTCTCGAGCTCCGTGCTACACCCCAGAGATTCGCAGCTACAAGCTCACCGCGAGCATAATGCGAATAGGTTACGCCCCTGATCTCTCGGCTAGATCACAGTACGTGTATCCTCCTCTGTCGCTGCGCGAGCACTGAGCACGCTTTGCTGTTGCTTTCGGTCTACTTCAGCAGTTCAGCCCCCTGTGTGTACCTTCCCCTACACTTTCTCTTCTCTTATTCTGCTTTCAAACATCAAACTGCCCTCTATATTAAACAATTTACTACGCTTGCAATTGAGTTGTTTAAAATCAATTTTTCAACTTCAGTACACTACATTTTTAGAGGAACTTGAATTCTTATAGAAGAACAAAATAATAATCTATTTTTTAAGCTAATATATCAAATTAATTGTTTTATTGAATAATCTTGTATGTATATTCGAGTATGTCTAATTTTATATTTTTTTTATGTTTCAGGTGAGTTATAAAATCATTACTAGACCTCCTTTGTCACGTAAGTAAACAAACAAAATTCTTAATGTAATTAACCAGATTTCAGCAATTGTCTTTTCGAAAACATTATTATCTTATTATCAGAAGCACAAATATTATTCACCATAAATAATTACCGTGAACACGCTCCATTTTAACTATATTTTTAGATTACGCTAAACATTTCGTGCTGTATTAAGTTTTTGTTTAAAATTTATATTCCTCTTTTAACAAGAAAAAAATAATTTCGAATTAAAAAAAATATTGTTTGAAATCTTCTCTACGAAGAAGAAAAAGTGTTCTTAGTTCACTTATACTTGAAAATAGTAATATTACGAATTACGGAGTTTAATTAAAAGAATTATGATCTTATAAGTACAAGTAACAATTTGAATAGATAATTAAATGGGAGAAAGCTTACTCGCAACTATCAATCACCCAAGAAGTGCATGCAGATCATAAATAAAACTTGGTACTGCCAGTCAAATAATCATTAAAAAGAAAAAAAGCGGCAGAATCTCGAGCGGAAATGAAACACCCCCAGCCGCGAAATCGCGCGCTGAATCCCGAATACTGCAGCCTCGGGCGATACGTAATGAGCATCACGCGACTCTCGCGTGCACGCGCGCTTCCATCATGCCGGCATAAAGCGCAGGAGAGGAAAAGCGGCATTTACGGCATTTACATATCTGCGCCTACGGTCTATAGGCACATGCGGTGTGGCAGCTGGCCCGATTTGTTGCGATCGCGCACTCGACACACAGAGGAGAGAGATGGGGCCGAGCGATCCTGCAAAACTTTCTCTCTCTCTCACTTTTCACCCGTCATTCAACCCCCGTCGTAGGGTAGCGCGCGCGAGGTAGAATTAACCACAGACCTGCCCTTGCCGCTCCCGTTTTCCCCTCGTTTTTTTCTTCCCTTTCTTTATTTAACGCGCCTTTCACTCGCGAAGCGCTCCAGTATATATATATATAGCTGGTACCCCTGTGCGCGCTTTTATCGAGTGTCGCTCTCTCTCTTTCTTTCTCTACGTACATAGGTATAGATATACAGAGGTGTGGATATAATGCAGAAGCGATGAACGGTGCAAGGGGGTAAGGGTAGGAAAGTATACGAGAGAGGGACAGGCGAGTTTATTCAACGCACTCCTCGCGTGCGCGCCGCAGTCGCCGCGTCGTTTTGTTTCTGCCGGAAGTACGTGTGTTTGCCGCCGCTGGGATTTCTTTCTCTCTTTTTTCCAAGGGCGGCTCTCCGCTGCCATGGTCCGCTGTCTTTTTATACTTACATGTATACCTATACCAACTCTCTGCGTATCGGTTCATTCACGAATGCCGAAGTGCGCCTGGGATCGATGAATCGATGCCGCGCGGCGCGCGCGTTTCCTGCGTCGGCGCTGTCTGCATTTTATATCTTAGAATTTAATTTAGTATTTTTTCTTGCTATTTACTACATACGTATAAATCGTTTATTCTTAAAATAGCTTATATCCAGGAACGTAAAATTGAGGATAAGATAAGATAAGTATTTATTTTTGTGCATGGCAACAAAAAAATAAGTACAATTTACATACAATAATACATCGAAGAAAAACGATCAAAATTATTATTGTTTAAATGCGTTAAACAATATTTCTCCCGTAGAAACTACATAATATTTGAATGATTGTTAATCATCCATTTTAATTCAAAATTGACAAAATTTTGGACTTAAGCTTTTCACTAATATATACCATTGAAATAATTAAAAAATATAGCTATAAAGTTAATCCTAACTTTTGTAAATATATTTTAGCCTGGAAAAAAGTATAATGCTAATTCATTAGATGTGGGCCGAGCGATAATTTAATCGGTCGTTAAAACTTCTGGTCTAGATATTTTTTATTTTCACTGCAGTGAAAATATTATTTCATTATTATACATGTATGTGCGCTTAAGAGAAATAGTATAGTAATAAGAAGTATAATTAATTTATTTACTTACAAAAAATATATCATATACGACAATTCTAATGTATTATTTGTAGAATCAGGAAGTGGAATTATTAAGTCTAAGGTCAGCGGTACTATTGAAGCCTTAATTTTACGTCATATACCGAGCGGCATTAGCCTAAGAAAATTAGTTGTTACACTTAATACAATTAGATGTATATAACTCCTCTAAAAAGCTTACTTAGCGCTATTCATCTATTTAACAAGATAAATGCATGACCTTAGCAACGTCGATTCTGACTTTGACCGAATACAATAAAAACTACTATTTTTGTAATAAAAAAATCTATACCTATAACTATTCGCGCATATTATAATGACTTGAAAAAAAAAAAAGAATAAGGTGACTGTACACAATATGGCCCACTACAGCTATCCTAGATATTATATTGCAATACGTATATGTTGTCAATAGTAGCGTTTTCATCAGAGAATTTCCTCACAGAAGCAAAAGGAGATCAACCTGTAGTGCATTTTGTCTTTCAACTACTTGAGTGCATTTGCCATTATAATTGTAAGCAAATCAATTATACTTACTATGATATTAAATAAAGAAGTTGGCCCAAGTCGACACTGTCATCGATGATACTACGTATCATCAGCTTTTCAGTAGTAATAGTTTAGTTTATTGGCCGGCTATGTACCTTTTTGGTATAAGAGGAAATGTGTCTATAGATTTATTCTGTTCAATATATATTTGTTACAAAAGATACTTATACTTTTGAGTAATTTGTGAAATAGATATAATAATATCTGCTTAAATAATTTATGCGTTTTACATGTGATTTATACTCGGATTTATATCCTCAAAAATACTCGTCGATTTTATTATGACTGAGAAAGATGATTGTATATATCCACATATCCTGAAATTTATTTAAATTAATCAAATGTATTTGTTTTTTACTAGTGGTTAAAGAATGAAAACTAATGATGTGCCATATTAGGTACACGTGAAACCCCATATGTCCCACTAGCGGTTACTTTTTAACTCTGTATAACTGTCCCATATGTATATTTTCAAAAAAAAATTCTTTTGTTAATTTTTATGCTGCATTTTGATATCCAACCGAACCGAATAAAATTCTTTCAGTACATCAAGTATGATAAATGCTCAAAGTTTTTAGGTGAGCCATATTTGGTACACTCACCTTAGTTCGTGTAATAATAAATTTATACAATTTGAATTAAGGTCGAAGTATTTTTAAAACAATAGGTCTTTCAGTTTGTTTAAAATGAAGCACTTCAAAATTTATATACAAGCCACATATCGATTTTCCCCAGCTCCTGACAGCATTACATCAATTGCAAAATATAGATCGCGACAACGGGCTATTCCTACACGCCCGTATACACATTCGCGCAGACACTGGATCGGAATTATGCTTATCGCGGAAAATCCACTTTAGCCAAAGTACTACACAAATCACGATATAGTATATAAGGCGCTATAAATCGGCGGCGACAGTGGTGCGCCAACGAACGAAGCCATATTGCGCGGCGCAGAAAAGTCCGTGCGTACCGCGCAATGTCCGCGATATACGCGAGGTAAACGCTGCCAATGCATGACGTACAACCTATAGTATATTACATACAGAGGCCGCGATGAAATTGTAAGCCACCTCGTGCCTCGGTATTAGAACGCATCGACTGACAAAAGAAATCAGCGGATAACATAAGAATGGCCGATGAGGAACGTTTGCGTTGCTCCCGCCAGCCGTTAATGGGTGCGTCTAATGGTTTTCCACTCGATTTTTACTACTGTATTGCAGCACTTGTTTCGTGGTTTTGTGCTGGTGCTGTAAAAGCTAAAAAATTATGAGTGGAATTTCATTATCTCTCTGCAATAAATGGATCTTTCCTCTGAGTGAATTATTACACTAGCTCAGTCAACAATTGTATAATGTATAGTGAATTTTTCACTAAAAATACTCACAAGGAGAACATCAGCCCTGTGAAATTCAGATTTTGATCAAACATCAGGAGGTGTTTTGTGGTACCTAAAATAAAGCTCAGTATATTTATCTAATGAGTCTTTGTTTTTAAAGTTATCACAAAATTGAAAAGAGTAAAAAGTAGCCTTGAGTTGTAGCTCTTTCCGCTTGGTTTTGTATTATTATGAGACATTTTTCTATTGTAAATACATACCGACTTACCATCAGTTAATGAAAGTTTCTCGAAAACATGTTGCTCTTGAGTTGCCCATAGTTTGTACTCATTTTGCTCTTGAATTGCTGTTAGGTTGCTTTTTTGTCTGTTGTCAGTAGTCTGGCAAATAGCCGTAGAATGGCTATCTGGGTTATAATCAAAAGTATAATAGAAATATCATTTTTTACTAAAATAATACCTTTTTGAAGTAAAACAACTGGAAGCCAAAGCTCATTAAATGAAGTTATTTATCTTCATAGGTTTGAAATGTGAGTTCTTGTTAGTGCAATTACAGATATTTCTAATGAAAAGCTCATCCTTCATTTTATGACTATTGATTTATTTAGTGTGAACATTCACAAAACTATTAAGCATTTACAAAGTAGCGTTGTAATATCAAAGCCGATTATTCGATCCTTCTATGGTTATTTCTTTGTACCCTACTGCACGATCCAGACGTGATGGAGGGAAGGATGGAGTTAGCTACGATGTCTCGGGGAGGAACGCGAATGACGCTTTATAAGGTGCTGCTTTCTGCGAGGATCGCCTAGATCGTTGAATGTCTCGGCTGAAGAACTTGCCAGAGCTCGTCGAGTGAGACGGCGATGGGGAGGAAAACGCGTCTTGGAAATCGTTCGACGTTCGCAATGCTGCCAGCCAAGCTTTTATCAGATTCTTTTTAGAGATGCTGCTGCTGCTGCAACTTTTTACAACTCTTCTTCAAATTTGTCAGATTTGTGGTTGTACTCGCAACAATTTTACAGCACAGCCATAAAATTCAGCGTATATAATAAGAGCTATAATATTGTTCGACGTTCAGATATAAATCATTTGCAGCACCGTTAACAGACATAGCAATTATCGCTAATTAATGAAATTACATCTTACAGCAGAATTAATAACTAAAGAATTATTGGAAAACCGTTGCACGCACGTACAACATTCTTAAGGGTTAGTTACTGTCCAAGCAGTATAAAATCAGATTGTTACACCAAAGGTAAGCCTTAGTAAGGGGTAAAAGTTTGCAGATGCGCCCGCACACGCAGATGCTACGTCGAGTGTGACAGCGTTCAGGTGTCAGCTGTTCGTTCATTCGTTGTTACCGTAGGGTTAACGGTCTTTACCTGGGAAAACAAAATGCTGTGAAGAATATTTTACGTTTTCAAACTTGCGCATTTTATTTCTGTAGGAAGCCGTGTATTTTAAATTTGAGATTTCCCTGGCGTTGAGGAAGAAGATACCGATTCAATCGGTTAACACGAACGATATGCCTCGTTTTATTCTGTACCGCTATTAAAATAATAAAAATCTAGCGGAATAATAATGGGAGAAGTATCGGAAAGATTCTGGAAGGTACATAAGTGCACTGAAGGCTATAATCACGAGCTTGCAAACAACTCTGACACTCAATAAATAAATATCCTTCCTGGAATCGGCAAATAAGGTGCTACTGCAGTAGCAGCGCCGAAGCTCCACCCTTAACTTGCTCGTCTCACTCAATACATAAATTATAAGTAAAGCACGCGCGGAAAAAGAGAGAGAGCATCGTGGAAGCACGGACAAATTGAAAAAGAAAATCGCATTGGATCGAGCTATATAAAGTGTACACAGCAAAAAGGGCTAGAAGACGGGAAGCAATATTTCGCGATAAATAGCAAGATTTTTCAATCGCGTCATTAACCGTCGATAATCGCCGCTATTATAGCAGAAGCAGCAGCAGATGGAACAGCTACGGCATCTAAGGTCAGTAACTGAGACGCATCCTCGCGCTCATCGCCACCGCTACACACTATATATAATACCCCAAGCGGCAGCAGCAGTCGTAACAACAAACCAGTTTTTACGAGGTGCGCGCGCGCGTCCCTCCCCGCTCTCGGAGCTCGTGCTCCTCTACAAAAGTACCCCGTGACTATAGTGTATCTAGAAGTGCGCGCACAGAGCGCAATAACCGATGGAGGCCGCTTCTGGAAGTCTGCCACGCGCTGGATTCTGGAATTTCGCGAATATAATGACCGCGGCGCCGCGATCTATACCTATTACGAACAAAGGCTCGTTACGTGCGCGGAACTGCAAAAATTCAGCTCGGCCCGACGGGTCGGGCTAATAAAGCTAATCACGATGGCAAGTACTGGGCACTGCAATTATTGCAGTGGATCGCGGGCGCAGTGCCGAGGACAGCCGATCGTTAATGCTAATTGTTTCTTGTACTAGATTTTTGTTGGATTCGCCGCGCAGCGAAGCGCACGGGATCGAAGCTATTACAGTACAAATCGCCGTGGCTGGACTGGATTCACGCTATGTGGGATTATCCGCGATTTGTTCGCGTTTACTCTCGATCGCATTATGCGTTACTGTGCAGAACGCGGTAACTGCGTATATACACGAACTTTCCAACTGTATGTAAATGAAGAGTGGCGTGAAATTTTAATGCAGTATTTTGCTTTCCATAAACGCTAACTATTGAGGAAGATGTTCTCTATTTCTTGTGTTTTATGCATTGCTTTAGAATTTTATTGCTTTGATTTTGAATTTTTAGCAAGCCGTTGAAAATGTTCATCTTTATTAATGTGCAATATATGCATTTTGTACTTTTATCAGATGTTTATTGTTATTCGAGATTATATTATGTTCTGCAATATATTTTCAAATTTTGTAGAGAAAATTAAATTGTTTTACAATAATTATTAGATCTTAAAATTTCTTCCAGCAATTTGAATTTATTTTAGTACATTAAAATATATTGATTCAGTGGAGCTTAATTTGAACGCGGAAACAGAAATTTTCCAATTGTACATTTGAATCGAAGTTACGTCCACGCTGCACGTGCAATTTCCTATTGCAGAGGCATAAAAGCCTCTCGAGCCAAAGTTTACGCATGCAAATCCATCGATGCGAGACGTTATAACGGCCCTTCGCGGCGGCGCGTATATATAACTCCGTCTTTACGAGCCATAATGCCTTGTCTCCATATAGTGATCAATAGAGTCTGTATTTAATTTTTGTCATTGAATAATATTAGTTCTATCTATGTAAACCAAACTTTATTACTCTTAAAAAACGAAGAAAAATATACTCTATTAACTCCATATACTTAAATTATCCATATAATTATCTCACGAATATTATTCAACGTTAAAAGTCAACTAGAGACTCTATTGATCACTACATGCAGAAGAGTGTACTCTCCAGTCACAGTGCACATCTACGGCGACGTTTCCCAACAAACCACTTAAAAAAGTCAAAATCCAAGGCTGAACCTCGTAATGAAATAGAATATAGCGCGAGTCACACGAGAACGTTAAACCAGGTCACACTACACATACACACACACACACACACATCCTTATCCGCGTCCAGCTAATAAATTAAGATAAGGAAAAAAGGCCGCGCGAGATAACCGTTGGAATCAAGAGTCTTGAAGAGAGCAGCAGCAGCACCACCACCAGAGCATCATTCTATATCTAATCTCTTATCGCGTCTGTTTGCAGCTGCACGAGCACAAGCGCCTGCAACCCCCTCGACTCGGTCTCCCTCTTTTTTTTTCTCCACCCCGAGGATCGCAGCCGCGCTCCATTGCTCAAAGTCGTCTCCGTCGTGTAACGTTCGCGCGCTGCAGTGAGGGACTGTATGGGTACTCCAAGTATACGTATATCACGGTCGAGGGTGGCGCAGTTTGGAAGAAGCGGGCCGAGCCGCGCCACAAATCAAGGAAAGCCGGCTGCGCTTTTTCCTGCCTTGCGCCCCCTCGTATAACTACTATATATACTCATAGCCCGCGGCTGCAGCCGCGATTTAGCCGGCTAGTTAGTTAAGTTAGTAGGCCCTGCGGCGTGCATCCGGATTTCCTCCGTGTATCGCAGCTTACGGGCCGAGAAGGGGGACGAAGCACGTGGCTGCGCTGTGTACGCGCGTAAATCCCCGAAAGTGCAGCAGCCGCGTGTGCTCGCTATGATTCTCTCTGCGCGCGCGCGCGGCGGGTGCGACGAGCGCGCGTGCCGTCGTCATTGCGAGTAAAGAGTCCGTACGGAGAGCCGGAGGCTATATTTATAATAAGGCTTCCAAAGAGGAGGCGCGACCACGACGACGACGAGTCCAAATGGGCTTCGCGCGCCCGCCGCGGGATCTATAAAGTGCGCGGCGGCGGCGGCGGCGGCGTCTACTTTTGGAGCACCTAATACGTGCGCCGCGCGAATTGTTTGCTTTTCAGAAGTGTGTATACGAGGAAAGGAGAGGAAGCTTTGAGCCGCAGCCGCGCTCTGGGCACGAGTTGTTATACATCGGGCTCGCGCTGCGCCCCGAGTGAGATTTGCTCGCTGCACCGTGTTTGGAAATACCTATATGTATGTAAGCTTTCGGACGTGATCGGAACTTTGAACGGAACTTTGCCGCGTCGAGTATTATTAGATTGGATGGCTCACTTTGCAGACTGATGTTTGTACTTTGCGAATGATAGACTAATTGAATTTGGAATCTCGTTAATTAAAGAAAATGCAGTTTTACACTTTGTGTATGTTACTTTTCCTCTGTAAATGACTAACTTCCCTGGTAGAAATCTAAGTTGGTTTCTAGCTAGATGTTAGCTAGATTTTCTAAATCTGCTTTAATTCTGGTTAAGAAATTAGCTAGAAATCAGTTAAAAACGACATGCTTTTTAGCTAATTTCTACCTAGATTCTACTTAATATTCTAGATAATATAAAATTGACAAACAAAGTAATTTATGTATTAATTAATAATGGAAATAATAACAGTTTTATAATAATAAAAGTAATACGCAATTCAAATCATACTACATTAAGTATGTTACTAAATTAAAGTTAAAAATGTACCTTAAATGTCTAGTAGTAATGGAGGTTAGGTTATTTGTTTACATAACGACGCGTGCACGTGAAAAGTATTATTTACACAAGAAGTACCAAAGCCCCGCGTAAAATTTAAGTGTCTTTATTAAAGAAATTTATGTTATAAATAATAGAATGCATGTAGTCATATTATTATTGTTATTTTGAAAATAACAATAAAAACAGAATAATGTCAGTTTTTACGATATGTGGAGAATTGGTAAACAAATATTTGTAGTTTTACAATGAACTTTTATTACAAAATTTTATTTTCGTCATCAATCACAAAATTTTTGTTGACTAAGTTATGATTGACTAATTTTCGGAAAGGAAATTATTAGTTATATATACTTTTAGTATTGCAAATACATATTTCTATAATCTCGTAAGTTGTTATTTGTTGATAAAAATATTTATTTTGGCGACTTACTATATTGAACATTCAATAAAGTATAATAATGTATATTTTTAAAAACTAATAACTTTTAAAAACAAAATAGAAAATAGGGAGATTTGCAAACAATATACGTTCTTGCTTAAAGCATAGTCTTAAGCAGATTCTAGTCAGATATTAGCTATAATTTGACTTATTAATAGCTTATTAATCTGGCTAATAATTAATAAGCTAACCAGCCATTCTAGCTAACTTTCTACCAGGGTAACTATACATGGCACACCCTCAATCAAAAGCATATGATATATAGGTACTGTAGCATATTAAATCCTCCAATGATTTTAAATGGAATAATAATATTCTAATAACTGCGTTAGGTCATTTTATGCTTCTTCTCGTTCTTACTGAAGCATGTTTAGTGTTTGATCGATGGTGCCTATAAATATCATTCTCCATATGAGTATGGGAAAGCAACAGCAATAACGTCCAATTTTTTTTCTCTCATTGGTGCTGTGTTGGGGGAAATACGGCGGAACGAATGAGGAATGCATAATGCGTGGCAAGTTGGTCAGTCTCCGCTCCAATGAGCATTAGATAGTCGTTGAATTGGGGGCTCGGAAGGCACTGGACCTCGGCTTCGTTGAACCGTGTTGAATTTTGGGTGGAGCAATAAAATTAAATTGTACACATGTTCAATTTCGTACAAATCCATGGTATATAAGGTTTTTTTTATTAGAACCACTATAATGACTTATATGAATGTTGAAATCAAAAAATAATAAACTTCAATTCTGTTCATCAAGATTTCTTTTCTTTATCTTTTCTTATATGAACAGGTTTCTTATCTTTTGGAGCTTTGTATGGAACTTCCTGCTGTAAGCCATATTACATCAGCACACCTTGCGTTGCCCTCAAACGCTCTGTAAAGACGCACAAAATCAGAGGAAGCCAAGCAAAGCTGATTTACCTAAATAAAATCTTTACGCACCGTATTTTCATTGCAAACGTGTACACGCCGCATCGTAAAAATCATCTTACGAAATGAGAAATTTCCCCATAAAAGAAATTCTCGCTCACCTAGGCGTTGTATAAGATTCTCGAATTGCGAGTAATAAACTAAAATCACAATCTCTCTCTCTCTCTTTCTCTCCAGTTTGCAATAACACAGGGCACATCCACCTAATGAAATGAAATGAAAGCTAAACGTTATCCTGCGCCAACAAGAGAGCAAGCAATAAAAGTGCTCAAAGAATTTATATATTTCCGATGTACAGAGCAGAGGAAAGAAATTGGAAGCTAAGGAGAGCGGGGGAGTATTGCGGATCCAGTATAACGATTTCGCGTCAGTCAAGAGTGTTTCGGCTTAGTAGCTCTCGCTCGCTCCTCCCGACCATGAACTTGATGCATTTTCGGTCGATTTATTGGCGTCCCGCCAAATAACTGCGTAACATGGCTCTCTCTCTCTCTCTCTCTCTCTCTCTCTCTCTTCTCTGTTTCTCGCGCTCTCGTATATATACAGTCTGCGGCTCGTCTGCCGCTGCCGCCGCCGCCGGCGGAATCTCAAGCCCTCGAGCCAGAGTTGAAGCGAGGGCCCATAGTCGAGGAAAAGGCAGAGCACAGCAGCGGACACAGACGAGGGAGCGAGAGATCGCGAAACACAGTGTATTCGCGATGAATCGCCGAGTAAGATAGGTTCGCGACTCGAGAATCGCTCGCTCCGCAGCGCGGCGCGTATTATTGAAAATAATCGGGCTTGCCGCCGCTGATGCCGCAGGACGCGAGTGCGCAAAACTGGCGCGCGCGGTTCATTCAAAGCGCGCACGAGTTTGAATGAATGCTTCTCGTACGTGCGCGCTATCTTTCCCTTATACAGCTCGATTCGGAACTGATCATTCATGGGCACGTTAGTGGGTGGTATATGCGTTGTTTGCGAGAGCCGTGCTATCGTGCAACTTTCAGGCGTGGCTCGATTGTCGCATACAGTGGAGCGGTGAATTTTCTCCCCTCTCTCCTTGTGTATATAGTAGCTTTTGGCTCTCGTTCGGGGAGATATTGATTGATGCGGTGCAGGAGGAATAATTCATAGGCGCGCTCCGTTTTTACGGGGCACCGAGCAGCGGAGATAGTGCAACACCTGGCACGCGCTTTGTTATGAATCAGCGCGATAGTAAAACGTCACGGGTTGTAAATACTATTCCAGTAGAAACTTGCTTCATATTCTCCCGAACTATCAAGTTTCATATATTCGCGTACTGATATTAGCACTTTATATTTCTTGAAGAAAGTTCTGGATACTTGGCAATTTTCCTTTTATAGAGATTTTATACTGAATTAATAAATCTATAATATATTTATACTATTCTATGAAAATGTACAAATAATATTTACAACGAAATTCTTATTTAACATATTTTATTATTGTAATTTAATTTTAACCTAAAATAAAGTAACGGATTTATCATATTTAAAAAAGATAGCTTATCAGGCTTTAATTTTAGTTCTACGAAATAAGATAACGATCAATCTCAGATGTGAAAAATGATGCAATGTTTTTATGAAGCGTATAAAAGTGTAATACGAGCAGCTGATAGTACAAAGTCATTGCAAGAATTTAATAGTCAAAAGGCGCATAAAAATAGCATTGTTCGGCCTAAATACTTCCCACGCCGCAGTTGAGATCGCGACTGGCAAAGGAGGTCTTGAAGGAAAAGGAGCGAAAAATTAGGATAAGACTGCAGTCAGTCAGTCAGCGGCAATGCAGGCAGTTAAACAGCTTAGCCGTAAAAAAAACGAGCTCCGCGCAGCAAGACAAAGCATTCCACCGCTGCAGCTTGGGAACATATTTTCCGGCGCTTTTACTCCTCCGCCGCACTTCCGCTTGCGTATACCGCGCCTAGCGCGCATTTCCGCTTTCTCACACACACGCACACACGTATGTAGATGTGTATACGCGGCATCGCCATCGCTCGCTGGATTCAAATGCATGCAGATTCCGCGGATTTCGGCATCGCTCGCCGCGTCGCTGCTGCTGCGCTTTCTTATTCCGCCTGGGTGAATATAAATATGTGCGGCTTGAGCAAAGCTGCGTTGAAATGGATGGTGCACGGTGTATGATGCAGAAGGAGAGAGAGAGAGGGAGAGAGGCTCAGTTAGCCGCGGACGGATTTGTCGATTTTCGAACTGAGATCCTTCGACGCAGTGTCTGCGGCTAATCCTGAGCGGGAAAGGATTTTTATCGAAAAATTGTTGCAGCTGGGTGGGCTGAAGAGGAAGGAGTGATCGGATTGGACGAGGATTGCAGCGAGAATTAGAGCAAATGATAGCTTGGTTTTCCGAATAGGAATCGGAACTTTGCACGGTGTATTATGTTTATTCGAGTGAAACCGAATTACCAATACGTTGTTCAATGATCAAGTTTATGCAGAATTAAGAACATTTCGTATGCACTATTCAAATGTACAGGATTGAGAATTCAGTCGACTTTTTGGTGAATTTATATTAAACCTTTTTATTATTTATTAATTAAATTCTATTTTCAAAATATGACATGACCGATGAAGATATGATTTTTATGTAGAAGTTACCTTTGAGTACTGATAAATCTTATGAGAGGCCAAGAATCGCGCGTTGCGAACTTGATTCTGCTACTCACATTAAATTTAGTATACATATACGATAGGAATATTAAAATTTAAAATTCCATGTGTATTATACATATTTCGTTTATCTTCTTAGAACAGAGATATTCTTACACGAGTTGAAAAAGTATTACATTACGCTTTCATATCTAAAAGAAATGATAAGCGTAAAAACGATTTAATTTCAGTCAAAGTTTATTTATGAAATGATAATATCAAACTGCAAGCTTTGTCGGGTATCAAGTTAGTCAAAGCGGCTTACCATACAAGATTACCGACATAACAACACATGAATTAACTCAAGACATTTGAACAATTATTTTTTCAAATTGTAATTTTTCCGCTTCACTTATTTAAAAGCATTTTTACATAATTCGTGTATGCATTCACCAAAGTCCTAAATAGCCCAATCAACAAAGAAGATAACATAAATCAATAAAACCAGTAAACGAAAAGACCGCCCTGCGTAAAGACTCGGGCAATAATTCCCCTAAAAGCCATCGATTAGCTGCCGATGGGTAAAAAGGCCGCAAAAGCTAGTGCAGTACTCCAGTTTCAGAAGCTCGAAAAGCACGTGCTTGCAGCAGCGGCAGCGGCTCGCTGGCTAGACGCCGCGCCGCTCGCCGGTCTGTACATAAAAAGCGCCGGTTTTCGTACTATACACAGTGGGGGGATGGTGGCGCGGCGCCGGGCGCGACGGCAGGGCTTCCAATATATCTGTATACCATAGCCGGCGCGTGCACGTACGAGAGCCGGCGCGTCCCCGCCGCCGCTCGAGTGCGGCAAAACTTTGCGCAATGCGCCTTGCGGAAGCCGGCTTGGCGCGCGCTGCACCGCACGTATACACACACACGCGCGCGCGGCAGCTTCCACGCCTGCACCGCGCCGCAGGTGGTTAACCTCGCGCTCGTCTAAGGTTCCTCGTCGCGAGAGCTCCGATGCGTCTTCCTCGTGTGCGGTGTGTATGCGCGGATTTTTCAAAGGGCCTTGGCGCGAGAACACGATGACACGTTGCGCATAGATGTATACGCGTGTGGCCGTGTGCAGGCTGGATAATGCCCGAAGAAGCGAGCGTTGTGTAGGTATACGTAGGTACACGCGCGCCCGGTGATTGCGCAACGAAGCGACGACGCTCGCAAGCGGCTTGCTTATTGCGTGCGGATTGCGCGCAGTTGTGTACAGTCGTTGCGGCGCGAATGTATCGTAAACATTGAGTTTTCTTTTTATGGGATCGTATGTACACGTGCGTGTATACTTTTGTGCGCATCTTTGGAGGATGACTTTTGACGGATTCGTTTTGTTGCGCACGCGCGTCTTACGAATTTATTTTCATTGCCGACAATTGACCGAGCAATCGGTCGCTGTCGAATGTGTGGACTGATGCTTTGTTTTAATTCTGTAGATTCAACGATTGATGCAGTCGAAAAAAGGATGTTTATTGATTGGAAGTTGATTTGGAGAGATCGAAGACGTGACGCTTTGCTTTTTATAGCGGATGAGTCGTCCTTATGAATCATGCTATTAGTGGAATGTTCCTTGTAAGAAGTATTTTTAAAGTATTTTTATATTTTGTATCCGTTGAATGTCTATGTGAAAATTTACTCCTTTGTCTGATTTCTCCACACTCTCAACTCTTTGCGTAAAATTTACTAACTTAACGAGTGGATTTCACACGGAAGCTGCCAAATGTATTCAATTGAGAAAAATTCAAGCAAGTACTTTTTGCAGTTTTATTTTCAATTTGTGAAATTTAGTGTGCGAGATTCTGCATATACTAATTACCTACGTGAAGAAAGTACCGAAAAAATATACAATAAAATATATAGATCTTGTGGATAGGATATTGATATGTGGCACGCAGAACGTTATAAGAACAATATCGGGAAAACAGCTTGTGGAAAAGCAAGAGAAATAGAAAGAATGCATATCGGCCCGCTGACAGATGTCCCGCACGCGGATTGGCGAAGCGTGCAGCATCGGAAGCTATATAAATCGCGCTTTGCGGCGGCTGCGAGCGAATCATCGAGCGATCCGCGAGATTCCGAACTTCTACTCGCGCTTCTCGCAAGAAGCTTTTCCGAGAAACTCGAAAAAAAAGAAGAAGACCAGCTGCTGCCGATGCCGTCTTGGTCATCGCGAGTCCATCGGCCGGCGTCTTGTCGGTCCGAGAAACCAGATTCTCCGAGGACTCGGGCCCTCTCTCTCTCTACTCCTTCTCCACTGCGAGTTCCATCAGAAGCCAGGAGCACGGGGAAGCTGCGTGGCACACGGGGGGAAGGCTGCTGCGACTGCTGGGCCGACATCACCCGTGCGCGCGCGCAAACACCTCTATTTTCTTTCTCTAGCTTCGGATTCCGTGCTTGCTTCTACTTTTTTTGCTATTTTATTCTCGGTGTAGTTTAGTTTGGAAGTTCTTTGTTGGCGCTCGAAATGTTCCAGATTGTTTTCGAAAGTTCGTTCTTTTTTTGCTCGCGCATAATTATTTGATATACGTCGAAATGTAATTTATATTTCAAATAAATATTATACATGCTTTTTCACTTTAAAGGTACATGTGGAGACAGCGCACTTAGAAAAGATAATTCAACAAAAAGATTCTTATTAGGCTTTTGAAATTAACGTTTTCACGAAAAATTTCGAAGTAAAGGAAAAATTTCTATGCCTGTAGGTTCATGCCGCAGACATGTGCATAAATATTCTATCGAAGAAAAATATTTCATGCCTCTGAAAGCATTCCATCCAACTACCGCAATTCCATGCCCCGTGCGAAGAAAGCCATTGTGTCCAAAATGCATTTAAACTGCAGCTCTTATTTCTAATCAATCATGCGCGCGTATAATTGACGTTAAGAGTCCCATGCGATCATTTCACACTAGGTCCAATAAAACGAATAAAGTAAAAATGCTTATATAGCTATATACGAAAAGCGAGGTTCTTTCATCGAGCAGTAAAGTCCACAGGCCATTATCGATATCATAAAGGCTCTTTCTCTCTGGCCTAGGCCGGCGCGCCCGCGCGTATTCCGCAAAGGCGAGGTGCAGACTGAATGGAGCGGTAGTATGACCCACATATTTGTCGCTTATTATCATTGTGGCAATGGTCTCTCTTTTGAATGGAGTGGCTGCTGCACCGTCACTGTATAATATAAGCGGCGCGCTGCTGCCGTAAGCGTGGAAAACGATGCCAAGGGGGGATACGTACACTCGAAAGTTGTGCGCGCTCTGCACGGAGCCTCGAGAGCGCGCCATCGGACGAATTTTCGATGCCTCGGCGATACGTGTAGCCGCTGAAACAGCCATTCCTTGTTTTACTGCGCGTCTCTTTGTGCGCTCTTATCGACGCAGCTCCATATACCCTCGAGTGCCCTTCTCCCTTTTACTTTACAGTTACAAACTGCTTCGTTTGACTTTAGTTTTCACAAGTACTTTTAAATATGTATACGCCCAATATAGGATGTGTTTGTACTCCTGATAGGATGAGGGCCGTTTCGTAATGATCTGTTTGCTTTGCGCGAGGGACTCACTACAACTCTGTTCTCCAGGATGTGTAAGGATATTCAATAAATTTTAATATCCGTTCACTTTATTTTTTCATTTTGTCATCTAAAATATAAGATAATTCCATGGTAAATTGTAAATGTTTGCGCTGTTTCATAATTAAGAAGAAGCATGTCAAGCACAAATTTTTTATTATAGTCTGAAACTATAATAATACGAATATTAGTTATGCTGTTTTATTTTCTCTGTTAATGAAAAGAAAACAATAGGCATTTTAAATTTTGTCAATCAGCGTTACGGCTTTCACAAATTTAATAACGCTCGTCATTTTTGTGGGTATAAGAAGCAGTGACCTGATTAAAGTTAATTACGCCTTAAGTGACGGCAATTGGAGGAAGTAGTAAAATTTAAAAAAAAGACACTCCGATGCGTTAACACTGCAGAAGGCAATGCCACTGTTACGTAATTTCAAGAGAACCATAGCAATTCAGGTTAATTTTTTATTGTCGCTTCATACTGCATTTCCAGGTTTGTACGTTATCATCATTGGATAAGAAGAAAAACTACATTTTCCAATCTGACAAGTTAAATGATGAAATTAACTAACAAGCACAAGAGCTGTATTTGAAAATGTTCAAGGAGCTTACAAATTTTTCAAGCCATAGCGAAAAATGTAAAAGATTGATATTTCTGGTGAGTGGTCTATGCATTATTTACACTGAATTGAATTCAACAGAAGTATGTTAATCATTCGCAATTATCATTTGCTCTAATTCGTGATAATAATAATTGCACTAATACTCCTAAGCGAGGGAAACGAGTCGCAATGAAAGATCCTTGATGATGCATGGCTGATGAGAGGCGCTGCAATTTCGTTATCATCGCGCGCGTAACCTTAGTCCCGATTCCCTCGCCGCGTCCCGTTTCGCTTCTTCATTTTCTCGTTGCTTGCGGAAACTCGCGGGCCGGAAACTCGATACATTCCGCTGCGAATCAGAACGCACGCAGTCAGATGCGCCGGAAGTCGCGCGATTAGCGCTCCCCGAGCCACGCTCCATTCTATACAGTTTCCGATGGAACGGCACGAGCAGCCTTTGATAATAAACGTTAAAAAGTGCGTGCTTGCAACACCAGCTTCGCCTCTGATAAAAGGCTAAGTATACTCTTTTTTATGACTTCATGCCTGAATCACTTTAGATGCTCGTATTTCTGCGTTATACGGCGTCGTGTGGAACACGTTATGGTGTCGGCGGTTATTACTAATGCAGCGTAAGACGGTTGTATTTTGGTTACTAATATTATCATTGCTATAAATTTCGACACGCTCGTCAAGCATTTTTACTTTTACTCCTCGGAATAATTGTGTTTAGATAATTGAGTTTTTTAACAAACTTGGTTGATACGTAAGTAATTCGGTCGTTATTTAAAGATAACATAAGTGTATTTATAACACGAAGTTTGATTCGTAGTAGGTTCGAGTGTACGTGTTTTATTCGGGACCAAATATCTACTATCATTTCAACTTCAAGCTAATTTTGGACTTCTCATTGAACTTGTTTTTTAAAGGGTTGCATTTGAGGACAAACTTATTGATGAAACATTTCAAAGCAAGTTTCACCCAACATGCTGGTCAATATAAAACAATTCTCATTTTTATAATAAAAGCTATGCATAAATGTATTTTGTTCTGCACTTTACTGTACTATTTTAAACAATGTTGAACCTTTTTTTTGCAAGTTTATATTTAATACAATTATTCGTAATTAGCAATCTGCAGCGTTCACACATAAAAACTTAACATACCCCAGGGAACAAAAAATTCACGTTGCATAAAAGATCTGCACGATAAAAGAAGCGAGGGGGATAGTTTTGAATGCACCGACACATATGTCCTTCAAGTAAAGGAGGAAACTTCATCATTGAGATTCCAAAGTGATTGTCAGAGACAGGAAAGTGATTTTTTTCATTTCATGATCATATTGTATCTTCTCCAGCATCGAAGGTCGTCGTGTCTAGTGTATCTAACTATCGCTCATCTTGCGCTGACGCGCCTACATTTGTCGTCCTGTGCGACAAGTGATCGTCTATTTTCATCGCCTCCATCAGATGAATTGAAACATTTTTTACGCTTTTGAATTGTAGATCGAAAGCGTAACGAAATTCGTACCTTTTTAATAATGAGTGATGGAAAAGTTATTTTTGTTTTATAAATTAAAAGGATGTAAACAATATACGTTATACATTAGCACTAATTGTAATTAAGATTTTAAATTAAATTAAATTTTTACTTTAAGATCAATTATGTTAAATTTAGTAAGTTAGACAATTTTTCAATATGTCGAATAAACAATAATCAATTTTTCATAAATTATGTGTTTTGATACCTTATTTAATCTATAGCAATGCCTATATTGACCTAAAAATTAAGGTCATTAAGCGGGCGAGTTGCTTCTTATGCTGAGGGCTCATTGAAAACATATGCTAACCATAAGGGGTGTCTGTGTTTTCGTTATGTCAAGTATGGTTATTTTTACTTCCCAGGCGAACGATTATGCCTCCTTAAATATATGAGATGGGTAATCACGCATAGAAGAGTTATGTTTCAGCTCTTTAAACTTTGCTTATTATTCTTAGATTCGTCTGAGTATGCATACATAGATATTTAATGATTCTTTCACACCTCTCTGAATAATTTTATTTAATATAAAAGATATTTAATTTGAATAGTATTACGATTTGCAATTCGTATTTAAATTGGATTATTTCATTTATGAGAAAAGAGCGAATCGGAATATTATTTGAAATTTGCTGCTTTGTTATTAGTTTTATTTGAAGGCATCATAGAATCTTCAATTATAAATGCTACGTTTTGCCTGTCAGACCGGTTTAAATTGCATCGTCTGGCCTTTTATCCTCGTTTCTTTAGTCTTCCTCCTTCAAAGTCGCTATTTCCACTCTGCGCGCCGCTGAGGCTATTCTTTTCACCTTTTTTGCAATCATAAACGCATTCTTTACTTGCACCAGTTTACCCCCGTTTTTAACGAAGACTAAAGTAAACATTTGAAAGCTGCAGAAGACTCTAAAAATTTTCTCTTTCATGACCAAAAATAAGTAGGTTACTTTATTTCTATAAGCAATTGTTTTTTACGAATAATTCATGGTAGAGTAAGGTTATCTTCACTTTATAATTATATAAGAAGAAAACTACGTCCTGTTTTCAAATAAAATATATGATATTTATTTAAACAGAATAAATATCTGATTTCATTGCAAAAAATAATAATAACTGTTCATTTCATTAAATTTGTTCAAAGTATGTAGCAAATATTTTTTACATAAGATGTTATTTTAGTTTCAAGAATTCAATGAGAGTCTGCAACTCCTATTCCGGATGCATGAATCACGCACTTGCACGAGTATCTTTTTATTTCACCCGAGCTAATTATATATTGAGAAGGGTGATATATATATATATATATATATATATATATATATATATATATATATATATATATATATATATATATATATATATATATATATATATATATATATATATATATATATATATATATATATATATATATACATACATTTATGCATATATATATATACATAGTAAAGCTTTGCGATCTCAACAATACTTTATCTTTGATTTGAAAACAAAAGTTCATATGTTTATTCTCTTTATTGGTTTAACAGTCGAGGATAAGTTACAAATTTTAGTATAAAAGTTAAATTTAATTGATATATTGTTATAATTTTTTTCAAAATCATTTAAAAGTAGGATTTTAATTTATTTAATTTTGTTGTAGAATTTACTCTTCGTACGTGATTCAGTAAAATGCTACGTGGTTTACACTGCGAACCAATGAATATGGCATTGATTTGCAGTTGTAAGTATTCCAAGTGATCGAATCAGAAATAAGTACTTGCTTTCATTGATTTATATTATAAGGGTAGGAAAGTACAAGAAAGATTATAAAAACTTTTTTATCTACTTATCTTTTATTTTGTAAAAATAAATTATTGACTATTTTTCACATTTTCGTAACGTGATACTATAATACTGTAATATTGTGTTTTGTTTGCTTTACAGCTTTCGGATTGGAAGATTTCAAACGTTAGAAAAAAGATTCTCGACATAAAAAGTACCATTAAATATACATTTAGTATAGGCAAATTTGAATGTGAAGTCTTTTAGACAAAAGAAGAACATATTGTATATAATTCAGCATAAATAATATAAAAGTATGTCTTGAACCTGTCAATAATCTAATTACAAAAAACAACACCGTTAGGATCTCATTGCCTATTAATTCAATCAGCATGTAAATGCACATGGATTTAACTCATAACTCCCTAGTTAATCCGTGTAAGATGAGTCGAATCGTGCTACATTCGAATAACAATTGCTCGTAGGCAAGGATAAAATTCTTCTAGTTCGCTTTAATTGGACATCGTGAAAACAATTACGCGGCTCTGCATGTAAAATGAAGGGAAAAATGCGAGGAGAATCGCGCGGCAGGTGGAAAGGAAAAAAGAGTGGCAGGGACGCACAGGGAATTAGAGGTGCATTAGTCGACGAGTGCCGTAAATTCGTGCGAAAATTCAACTGGGAATGAACTCGGACAAAGACAGAGGCGGAGAAAGAGAGGAGGCCGTAACGGTAGATCCTACTTAAAGATTATCCGACGATCGCGTCTTTAAATTAAATGTGGTAAAGAAGATGCGCAGACGCTATATGATCCTGCTCGACTATATACCTACCTAGATACCGTGAATGTATAACTTAAGGGGGTCTGAAAGTCATTTCCCTGAATTACCGACAGAACCCTACATTATTTACTTAAAAAACAAAATTACGAATATTTAGCTAAAACCCAAACTCGTTAACCCTCCATTGAGCAATTATGGACATATGTATGAAGTTTGTAAAAATGAAGACACCCTACAAAATTATTGCACAGAAAATTTTATAAAATTTCATTCCAATAATTTTTTAGGGTGCTTTTTAACGTCTAAAACTTCGCACGTAGGTTCCGGTAGGTCCATTATTGCTCAATGAAGGGCTAGCAAGTTTGAGCTTTGTCTAAATATAAGTATTTTTATAATTATAAATAATTATTCACTACTCGGTCGGTAAAAATCAAGGCGGAAAATTTGAATTCTTAACTGATTTTCGGATCCCCTTAAAGCTTTCTTCGGGTATTCATACATTCAGGTTGAATTGTGTGAAAATCATTTTTGTATACTATAATATATATATTAATTAATACAGTATACTGTGTTATAAGATAATGTAGTTTTATATATATGTTTTATATGTATGTTTAAGAATGTTTCTTGTATAACTTCTTTTAAACCCAGAATTTCACCAATTAAATGTTGTATTACTTGAGATTGGGGCCAAACGAGATAACGATTTTTTTTACAAATTGCTCATATTAATTATTTATGTAAGTGCTCTATAATGAAACTACAGTTATTGGTATTTTGAGTAAATAAGATGACGAGGAAAAATATAGTTTATAAAGAATTTTTTACTCAAATCCTGTTTTTTCCATACTGGCAACGTGTTTTATCGCAATAAGTGTCTTCTAAAATTATTACACGGATGGAAGAATAAATTCCAAAAGAACGCAATTCTTAAAATAGTAGCCGCATACGGTGTGCTCCCGCATCATGTTGCGCAGCATTAGCGGTCTCATAAAACCCACAGATCTTATATCCCAAAGTAGCTACCTATACGCGATAAGCACTTGTCGAAAAAGCTCGAAAAGTCGAGAATCCAGCGTAAAGGCACATTAACACTTGCGCACACACATACACATGACACGTGGGAAGAAGATAAAAAGGTGGGCTCGAATAGCGCGGGATCGATCGAGTGGGCTCGCATTATACAAGCCAGGCTGCTCGCACACACTTGTATATACGGAGTGTATATAAGTATGCGTAGGTATATATGCGAAGGAGAGAAGGGCCGTAGCAGCCGAGCACAGTGATCTACGAGGATAAAGAAGAAGGAGAAGGAGGGAAGGAAGGAAAGAATGCGTATGTGCGGCCGGATGCCTCGATCTACCTGGTGGTGGTGGTGCCGCACAGGTGGGGGAGTGCGCGCAGGACGGACGCGGGACGTTAAACGGGAGGAGGCGCGCGTTCGCACGGCCCGCGTGTGTCCCTTCGACGAGAGCATAAGCGTATTCCATATACCGAGGCCCCCGCGCGCCACGCTTTGATGCTCTCCGGGCTAAGGAGGAGAGAGAGAGAGAGAGAGAGAGAGAGAGAGAGAGAGAGGAACCCCCTTTTTCTTTGTCCAGCGGAGACGACGCCGCGTTCCGTGGGTACTGTAGAGCGCCTCGTGGCATCTCGAGCGCGACGAGCGGAGCTGGCCCCGAGCCTCTCCTGTATATACCGAAAATTTTGTACCCACCTCGCGGTCGGTTGTAGTTTGCCGGTTCGGCTGCTTGGATATAATGGTAGAGCCTGCGTTTCTTTGCTCGCTTACGTGACGACCAAACCTGTGGCGGACGATTCAATAAAAATTCATTTTTACCATGCACAAAAATCACCTGTGCATGTATTATTTTTAAATGTTAACCTTTCCATACCCAAGGTACTCATAAGACTTGCTTATACTCAAATCCGAGCTGAAATCATTCACTAACTTTGGGAGCACCTCAAACTAAATATAGCAATATGTTAAATGCACAGTGCTTATTATTTGTAAATTTTAAATGTACAAGAAATTGTTGAGATTAATCGCTTGCTGTGACTCAGCAGCTAATATATCTTCCGAGTCATTTCGGTTACGAGCCTTAAAATGAATGTAACATTTTTAAGAAAACTATATAGAAAATTATTAATTTATATAGTTAACTTTTCAATTATTACATAATTTTCTATTTTCTTACCAACAACTATAAATCTTACTTTTTAATTAAAAACTAAAAGAGGTCATTTTAGAGGTCATCAGGACGAAAATATTTCGAAGAGCCAAATTGGCTTTTAACATATCTACTTTGTACTAATATTATCACTGTCGATTGCCAATTTGATTAAAATTTACTTATAATTTATTGTTATATATTTGACTCTGTGTCCCCAATGTATAATCTTTGCTATAAAATATTTCTTCAAGTATTTTAATATAACGCACGTAAGCTTTGAAATTTATGTTAAATTTGACAATTTCTTTGAAAATCTATAAAAACTGGAAAAAATCTTTTTCGAACTTTCCCAGACTTAAATGCCATTAAACAATTTCATTGCTACGTGTGCGTAAAATTTCGAACTAAATTTCCGGCTATAAAGTTCTTCATTTTACGAATTAAAAAAAAAGCGCAAACTGAGAACGCTCTGGTATTCCTCGTACATCATCCTTCTGCCCCCCCCCCCCCCCCCTGTCCACCAACACACCGTCGACTAACGCATTCTTTGTCTTTTTGCTTGCAGAATCCCTACAGGAGCCACGATTTAGTACGCAGCCCTCCAGCAGCGGCGGCATTCTCAGCGAGAACCGAACGAAAATTTTTCAGTGCCAAGCCGGAGGTAAGTTTCCAAAAATGATTTACCAAAAAAAAAACGATGCCATATTTTGTTTCATGCGCGTGTGCTGCGACTCGATTGTAAATGACCACAACTCTTGCCATATTTTTCGATGTTCAAGTTGACTTGGGCAGATAACACTTTTCGTGTACATGACTCTGCGTGGAGCAAATAAATCAATATCGTCGTATTAGCGTATAACGTTATGATAACGCGGATAATCGGCGTGGCAAGCGTGAAAAAACGTCCCTCTAATTTATAAAATCGGATCGGAGGACCGATAAAACGGCTAGTTCATTAGCATTTCGGTCATAAATATTGGCATATTAACGTTATCTGCGCGTTACATGTAATGCATCAATGCATAAATTCGGCTTAAAGAAGTTTAAGTTTGGAATTACGGGACTAAAAAATGTAAATCTAGAGCATAGGATTAATAGTTCTGCATTGTTGTTCAATCTGTCAGAGTTTGTTTTCTGCAGGATCAAATAATAATGACTAATTTACATTCCAAAGTTTCCGAAAGTTTAACTTCTACTTCCGGAATTATTTGCCACGTTAGGTAGTCATCTAAAATTTTTGGCAACGATGGGAATTCACTTGATGCTTTGGACGGTAATTAATCATCGTCAGAGCAAGTTAAATCGAATTTCCACTGGTTAGTAGAGGTAGCAAAGCAGAGATTTAGTCTCCGAACACGTCCGATTTGATCACATTCAAATTTTAACACAGTTACATTCTGTTTGAAAGCTTCGCAATAAACTCAATTGCCCACTGCTCAAGTTTCCATCAAAAGTTACGAGACTCATTACGTAAACTCGAATTATTCCTTTCGTTACTGGATCATGTTCAACCTACTGTTCAACCCCCTAGAAAGTGTACGTCATAAATGAATAAAAGAAAAACATATCCATTGTATTTCGACGGAAAGCTTTCGCTAAATCCTATTGCCATTGCGTAGCCCATCTTCCGCGACTGCACAAGAATCGCTTCCGTTCAAACAAAACGTCAGCGCAGCGTATAGTCAAGCAGTAGCTGCAGGCCGCGCGAGCCTCGCGAAGAAAAAATCGAAGAACGTCCGAAGAAAGCAAAAAGAAATTGTGTCGCCCCGAGAGCCCAGAAGCACGAGCAGCAGCAGCAGCAGCAGAAGCAGAGAGTGAACGGTTGAGAATCGATGGTACACTGCAGGGCTCGACGTCGCCAAGAACGAAAGACAGCGGTTGTAGCAGACGCGGGGGCCGAGAGCGCGAAACAGAAAAGGCGAAGCCCCCGAGGTGCTTGCCGCTCGTAGTAACGCAATACCGTGACCCTATACCATCGAGCCGGCCATCGCTGGATCGCCCGCGCGCGCGCGCGATATATAATAGCATTATAGGCCTCGCGCAGGGGCTCGAACGAACGACGCAACGCCGATGCGCTTCGCGCAGGACCCTCGAATCTCGTACTTCCTGCGTCATTTGCATGATCCCAATGCGTTTTAGAAATAATAGATGCATCCGAAGCCGACAAGCGGCATTTGCGCTGGCTGCATGCAGGCTTTTTGTAAATAGATATGGACACGCGCGGTTGATGTTATTTACTCTTCTCTCTTTTTTTTACTGCTAAGCGGTGCAGCGAGATAAGTGGACTGGTATAATATCTCTCGAGGGAATGTTTAGGAAGGATCGTATTTGGTGAACCCATTTGCTTTATGACGGCTAGTGTACGCGATGGTCTTTATTATTTATTGGAGTATGATTTCTTTTTTCTTATGTTAGCAACATTTTCAGTCGCCAGAATCTATTTGTACCATTAATATAGAAAGAAATTAAGCAGAAGGTACCAGTATTAAAGATTTAGGTTTCAAAGATTATTTCTGTTGTTTATTACGTGTTGAATTAAAAAATGTTGAGCCAACACTTTAAACAATCTTTTAGCATTTACCGTAGTTGATGAATTGAAAGAATTTGATTTGGGCCGCTTGGATATCTAAATATAGCATAAAAACTAAAATAAGAAATTTTCTTTTGTTTGAAAATATACTAATATACTATATGGCAATTTTACAGATATTTGAAAATAAACAGCTAGTGGGACATTCGGTTTCACGTACCCTCAATATGGCCTGCCATTAAATTTCATTTATCAATCACTTACTGCAGATTCCGTGAAAATTTTTTTCGATTACATGGCTTCTAACGACATCATATTATACATAATTCATCAGTTATTTACGGGCTAAATCTCACTCTTAATATTTATGAAAGCAAATTCATTTGTTGTGCACAAGTTAATCACAATTTTTTTTGTGTTATTATACAAATAATACCCATAACTCATTCGTCTATTAACGATAAAGACGTTAAATCAAACCCTAAGCCATCGATACTGTCTATTTAGAGCGCAGTAGGCGTTAAAAAAAGAGACGCTTAACTCGGCGCCTTCGAGAATATCATGTATAGGTCACAGTGGAAACACTCTCGTTGAGCAATCCCCCAAAGATATGTCTCCCTGCGTTTTTTTTTCTGCCCTCTCACTTCCCCGCCGATACAGTGCGCGGTGAAAGATACATCTAACGAGCCTCGGGGAAATGCTTCCCGAGGGAGGGAGAGCTGCATTAGCCGAGGGCTTTTTTCGGAGCTTTTTTGCTTTTTTCCATCTCGAAAACGTCGTTCGCTCGCGCCTATCCACCCCTCGTCATGGATGTTGTCACTAGCGCGATCATTGGTTAACGACTTGTCCGCGTGCCACAGTAATGCATACTGCGCTCGAGGTTAAAATTATACAAACGCATGGAAGATACCGTACGTGTGTAGGTACCGAAACATTGACCTTCTTTTTATCGCTTGCATGAAGAAAATGACAGAATAGGCGCTTATCAAAATATACGTGTGCTTTATTACGCTAATATTTGGAGAAGGAAAAGTGTTGTATTGATTGAGAAAAAGACCGCGTAACAGTAATAACAGGCGTGGAGTCACGTTCTGTAAGCAGCGAAGAATGTGTTGGCTTTGGGCGCGATAAGAGGTCGTGGCGAACGGCGCTGGAAGTATTGCGCGCGCGTGCGAGGCTATAAGGGCGTTGTTTATCTTGTCATGAATATATCTTCCAAAGAAATATCTATTCGAACTGAGAAAAAAGGCTGCAGTAGTTTTTCTTTACACCAGGAATTTATGCTTTTTCATAAGTGTGTAGTTAGGTGTCACGTTTTTTCTCGTAATTCTTGCGCGTAAGCAATGTTTGTTCGGTTCGAGCAAATATTTCGAAAACGAGAGAAGGTACACAGAAGAATATAGCAGATTTTGTTTAGTACGGCTTGGTGTAAATACTGGAAAAGGATATAATGTACAAGAGTTGTGTAAAATACGATACAAGGTTTAAAACAAATGTGGGTCAATGCGCAAAATAAATCCTAGTATGGTAGTCGTTATGTAAAATTTGTAAAAATGGTGGCGTTCTTACTTAAGTTTTAGAAAATACTGGAAAAAACTGTCTGTTTTTGCGTAGGTAATCCGCAACCAAAATATAGGTGGTTCAAAGATGGACAACCGCTTACGACTGATCTCACATCCGAATATTTTTACCGAATTCACAACACACGAAGAGAAGACTCCGGCGTTTACTACTGCGTTGCGACAAATGAAGTTGGATCCATTTTCAGCGAGAGGATATCGTTTTCTGTGGCATGTAAGTGTTATTAAAAAAAATCTTAAATTATGCATTTGAGTTTCGAACGATTTAAATTTTAGCAAACACAGTTTTTACTGTAATACGTTAATTTTAAAATATATACTTTCCAAATAAGATGATAAAAAGATTTCTTTATTTTTTATCTTCTTCAAATATTGACCTTATCTAATGGGCAACCACGATGAACTAGGTCGTGATTTTTTGCGATAAGAAATCTTTTAAAAGAGCTACTGTTTAAGAAAAAAGCAAAATGAAATGAAACACGAGTATGGTTGAGTATACGTAGACGTGAAAATCTGTATTTCTTTTTGGCGCAGACATGGGAGTGTTCGAGGACCTGTCCGAGCGCATGGTCGAGGTGGCGTCCGGCAACGCGGCCGTGCTGGAAATGCCGCACATCGAGAGTCACCCGGCTCCGGAAGCGATTTGGTCGAATTCCGACGGGACCATTCCCTACATCATTAAGTACGCCTCGGTTCATCACAAGCTCTTCATTCTCAACGCCGCCGAGCCGGACGAGGGCTCCTACAGGTATTTATATTACATATTTACGAAGCCAATACCTTCTCAACCTCTTTCCGCCACTCAATTTCTGCCACTGCTCGAGGACTCGAGACGGCGGGAGACGGAGAGAGAAATCAGCGGCGCGCCGCTACTTATTTACCGTCCGCGCCGCCAATACAACGGATTCGTTCTACGTGGAGGCGCGTTAAAGTCGTGTCGTTAACTGCTTTGAACGAAACCTTCGTCTCCAATCATTGCTAGCTTATTCATACCTTAGCTTTTTAGTGGGTCCTTAACGACATTTCATTATGTATGCATTAACAAATTATGACGATAAAAATGTTGTAAGCTACTCACTGTAACATTTTTATTCTTATAATGTTATTTCACTTTAAGCATAATGCAATTACTATTCAACATTAATTTTATTTCTCATAGCTAATAAGATAATTCTTAAACTTATTTACATGTAATACGTAGGGAAATATTTAGTTAGAGCTTGATTATTATTCCTTTATTATTCCTACCTCCTCGGAATCTCGCATAAACGCTGTACAGTACTCTACGAAGTACGGTTAAACCAATTTAATCCTACTCGGAAGATTTTTCTTGGTACCATATTATAACTATAAATTTCAAAAAATTATTCCTTTTGAATTTTAGACTTTTGAAGCGTAAAAATAATCCGAATATATGAAATAATTCTTTTTATCTCGAACATTGCAGTAGTGCATATTTTTAATGGCATGCAAAACCCATTGCGCGAATGATTCCACCGTTGCGAACTTCGCTTTGCAATTCGGATCTAAAATTGCAATCCTTTGATTGCTCTCGGCCGCCCCGCGCGTATTGTTCTACGGGGTCGTCGGTCACGCTTTCGTTAACGCTTGCGCGCAAATGTTCTGATCTGCAGGGCGCGAGCCATCAACACGCAGCTGGGAAAGGAGGAGAACAGCCCGTTCTTCAAGCTGAAAGTGACCGGGGACGCGAACGCGGAAGTCGCGCCCACGATCGTCGTCAAGCCCGAGGACACGAAAATAATCAAAGACCAGGGAATGACTTACTTGCACTGCATCGCTAATGCCAGGTAATTTGCATCTATCCACTATCCATTATCCTATCCACTTACCATAATCGTGCGCGATGAGTTTCCGAATTGCTAATTCCTTTGAGCGTTTACTCTACAACATTGTGTCTAACTTTTACTATACTTACCTTACATTTTCTGTATAAATAGATTTTCTTTATAGATGCGTAGCTATAGTACAAATACTCATATAGAATGTGTTACTTTCTATGAAATTTTATTCTAAAACTCTTGTTATGATTTATTTATTGTTAATCGCGAATTATTCGTTGTGAGCCAAATGCAATCAACGAGGTGCATGCTCTAATGAAACACACTTGCTCCCAGATCTCTGCACGAGTTGAGGACGGTCTGGACGAAGGACGACATTCCGATCGAGGATGCGAGAATAACTTACAACTTTAAGGACTCGTGGAACAGGACGCTGATACTGATATCGGCGAATCTGACTTACACCGGCGTCTACGCCTGCCACGTCGATCTCAGAAGCGGAGGCTACCCGACCATTAGCGCCAGCGCCATGGTCGAGGTTCTCGGTAAGTTTTATACGCTTCATTTATCAATATTCCTTGCTTGGAGAACATTTCTTTTTAAATTCTTACAAAACAAAACGTGATTTTTGTACGCACCCATAGGGGCTGGGTTGAATTTTGAAAGTAAATATAAAGATAAGAATTTTTTCTTTAAGTTAGGCACTCAAACATTTTTATAGGTGACATAACAGTATTATAGATTATTATAAGCCAAGTGTTATAACGATTTGATTTTACCCTTTCAGAGAATTTTCATTACATGTATTATTTTGGATTGATCGAAACAAATTTCAAATTATGACGATAAATTTTATGCGTAAAATGTCATTCTCTATGGATTTAAACGTAACATTTGAGTGCCTCGATTTAAAGGAACAATTCTAGTGAGGTCTTTAACCATATTTTATGTTGATTTTAAAGATTTAGCCCAGACTGAGTGTTCTTAACAGCTTATTCGAATAGAATTACAAGCTTGTCGGGAAAAGTCACGTAGTGAATCTTTACCGTTAGAACGCAATGTAAAGTTAAAAAAAAAGTCGTAAAACACCTCCTCTATGCGTGCTGTATTGAATGCGCGAAACAATGGTTTCGAGCGCTTAGAATCGGTTTGTTGGATCGATATATAGTTGCGTGTCCGCGGCGTTGCGTACATTATACACGCGGCTCCTCCCTCTTACACGGCGATTTCTTTCTGCGAGCAGAGAAGCCAGCCTTCGTGGCCGAATTGAAGCGGGTAACCCTGAGCGAGTACGGGACGACGGTGACGCTGCCCTGCGACGCCGAGGGGGTTCCACCGCCGACCATTCAATGGTTTCGGAACGCCGAGCCCGTCGACAACTTGCTGGGAACGAGGTAAAAGAACACACGTCAGGCATACGTGCGATCACTCGCACCCCGTTATTATCGACTGCTACGGCTTTGTTTCTGTACGGGCCGTCGTCTTCGATTGGATTAATACTTGTTATAGTCTCCGAGCACGCAGCTGACCTTATACTTTTCAACGCGAACGAATTTCAGCTATGTGCTTTGATATTTGAGTAAATTATTAGCCCGCGAACTTGGCGAAGTAGTCTCGCAGCACAGAAATACTTTTATGTTAGAACTGAAAAAACATAGAATTTCAAATATTTCTTATAAACCCGCCTTTTGTACGGTGTTGAATTTAAAAAGTTTCGCAATGATTCCTTATTGTTTAACGTGCGAAATCTTAAAGCTATAATAAGTTCATTTATCGTGACTTCGCACAAAATTGTTGCTAAACACTACTTTTATGCTGTTCGAAACTACTGAGATCAACAGCCACTTAGAAACGAAAATTGCATTTCTAGAGAGTGCATTCTACGTATGAGAGCTTATTATACCTTAAACAAAATTAAAGAATTTTTTTACAAGAGTTATAATTTTTTCAAAGAAGTAGAATAGCATTGAATGCCAAAATCGGTCAACGCTTTAGAAAGCGCTAAAAGGTTTTGAAGCATCTAAAATACTTCAAAACATTCACACGCGTGCAGAGCATGTCAAATATTTCTTTTTCATATAATATTTATTCTGCGAGACTTTCTACGAGTACCTTTTTTAAGCGTTTAAAACATTTATATTATTTATACTTTTCACTCAATTGAATATAAACAATTTTTAAATTGAATAAATTTGATATTATTGTGAATAAAAAGATAAGTTGTAGTGACATGCTTAGTTAAAAGCTGAGAACAGCGTTGCTTAAAAAATGGTATGTTTTACAAAAAACGCAGGTACCTGATGCAGGAGGACGGCTCATTGACGATAAAGAAACTGACGATGGAAGACTCTGGGATGTTCCAGTGTCTCGCGCTGAACGAAGCCGGCGAGGCGTCCAGTTACACCTGGCTCAAGGCTAAAAGTGAGTAAAAATACTTGCCAAAAATAATAATTAGGAAAAAAAGCAAAAATACTAATAATACATAACACCTTACGGGAATTCTGCGAATTCAAAGCCACAGTTTGGCTTCGGCGCTGTTTCTTCTTATGCATTCTTTTGTGTGATGCGTTTGCTGCCGGCGGCGGCGCCCTCCCTGTCCTCCTGTACTGATTACATGTTTTTTCTTGTTATGCGAGAGCAGAAAGATCGGAAACAGCAATGAGAAAGAGAAAGAGAACGGCCCGTCGAGCCGCCGGTTATGGTATCGTCGGAGTGCGCCAGGATAATCGTCGCTTTCAGTTCTTTCAGTACCCAGACCGTAAGAACCACGTCGCCCATCCTCGACGTTGTCCATTTCTTTGGTTTTTAGTTTGCAAACATTTTTTTTACTTTTTTTTTGTGTTTTCTAAATCACGTATTAGAGCAACAGCAGTAGAGTATCGCGACGACAGTCTTCACTTTATTTAGATTTCATGGATAAAATATTTGTGCTACGTTTTCGTCAACGTACCGTCTAAATTTACATTGTTGCTGAGTATAACATTTTCTTTCACTTCTCTTGTTATCGACATATCATAACGCAATTTATTCTACCGAAATTGTGAAAATGATTATTCAATTTTTAACACGATAGTAGGTAAAAGATCAAGTATCATAAATCCATCGTTATTCTTTTTAAATTTTAATCATAATTTTATACGTAAACTATAAGTAGTATAGATATATAATCTGTATGTTATTAGTAATAATTAAGATTTAAAAGTTATTTACAGGCAAACAGAAATTGACTTGTGTGAAAATGTTAATTATCTTTTTTAACTAGAAACTGATTAGAACTAGAATTATGTATATAGGGTATCAGACAAAAAATCTTTGTGTTTTTAATAAATTCGATTACTGAGACGTATCTAAAAAAGTATTTTTCTAAATTATCTACAAAAACAATGTAAATATAGTACTTAATTTTGACGCAATTTACGTATCAGTTTTTTCCATGACTTTTAATTCATTTTATTATGCAATAGGCACCTGCTTAGTATTACATTATTTTATCAAACACATTGCTGCAGCATTGCCATAGCTTTCCTTTGATTTACTGGAGTTGTTTGATTTCGGGTTTTCATATTACACCGTAGCGCCACGCGAGTGATTCCGTTTACACGTATGAGTTCTTAGTGGTAGCAAATTGTGTATTCAAGCAAGCATAAAGCACGTGTGTTTAGTCATGCATCATATTTTTGTAAAAATTTGTATTTTTCTTACTATAAACATTAGTACTTTCTTTACGTATATCGTTGTAGTATTTATTCGAAGCATAGAAAAGAAATATAATGTATCTTTGGGGATATTTTTCATGTTTCGCGTCATTCGCGTTCGAAAACCACTGCATCTATGTTACGTACTACACATTATGGAACATCTCATTATCGCACATCATTTATGTGGTTTCTTTTTCTGTCTTATTTTTAATTTAATTAGAGCACAGCATTAATCGCCACTTTTAGGCTTATCACACTGCTACTAGCAGTAAAATCACGCAAATGGTGTACATTGTTTCGTTTGTGATTGTACAAAAGTATTATGTTTGCAACATTCTACGTATATATGTGTGTTGAGAATATTTTGTTAGTAAATGAATGTAAAATATAGTTTTGAAAATATTTTTCGACTTTGTTGTATTTATGCATGATTTTTGTACTTTTCTTAAGATATCACGAACAAGCATTAAAATCTATTGAATTTACAGCTTCGATACCTATAATGGAAATTCCTCCACAAAATGTCACTGTGCTGGACGGAAAAGATGCGACACTAAATTGTCGAGCAATTGCAGCACCAGTACCTACTGTCACCTGGATGTATAATGGTGAGTGCAAATATTTATATTTATATTAGTATACATTTATTAAGGAATTTCAAGTAATTGAATTGCCTACTTTTTTCATGGATTTGGTATGGTATAGTACTTAGATGTTAGAATGTGTATCTATATTTTCGTAAAACCGTTTAGGGTAGAAATATAAAAACTATCTAAAAGTATAGTCGAAAGTAGCAGTTTAGCACGAATAGTATGAAACAAATGGATTTTGAGGAGTATTGTTCGGGCTTATTTGGTTCCCAAAGTTCCGATTGCTATATTTTACTTAAAAATATTATAAGTTAAATAAAAATAAACAACGTTCTTCTTAAAACTATGAAACATATGGAATACGGCAAATCAAAGTACGGAAACAATAAATTTTATCTTCTTTGCATTGATTAGACCGTTAAAAGTGTATGCGTCACTTTTTAGAAATGTTGGTTGCTTTACATTGGATCTGAAATAAGAATACAATAGGTATTTAGAATATCTTAACCATCTCATGAATATACTGGTATATTCGGTCACCTTATCATAATCTGTATATTTTAAACCTCTGAAGGGTGGTATCTTATAAACTGAGTAGCTAATACTTTCAATTTTAAATGTCCTTGTGCACATTTGTATGCACAGGCATGGACGCATGCATACGATTAGCATACCTCGTTTCTTCGTTCTCTTGTTGCAGCTAATTACTTTTGAAAACGTCATTTGAAAAATTCCACCCATTTATATGCAATGTGAGCTTCTGTTACATTTTTAAACGATGCGTCAGCTGCGTATCATTATAGGTATAAAATCTTTCGATTCCTTTCCGACATAATCGAAAGTATTAAGCAAGAGAAAAAGAGTGCTTGCTTCAGTTAATAAATCATCCATGATATTAATGAATTTTCAGATACGACGCCAGTCGAAATAGCCGGCAGGGTGCAAGTTTTGGAGAGCGGCGATCTTGTGATAGCCGACGTGAAGCCGACCGACGCTGGAAAGTACACTTGTGTTCGCGCTAACGAAGCTGGTTCTGTAAATGGATCGGCTTACGTCTCAGTTCTCGGTGAGCTATTATTTTACCGACACTTTCTTGCAACTCATATTTTAATACACATTATAACCCGTTACAAGGAAAATAACGAAAAAAAATGGCGCTATTACTTTTTCAGTGAGAACGCAAATTATCCAACCGCCGGTAGACCAGTCGGTTCTTCTCGGCCACACCGCCGAGCTCAAGTGCGAGGTATCAAATGATCCGAGCGTCAAATATGACATCGCTTGGTTTCACAATTCTCAGTAAGTCAAGACACTCTAGCTTGCTATTTTCATAGAAAGATATTTTAATCCTTTAGAACAGGTGATAGTAATACAGCTCTTATACGTACCTGTCGCGTTAATGTTTCATTTTATGAAAACAATAGACATTCTTTCTGTTACAATACATTCTTAAAATACTGTGTACTCTATTTTATTAAGTAGCATATTAAGGCTTGTGGACAATCGGGTCACGTTTACTTAAAAGAAGATTTTCAAATTGATAAAAAAAGTTTACTTTCAGTTTCGAATCGTTTGTTTTTCGGTCACTGATCAGGATCATACACACATTGCCATTCTTCTTTTTTCGAGAAACATGTGTAATTAAAAGTGACTTAAACGAAAAACTACCTATAAAGCTCAAGTTTTTAAGCATTAAATTTGAAAATAATTACAGTTTCGAAAGTAACTTATACTTAAAGATCATTATCCAATTACACCTCTTTTATTTATAAAAGCTCAGAATTACAATAAAAGGAAAGTAAAATTCAAAGTGAACGCTTCCGCGTGCCACAGAGGAATCTCGCACTTTATCAAGGCCAAACCAGTGTACAACTGGCAATTATAAAGAAAAAAGAAACGCGAGCGCGCACGCATCGCGCGTTAATGCGGCAAGCAGAGCAGACGAGCGAGCTGAGAGAGCCGAGAGCGAAGGGAGAAAGTCAGTGCCGCGGCCTAACGATGCGCGTTGTGTGCGTCTACGTGTTTCAGAGTGATAAACACGCGAGCGAGCCCGAGAGTGAAGATGCAGAACGACGGCACGCTGGAGATCGGGGCGGTGCGCGCCTCCGACGTGGGTGAGTACACGTGCTCGGTGGTGTCGTCGGGCGGCAACGAGACCCGTACCGCCCGGCTCAGCGTCATCGAGCTGCCCTTCGCGCCCATCAACGTCGTGGCCGGCCGGCTCGAGGAGATATCGCCCAGGACCATCAACGTCACCTGGGTGCCCGGCTTCGACGGCAACAGCCCCATCAAGTCCTTCATCGTGCAGAGGCGCGAGGTGCCAGAACTCGGTGAGTAGTAGCGTCTGCACTTTTTTGCTTTCGGCCGCTTGGCGCTTTCCTCCGTCTCGTTCTTTTTTTCTGAAAGAGACATTTCAACGGATATCGGGCTTTTAATAACGGACAGTATTCGTGAATCGTTGATCGGTTACTACTTTTCTTTCTTGTGTAATAAATCATCGGTTTGAATTTGTATACTTTTAAATAATGATCTGTCTACAACAATCTTTTTATTCCTTTTGTCTATTATTTATTTTCTTTTGATTTGTGGGTTTCTTTCTTCCTTCTCTTATTTTGCTTTCACAACTAACAGATCAACTAACCTTCGGCTTTCTATTTTTCGTGTATCAGTCAAAATGGTACATTCGCGAATTGACAATGATTTTACAGGGCCTCTGCCTGACTTTACGTTGAACTGGGTGACGGAGTACTCGAACATATCCGCGAGCAATCGCTGGGTGCTGTTCAACAATCTAAAAGCAGCGGCGGCCTATCAGTTTCGCGTAAGCGCGGAGAACAGCGTCGGCGAAGGACCCAGCTCGGAGCCCAGCAACGTCGTTGTGCTTCCTCAAGAACGTACGTATAACACTATTGACCATATATAATAAGATAGGGTTGATGTCCCGACTACTGACAACCCCCAAGGATCGATTGTTGCATTATTGCATAATCAATACTATTTGCTAAATAAAAGTATATATTTTTCTATTTATTTATCATTATATATTACATGTAGATAATAAAAACGAGGTTGCAATTTCAATAAAGATTATTTTTAATTATAAATTCATGAAATTAATAATAATATTCTTATGAGCTATTAATAACACCCTGAAAATATGCCGGAACCAACTACTGACACCCCGACTATTGACACCCGCTTACTTTCATACCCAAACAATAATATTTAATTTTATATCTATTAATTAAATAACATTCTTAAAGTATACTTTGGACTTAAGCTTTTACGTATAGGTTTCTAAATGATCAGTTTAAATGTATTGTTACAAATATTTTAAATCTTTCCCCTGGAAGCGTTAAAGATCATGCAACACGAACGTCACCGTTGAAGCCAAGGAGGCTAGATTGTACTCTAACTCGCGCGGCAGTGTCAGTAGTTGGGCAAATGCACCGTTTTCTTGCCGAACTACTGACATGTCAGTAATACGAAAATGTCTAAAACGCTTGTACCTAACGCTGTCATCCAATAATTAAATAAAGTGCCCTTGATAAGTCTCCTTTTTTTATCTAGTAGATATATCTGGTATATAAATATTACCTATTAAACTATTTTTATTGCATATATCGCTCTAATATATAAATAATAGTCTTCTCTATTTCGCAATATTTTCATGTTCATTCTGAACATAGACATAATTTTAAACGTTTTCGTAGTCTGGAATTTTATTATTATTTAATAGTTTCTGAAATCAAAAGATGTCACGTTTGTTTATGCATTATACTAATAACAGTTACGGATTGCTTATATATTTTTTTCAGATATTATTTGATAGAGTTTATATTTTATTTTTAATGAAATAGATTTGGGTGTCAGTAGTTGGGTGAGGTGTCAGTAGTACGGACAACCACCCTATGTAAAAATAAATACAAATAGATATCAAACATACTACTGCTACGGATAATTTTGTATATTATTATGTTACTATACGTATTATTTTACGACATATTATTTTACTAAAAAAAATTGTCTTATTTTTTCACAACTTATTGGAATATCCTTTCACTTTGTGTGCAGCGCCATCCGGTCCGCCGTTGGGTTTTGTGGGTTCGGCGCGCTCCTCGTCCGAGATCATAACCCAGTGGCAACTTCCGGCCGAGGAGCACCGAAACGGCCACATATTGGGTTACGTGCTGCGTTACAAGCTGCACGGCTACAACGAGACACCTTGGATGATCCAGAACATAACGAACGAGGCGCAAAAGAACTATCTCATCACCGATCTGATAACCTGGAAAGATTACATTGTGCAGATCGCCGCGTACAACGATAAAGGCGTCGGAGTTTTCACGAACGAGCTGAAAATCAAGACGAAGGAAGGAGGTAAGATTGCACTTTTATTATTCATAAAGAGCATTAGAAAGTTAGCTCATCATTTTGACTTAAGTAATGTCATTAGTCCCTTTATGTAATTCACAATATTAACAAAATAAACAGTGCCGGAAGCCCCACCAACCGACGTGAGGGTGAAAGCGATAAATTCGACGGCGGTGAACGTGTGGTGGAAGCCGCCGAATCCGCAAAAGATCAACGGCATAAATCAGGGATACAAGCTGCAGGCCTGGTACAACGGAGCTTTCAGCGAGGAGAACGAGTTCAAGTCCGTCACCGTGGCGCCCAACCTATTCGATCCTCAGGCCGAGCAGAACGCGGTCATTCCGGATCTCAGGAAGTACACCTTGTACAACGTCACCGTGCTCTGCTTCACCAACCCCGGCGATGGCGAGAGAAGCACGCCCGTTGCCGTCCGCACTAGCGAGGATGGTAAGTCTGCCACATTTTACTGTTTTCATGAACATTCTTTTAAAACCTAGCGATATTGCTTTAAATGTTTTTCTATAATACATAACTGATCAGAAGACATTGATTTATTTTAAACTTTTTGCTATTTTAGTTCCGGCCAAAGTGGAGAATCTTCAGTTCCTCAATATCAGCGATCGTGCTCTGACAGTCAAGTGGCGTCCGCCTCGGGAAGTCAATGGAATTCTTACCTTTTATCAGTTAAAGTACACGATCAAAGATAAGCCCGACTCGCTGAGAGTGCTAAACTTTACTGCCGATATCCTGTCGACTAAAATAGAACAGCTACAGGTGAGACTCGCTTTCAAAAACTATTTTTCACTTTAATCCCTTACAAAGAAAATATAAAGTTTACTAATTGCATGATTGTACACTTAGGCTACCACGCATTATACGTTCGAAGTTTTGGCTTGGACATCAAAGGGCCCGGGAGAGCCAAGTATAGCCACAATACAATCGGGTGTTGAGCCAGTGCTCCCTGAGCCTCCGACAAAATTAGCTTTATCAAACATCGACGCGTTTTCCATTGTACTGCAATTTACTCCCGGATTCAATGGCAATGCTTCTATTTCAAAGTGGACTGTGCAGGTACGTTTTAAACAATTTACAAATTTTAATTTAAATGAATTTAAATTAATTTTAAAAAATGTATATCGCAAATCAGGCACAAACTACTCGAAACACTACATGGCATACGATATCTGAAATTTATGATCCGGACGCGAGGAAAATAACGGTAGAAGGTCTCACCCCTTTCATGCAATACAAGTTACGCTTGATAGCTAATAATGTCGTTGGAGCCTCTGCGCCGTCGGAATCAACTAAAGAATTCCAGACGATTCAAGCTCCACCATCTCATCCCCCCCGAAATGTAACAGTAAGGGCTATGAGCGCCACCGAATTGCGAGTCAGGTGGATTGTAAGTTTCATATGATTTTCTATTTTATTCCTTACATTGATGTTTTAGCTATATTTAAAACGATATTTTTATTAAAAATAGCCCCTGCAACAAGTAGAATGGTACGGTAATCCACGAGGCTATAACATAACTTATACAGAAGTTCGTACCAACAAATCTAAGAGTATTAGCATCGATGATCATACAGCCAATTCGTACGTTCTCGAAAATATGGAAGAGTTTGCTCTGTACGAAATATACATGCACGCCTACAACGACGTTGGTTCTTCCACTTTGAGTCCTAAAGCCGTTGAAAGAACACGTGAATCCGGTAAGTTAAAACAAAACTATTATACATATGTTTCATCTGCATTTATTCTCGAATTGGAACTTCAATAAGATTTTTCCTTTAGTTCCATCTCTTGGACCTGTCAATGTCGAAGCTAATGCAACGTCTTCGACAACGATTGTCGTGAAATGGAAAGAGGTGCCGATCGAACATCAAAACGGACAAATCGAAGGCTATAAGGTATATTACAGAGCAAACAGTCGATCGCCATTCCAGTATAAAAACATTCCTAGCAATTCTACTTTCACCACAACATTAACGGAATTGCGAAAATACGTTCAATACCACGTACAAGTTTTGGCGTACACTAGACTTGGGGATGGAGCTCTGAGTATGCCTCCAATCAGAGTTCAAACATTCGAAGATGGTAATTTTTAATAACTTTTCATTTAGTTATTTTTTGTAATGGCATTGGGTGATAAATTCTTCATTTTACTTTTTAGTTCCCGGACCACCGTCAAATGTGTCGTTACCCGATGTTAGTTTTAATACAGCGCGAATCATTTGGGACACTCCCGAAGATCCAAACGGACAGATTCTTGCATTTAAAGTTATGTTCCATTTGAATGGAAGTACAAATCACCAATTTACTAAAGAATTTTCTGCAACAACTAGAACGTTTACGTAAGACTACATACATTAAAAATGAGATATCTTTTTTGAAGTAATGCTGTTTATTTTTTAATCTTGAACATTTAATTTCTAGAGCTTCGAATTTAGAACCAGAAAAATACTACATGTTTTCGGTGACGGCTCAAAGCCGACTGGGCTGGGGTAAAACAGCTTATGCTTTAGTTTTGACGACGAATAACCGGGAACGTCCTCAACCTCCGTCGATGCCGCATGTGAGCAGGTCTCAAGTGCAAAGTCGACAGATTACTTTCAGCTGGACACCTGGTCGCGATGGATTTGCTCCTTTGAGGTAATACTTATTTTCTTCTACTTTATGACTTTAAATCTATTATTTATAAACAAAAGTCACTTATCAAACTTAATTTTCGATTAGATATTATACAGTACAACAATCGGAAAATTCCGGTCCCTTCCAAATCATACCAGAGCGAGTGGATCCATCTTTAACGTCGTATACCGCAAACAATTTGAAACCGTTCACTATGTATCAATTTAGAATTCAAGCAACTAATGACATAGGTCCTTCTGCATGGAGTGCAGAATCCATTCAAGTTAAAACACTGCCAGCTGGTGAGAAATTTTTTATTTATAATTTATTACAGCAGTTTTCGTATTAGCAATATTAAAACAGTTTACAATGTATTTCATGCTTACAGCTCCATCACGAGGTGTAACAGGATTAAAAGTTGTACCAACAACTACGTCAAGCATCGAAGTGCATTGGAGTCCAATTGATGAATTGTTCTGGAGTGGAGATCATGAAACCGGTGGATATCGTGTATTTTATCAGCCTCTTTCTGATTTTCCGTCAGCTCTTCCAGGCCCACCGAAAGAAGAAGTTATGGGCATCAATGTAAGATATATAGATAACTTTGTTTTACATATAATTTTAAATAATGCACAATTGATATATATTAAGAAAACTAATTTTTTGTTATCATTACAGGCGACTAAGATAACTTTGAGTGATTTAACTGAAGATAAATATTACGAGGTCATTGTTGTTCCATTTAACTCAGAAGGTGAAGGACCTCAAAGTCTCCCAGTGACAGTTTATGTGGGGGAAGCCATCCCAACAGGAGAGCCACAACAAATCACGGCAGAACCGATCTCTTCCACGGAAGTTCAGCTAAAATGGAAGCCACCTCAAGCCAGCATGCAAAATGGCGAACTTTTGGGCTACAAAGTAGGATTTTACTTGAATTTGAACATTTCTTTATAATTTATTTGAATGCGTCGTAACATTTTGATTTGACTGTGTTCTCAGATTTTTTATCTGGTTACGGACTCTCCTCAAGAATTGGAAAAGAAGCAGGAAGAAGAAATCGAAGTTGTACCCGCCTCTTACTTCACACATAGTCTAGTATTTTTAGATAAGTACACACAGTATCGTATACAAGTCCTGGCGTTTAATCCAGCTGGTGATGGTCCACGATCTCCTCCGATTACAGTTAGAACTAAACAGGTATGACAAAAAACACAAAATTATTCTTTTAAAGGAATAGTTCTTAGCCTTGTAAGTTCCTTAATTAAATATTCTATTTTTATTTAAAGGATATACCAGGACCGCCACAGAATTTACAATTTAGTGAAATAACGTTGACAAGTCTTTGTGTCTCATGGGATCCACCCAAAATGCGCAACGGAGAAATAATTGGATACGTCGTTTCGTACAAAACTTCAGAACAGAATGACCGTGAGTTAGCAAATATTAAAATGAAATAGACTTACTAGAGCTTGAATATACGCAAAGCTTTTATAAACGATTTGTCGCGGTTTTAGGCTTTAGCAAGCAAGTCAGGCAAAAAGTCACGGAAACGAATTTGCTTATTCAACCACTAGAGGAGGAAGTGACTTACACATTCATAGTCCAAGCCGAAACTATTGATCTTGGACCGCCAATATCCGGCAACGTAACCACGGGTCCTCAGGAAGGTTCCCCGATGGCACCAACCGGCCTAATCATCACGAAAACCGTTTCCAGTGTGGATTTGCAATGGACCAACGGTGCGACTGGAAAAGGCCCCATATTAGGTTATTACATCGAAACTAGAAGTAAAGGTAATCAATCATGCACTTATATGAATCTTTTATTCAAATTCGACGATAAATCATTATTAGCAAGGACGAAACTAAGAATTTGACTTGACAAGACTCCGATGGTATGACATTTTATTAACCACGATATTATGTTTTATTTGACGATACAGGAAGGGAAGATTGGCAGCATTGTAAGTTTGAAAATATGCTAGAGTGGTTTTCATTAATTGTGTTTAGGCATTTTTATGCTCAATGAATGTTTTAATCTGACATCACTTAGAGATGTACATACAAATAACAGTTAAAAAAATCTTAGACCATTGCATGACATTCATTTTAGCAAGTCTGAGTAAAAGATGTATAGTCAGCAAAATAGTTTTCAAATATTCAATGATCAAATGAAATAATTCATTAATCTTTCTAACTAAATGTCGTTTTTTGTGTTCATTTAAACTTTTTGTTTGTTTATTATAGTACGTCCTTTTATTACTTTAGAACATAATTTACTGTCCTTTTAATTTAATGTACATACATGCAGCATTAATTTGTGATTCTAAGTGTGCTCCAACCCTGCTTTCTTGCAAGTGAAGTCCTACAAATCCTTCCTAACATTTTCCTTCAAGAAACCGTTAGAAAACTACTAATTCAATATTAAGGATTGTTAGTGGTTTGAACAAACATATGCATACGTCATTTAACAAGATTTGCAGTGCCGCCAAATATTCTTACATTTTAGCCAGTGCATTCTCATTGTGAAAAATAGTAACTCATCGACGTTGTAGAGTTTGAGCTTTTGTTTTTATTTATGTTTTATAAAGTTAAGCTAGAGGTAGTTCATAACTTTATTTATTCGTGAATAAATGTTAAAAAAATGTACGAAGCAGTTCTCTAAACGTCAATTTGTGATTTTATTTTAGATAACAGTCAGTGGCTGCGAATAACCCGGACCGATAACGGTTTACTAACGGAGTACAGTGTGTCGTATCAAAATTTGCTTCCATCAACATTGTATCTATTCAGAGTGATTGCTTACAATCGATATGGAATCAGCTACCCCGCATACTCAACAGAAACGGTATTGAAATAATCCTACAATTGGAAAAATATCTCGTCCACCGTGGTTTCCTTGGAAAAAATTCATTCCATGCTTAACATTTTTACAGATTCTAACTCCTTCGAAGCTGTACAGGGAGTATGCATACCTGCAGCACCAACCTTTCTACCGGCAAACGTGGTTCATGGTATCGCTAGCTGCTACGTCCGTCGTCATAATAATCATGGTGATAGCAGTGCTCTGTGTAAAAAGCAAAAGTTACAAATACAAACGTAAGTCCGAAAGTCGCACAATAAGTAGAGGGCAAAGAGATGGGGGCAAAGTTTGTTAATCTGGTACCTTTGACCGTTGGAGAATAGAAGAGGCGCAGAAAGCCCTGGAGGAGTCGATGGCGATGGACATCGACGACCGGCAGGAGTCGGATCTGGAGCTGTACCGGTCGCGCCAGACGGGCGGCGTGTCGGGCTTGGGCAACGGCTGCGGCACCCTGGGCAAGCGCAGCACACTGAGCCGCAAGGCCGTGCACCCGCCGCCGCCCACCGTCTACGGCAAGTCGCCGCCCCGGCCCTCGCCCGCCTCCGTCGCCTACCACAGCGACGAGGAGAGCCTCAAGGGCTACGACGAGAATCCCGACGACAGCAGCGTCACCGAGAAGCCCTCCGAAATCAGCTCGAGCGACTCGCAGGTGAATTTGCCATTTCCTTCATTTTTCTTTTCTTTCCTTCGGTCATTTTCTGTCCCGATCTGTTGCTTTACGTGTGATTTAAGTGAAAGTATAGTCGAGGAGTTAGCAGGATACCCGCAAGATCGTATTTTATGTATGAGTAGTAGTGTAGTAACAAAACTAGGTAAAGTATGTTTTTCGCTTTTAACGCGAAGTTTAGAAAACAATGTATTTTAATTACTAAATAGTGACATTTTTTGATAAACATAAATTATAAATCAAAGAAAAATAAGAAATCTCAATGTATACAAGAAAAGAGATATACAATTAAGTTCAACCAGAAACAAATCTATCTGGTTTTGTCCCGTCAGTACATAAGGTAAAAGTACCGGTTATGGGACACCTTCTAAACCATGCTCCTAACATGGAACACTAAACATAGTGATTAAATAAAATGTGAATATGATATATATAAACCAATATAAAAATCACATGGATATATAATTATGTATGGTTCTCAAATTTAAAAGAATATATATTGTTACACAAGCAGTAACATTGAAAAAAAAAACTTTTATCATCCGTGTCTTCAATGTCGCACAAATTCGTCGTTTTTTGAGCAATAACAGTTGATTCATACAACTTCGTTTTTTCACTGTATTTATAAATCTAAACAATTTTATAAGATGTATATTAGTTTAAATAATAGTTTTCGGTCCATAGATTCAAGTTATAACAATGTTATTTTAATATTGATACGATTTATATTAAATATTTGACTGTTTCATAATGGGTACATATAATTACGTTATGTCCATATTCATTGAACACCTTTGCACGAACATTTCTATAATAATTTAAGTTGACAAGGTATTGTTTTTTATATCATAGTGTTATAAATATTATATTTGAATGATTTATGCCTCATAAATGTGAAAAATTCAATGTATTAATGTATATTGAATTTGAAAATTCTAACCTACAACCATCAGTCAATTCAGCGGTGCATATAGGTATACTTAACCCTATATATGTTCATTGATTGCTACTAAATAACTTTTAGAAAAGAGCGTAAATTTAATGATTACTTCCTTCCTCGTGTGCATTGTATGTATTATTAATAATCTTTATATCACTTACAAGCGAAATCTAAAGAGTAAAGTCATATTATCATATAATTATTCGTTCCATAATAGGGGCTTCAATCTTGGAACACAGGGACAAGCTAGGAAAACGGTGTTTCATAATAGGTACATGCTGTTGCTTTAGTTTTTTATTTATAATAATAAGAATTCGTAACGAATTTGCATTTTGCAGGTTGTAAATGAATCTACTATACTCAGCCCTTCGAACCATACCCAATACTTTTCTTTATTAACATTCTTAATAATGAAAAATTAGACGACAATCTTGGATTGACCAAAAAGCGTTCCATAACCGGTACTTTTACCTTATGTGCCGTAGGCATTTATAAGAATCCGGCATTTAGTATAATGCTGGCAAATAGACGAATGTACTATAAGTAAAAATCTTTCTTTAACCTATATGCCTGAATTTACTCAGGGAGTTACACTACTGCCTAGACAGTTGCTAAATGCCTCGGAAGTTAGAAGATTCCTAAATAGCATTAAATTGAAAACAAAATTCTTATTTTTTTTTAAATATTGCGATTAAATTGGATCGAATGCACGTTTTAGCTAACCTCATTGGAGGATTACAAGAAAATTTGGGCCGATTACTGGAGCCCAGGCTTGAAGTGGAGGAAACACGAATTTATGTTGATCACGATTTTTATGCTGGTCAAAAGCTATCTAACTTCGTTATTCCTCTTGGGGTGCGAACTGAGCTTGTAGTAACAGAAATATGCGTTTGTTTAGAGACTAATCAACAATTATCTAAATTCGTCTTTCCTTCTCTAGGATGTTTTGCCGAGTCCAGGTTTGAAGTGAAAAAAAGACAAATAGTTGATCAGAGATTTAACAATCCTGGGTTTCGGAGGGCGGCATAGGCTTGGAATAGACGAAAGATGAATTTGAATGTATATCACAATTTCCTATTGAAGACAAATCTCTGATAGAAAATTGGAAACTCGTCTTTTGTTCGTCCCAAGCCGATGCCGCCCTCCGGAGCCCGGGAAATGGAGAATAGCCGAATTTACGAAGTGAAAGACAATATGTTATACCGACGAATAAAGTTCTGCTAGATAACTATTAAAATTCTTCTTTCCTCCACTTTAAGTTATTATTACATATGAAGGTGAAAAAAAATGTGCTTTGAACAAAATTGCAGGCATCGGAGAGCGAGAACGAGAGCGTGCAGTCGGATCCGCACTCGTTCGTGAACCACTACGCCAACGTGAACGACTCTCTGCGGCAGTCGTGGAAGCGGCAGAAGCCCGTGCGCAACTACTCCTCGTACACGGACTCGGAGCCGGAGGGCAGCGCGGTCGTCAGCCTGAACGGCGGCCAGATCATCATGAACAACATGGCGAGGTCGAGGGCCCCGCTGCCCGGCTTCTCCTCCTTCGTCTGATCGAGCCCGCAACATTTTAAACTGTGTTATTCAAAGAAAGCAAAAATATAATAATAAAGACGAACTCTGCCCCCGCGCACGCGAAGACTTGCTCGATCGAATGTATCTCCAAGCTTGTGGCAAATTCTTATTGTGATATATCGTTATGTATGTACGTATTATTTATGATTATTTACATCGTCCATCGCGCGATACTTAGATGCAAACTGCTGTTCGGCTGCTCTGACTCTCTTCCTCGAGCATCATTTTTTCACCTTTGCTACATGCCTCTTTCTGTGTCGCTTTGCACGGCTATTCTTTAAGGAATATTGACTTGAACCTGGCGATGAAAAGCCAACAAAATCTTGTTTATATAGGTACTTGTAATCAAAGCATTTTAGCTTTATTATTTTCTTTTCCACGAGGGGACACGACTGTCTTCCAATGTATAATTACTTTCTTTCTTTTTTTTAGACGTGTTATTATTCTTTTTGACGACAGGGTAGTTTCGGTATGTACAAAACTGTACATAATATGTATTTCTCAGTCAAGAAATATCTAAGGTAGCTAACAATCTTCGAAATTTTGAGTTTCTGTGATTTACTTACATATTTAAATGCGATCCAAAAGCAATTAATCCATATCATAATCATGGACGAATGAAGCAGCAGTTGCCTTACAAACAATCGAGAAAAACGGGACTTGTCCAAGTCTCTAATTATTTGCAATTAGCCTTGTAATATTTATATCTTAATAAGATAATAGGGAAATATTAGATTAGATTTCATTCGAATCTTTTAGAAGTATGAGCGTGAGAGTATAAGAAAGAGAGTGACTGTTCACGAGTGCTAATAAAAGAACACCTCGAAATAAGTCTGAATAATGCAATTTCGCATATTGTAGTTTATCATGTATATTTTTTATGTTGCATCTCATTTAGCTTTTTGACTACTATGAATGATCTTAGCGTACGAGAGTGAAAGAAATGTACATTATGATTTTTCCGAAAATACAGGAAATTGTACTTATCAGTTTGAGATGAAAACTTTTTTTACTTTTGAAACATGATAAAAATACGTTTTGTTACGAGCGAATACACGAAACAAACTGGTAAGTTACATATCTGAACAAGAGCTTTCAGTTATCAGCAAACATTGATACTTGAACTGAATGCTATATAGAGAATGGTTAAGCTTGTAACTGTGTAATATTGTGTATGAATCCTCATGACCAATTTCGGGGAATACTGTATAGAATAAAAGGCTGATGAAACTAATAGTTTAATGATCTTTCAACAATATCATTACTGCTCTTTACAAAAAAGCACACTAGATTACGAGCTTCTATTAGAGAAATTTATTAATAATAAGATAATAGTAATTTTTTAATGATCAGTAAGTGTAATATTTATTGTCGTTGAGTCATTAATGAGCCAAAAGAGTGTTGCTTAAATAATTCGACATAGTAAGCTCATTGCACACTCTGCTATAAGGACAATACTTCACATCGAAGCAGGAATAAATAAGTTTTATTTCTGAGAACCTGCCTCTCAAATTTACTCATCAAATACATATGTAGTTTAGATTATTAACTACAATTTAGAATAAATATCACCTGTCCGATGTTTTTTCCTTGTAATAAAGAACTTATTGTTAACTCGGAAGCATAGATGCTTCTGAAATACTGCCAATAAACATTTATGTTCAAATTTTCTATTATTTATACGATTCTGTAATGAAAAGCGAAACCGATTAATTATGAATTTGTAATAAAAAATCTGTTTTAAAAATATATTATCCTTTTAATAAGAAATTGTTTATTATTTATCTTATCCTACAATTTGCACGCAATATTAAAAAAGACTGAATAATTAATGAATGATAAAAATTTTCGTTTTATTTAAAATTTCATACAAAGTATACTAGAGCAGATCAAGCCGATAAAAACGTATTCTCACACAACTCGTACCAAGTTGTCAAGTCGCGTGGTACTCTGTTATGTGCTATACGTTTTATAGCAGACCAGGCTGCTACATCAACAATAGAAGCATCGGAACTGTTCGATAGCCAGGTATTTTTACCCAAGTAACCGGCAATCTTGGAAGTAATGGCATTTACGTTTCTAGGCTCCTCATAAGAGAGTCGAAGGCAGAGATCTAGTATGGTATCGATCGAGCTTGACTTCAATAGTGAATTTGAGCTTTCGTAGTTATAAGTTTCTATTAGTCTCGTTAAATAACGTAGAATATTTGCTTCACCTTCGAGTGGATAATCGTAGACTTTGGTAATAAGTTGAACATCGCTAACTGAAATAAAGTATAAAGTTTCATTAGAAAAGTACATAAAAAAATTAAATTTCATTAAAATAAAATATATACCTTCTTTCCATATAAGTTTTAAATCAATGCTATGAACGGCATCTTCTTTTACGTTACTTAGTAAGTTTTCTTCAAAATATTTGGTCGTTGCAACGAACACAGAAGAGTGTCGATGAACTTCTACATTAAACTTGGTGTCTTTCCAAAGTCTCTGCAGGGCTAAAATAAAATAGGGAGGACTCGCCGGATCAGCGGATACAATGATTTCTGCGTGAATTGGTTCCTACGACGCAAGAAGAAAGACAAAGGTAAAGCAAAGAGCACCGAATAAAATAAAAGAAAAAAAACGGTGCAAAATGTACCTGGTTAGGCTGTGGATTTATGTTCAGGTTGGATAACACGGTTGCTGGATCATTGACATCGGACAACCTGACTGCGATGCACAGACCTTCGACTTGTTGCTTGAGTTCGCACAGTTGTTTCAATATTTTCATCTGTCGGGTCTCCAGAACATTGTACTCGGGCAGTGGCATCTGCATAAATAAATCCAGCTAATTATCACGATGCAACGACAGGTGAAAAAAAGCAAGCTCTACAATGGTTATGGATGTAGCGCAAGTCATCCGTCGCGAAGGAGAAAAAAAACGAAAAAAACTCCAAACAAGCCTTTTCCATCATTGGTCAAGTGACAAGGTTCTCGGGTTTCATCGAATTTGACGTGCCTGCGCCGCGTGACAAGTGCGCCTCTATATACAATTTCCCAGCGCGGAGCTGTACACACGCAGCAGCAGTTTTACCGAGACTCCGCGATCGCCGACACGGCCGCGGCACAAGGCGACGCGCTTTTTCCGCGAGGTGCATCGCGATCGTAAAAAATCCTGCGTGTGTCGCGCGACGTCGCGGCCGCGGGCCGATCCGAGAAAGACGATCATCGCGCGAGAGACGCTCGAGCGCGGAGGGGCAGAGGGCAAAACGAGCGTACTCGTACACGCAGAGAGCAGACGGACATTGCGCGTTACGCACGGCCGTGCCGACATCAACCGCGAGAGCCGTCGCATCGATCGAGCGCGAGCGCGCGCGCGCGCGTCTACACCTACGTCGCAGTTGGCGCGAGCGCGGCCAACGGCGCATTTTTTTCCGCACCAGCTGCACCAGGAGATGACCGCCGCCGCATCTTGCGCCAGCGCGGAGACGGAGGAGCGGCAGCGTCCTCGTCGTCCCCGCGAGCCGCCGCCGCCGTCGCGCCACGTGAGTATTTACATTACCGCCGAGAGCGGGGGTGGGTTGGCCGCCGCCGCCGCCGTCGCGGGGTGCGGACGAAAGAAAGAGGGAGAAGAAGACGGGCCGGGGGAGGGGGCTCCAAGTGCGTGGACAACGCCGAAACCTTGGAAAAGCGGATAACCTGACGGGCGATGTCCTCGGCTATGCTCCCGCCGGCGGCGGTCTCCGCCGCGCCGCCCTGGATCCTCGGCAGCTCGTACATGACCCGCGGCAGATCTATCTTCTCGGGCAGCGAGACTATCGGCTTCAGAGCGTACATGCTCATCTCGCTTCGGCTGGGCTAACCTCCTCGATGCGGCAACCTCGCGCCTGCTGCTGCCGCTGTCGACGCGCTCCTTCGCGCGACCTCGGATTTTCTCCTCTTCCACCAGAGTCCGCCATTTCCCTTTTTTCCGTCTCTCTCTCTTTCTGGTCTCTCCGCTCCTCTCCCTCTCTGCCAGTCGGCGCAGCGCGCGGAGATCGCGTATGGTATCGCGTTGCAGGGGCGCGCTCGGAATTCCGAGAGAACCGCGCTCGCCCGGCCGAGCGGAAGAGAGGCCTCTTTTTCGAAAGAACCGCCGCGGCGAGCGCGCGTGCGCGCGAACGCGGCGGATGCGCGCGCAGCCGCCTCGAAAAAAGGCCCTCCGCGGCTCTGCACTCCCTTCTTTTGAAAATGCCGCTCGGAATTTTCGCGGGGGCGAAAATTAGCGAGCCGGGCCGCGCGTTTTCCCAACTGGCCGAGAGCTCCGGGGCCGAGGCGAGGGTTCTACGTTTTAAAAGAGCCGTTCGATAAAGATGGCGACCCCGAGCATCGGGCGCACGGCAGCGCTCGAGCCAGCGAAGTGGCCGAAAAGATTTGAGCGAGGAAGCCAAGGGTCCCGCGGTGCTCGGAAAATTCAGCCTCGATTTTTCCGACCGGGTCCCTGGGCCTACCGGCCGCCGAGCGCTGGTTTAGGAATCATCGCTCGGGTCTTGGGGCCGCTCGTCGACTCGCGTAGTGAGCGGGCATCGAGCCGGGGGGCGCTGCGCTCGCTGCACAGATGGCGCGAGTTTTGCATCCAGCGCGGAGAAGTCGGGTATTCGAGCCGTGTGTGTGCGTGCGTGCATTTGCGCGTCGGTGTGTGAGAGAGAAATACATGTATATCGTATCGCGAGGCGCGCTCTGCGGGAAAAAGCGGAAAAGTCGGGAGGCCCGTGGTCCATGGGTTGCGCGACACGGCCACGAGCGCTCGGGAGTGCGGCCGATCGTATTCGCGAGGCAGCCCAGCGTCAGCAGCAGCACGGCGGCGCATCCACGGGAGACGGGGGTGAAATTATAATCCCGATGTGAGAGAGAGAGAGAGAAGGACGACGAGGAGCGAAGAGAGAGAGAGAGAGAGAGAGAGAGAGAGAGAGAGGGGGGGGCGACGGTGCCGTCCTCTGTCCAAGCTTCTCGCGAACTATAAGGTTAGGAGTGCACGGCTCGGAGCAGGTCTCGCGCTTGGAGAAAGCAGCAGCATCGGCGTCGAGGTGCGGTGCGGGCCCAGGTAGCCGGATCGATCCAGTACTCGCGATTTCGGCCGTCGCGCCGCAATCCCATCCTCGGGTATTCGTCGTCGTCGTTGGCGAGGCAGCAGCCGGCGATCGCGCATCTCGCGCGCACACTCGAGGTAGCTAATTGCGTTTTTTCGGAGTGGCGCGCGAGGCCAGCGCCATCCGGCGCCCAAGTGTCAAGCAGCCGCGGCGCGGCTCTCGAGCAAGCCGCCACGCGATTGGTCCGCGCCAGGAGCCAGCGGAGCAGCAGCTTTTGCCCTTTTGCCCTTCGCCCTCGCGGATCCGGGCTCGCCGGGCCGACCGGGCGGAGGAGAGGCCGGGGCCGAGGCGCGCCCAGCGGGAGGCAACCGACCGGCCCTCGGAACGGAGCACCGGGAGCCGGGCCGAGCGCCGGGAGCCGAGCCCGGGCCGCCGCGCCAGCGGGCCAATCCGCGGCTGGCTCTCATCCGCGACGCGACTCCGTCTCCGTTGCTCTCGCGTCTCGCGTGCGCGCGCCAGAGAGATACGGCTATAGCCGCTGCGGCAGCGCAGCAGACCTCCGCGAGAGGAAAAAAGCAGCGAGTGCGCCGCCGAGAGACACGGCGATCCGCGCTGGCGGCGTAGGTAGCGGGGCCCCGTGCAGCGCGCCGTGTGCATTGTTGTTGTGAGAGACGGAGAGAGAGCGAGCGCCGAGCGAGAGAGAGGGAGCAGCGCCGCTCAGCTGTTGCTCGTCCCGCGTCCCCCGGGTTCTCCCCCGAGCGTCCCGGAGAGGCGAGCCAGGAGTGCGCGCGGAGCCCGGCCCATCGGCGAGGCGAGGGTCTCGGGGGGCCTCCCCCGCCCCCGAGAGATGCCGCGAGTACCGCCGCTGGAGCACGGGCTGCAGCGGAACAGCCCGGCGGCGTCCGCGGGCCCGAGCTCCCGCTCCTGCTCCTCTCCGTTGTTGACAAGCGCGCCACGTGCCGAGCAAGAGAGATAGAGCGCGGAAAGAGCGACGCGGAAGGAGCGCGCACCAGCGGAGCGGAGAGCAGCGAGCCCGGAGCCGAGCACAGGGGCCGGACAGCGAGGAATTATTTTCCGGGATGACGGGCAGGGGCACCAAGCGCCGGGGCCGACCGCCCAAGTCGGTCGTCATGGAGCGCCCCAAGAAGTTCCAGTACCACCTGATGAAGAAGCCCAAGTACCTGCAGCAGGCGGCGGCCAAGGGTGCGGAGACGCCGGCCTCGCAGCCGGGCACGCCGACGGCCTCGAGGCCGGCCTCGCCCCAGGACTCGGCCCAGCAGCCGGCCGACGACACGAGGCGGAGCACGCGCAGCCGCAGGTCCAAGGGCGCCAGGGACAAGCACTCGAAGAAGGGCGGACACTCGGGCTCGGCGTACCAGCGTCGCGGGTACAACACCAGCGTCGACTACCACGACTCCGAGTACCACTACGGCTCGGACTTCGGCGACGAGTCCAGCGACAAGACGGACATAGAGGACGATCCCCTGCTGCAGAGCGAGGACGAGTCCTCCGAGAGCATCGAGGAGCCGGATCCATCCAGCGACAGCGACTTCTCCCTCTCCAGCTTCGGCACGGCCAGCGGCACGCCCAGGCGCACTCTGCTCAGCCAGCAGAGACCCCCCAGTCCCGAGCCGCTCTGGCTTCAGAACCGAGAGATTCCCCCCCTCGAGCTGCCCAAGTCTTCGGACGACCTGCTGGTTCCCAAGGATCTGGTCATGCCCTGCCTCTCCATTTACGAGGTGCTCAGGCACTTTCGAACGCTTCTCAGGCTCTCTCCCTTCAGGTTCGAGGACTTTTGCGCGGCCATGATCTGCGAAGATCAGACGAACCTGTTCGCCGAGATACACGTTACGCTGATCAAAGCTTTATTGCGAGAAGAAGACTTGCAGCAAACGCACTTTGGCCCGCTCGATCAAAAAGATTCTGTGAATATCAGTCTGTATTTTGTTGATGCCATGACGTGGCCCGAAGTTTTAAGGTCGTACGTCGAAAGTGATAAAAGTTTCGATCAAAACATTTTAACGATTTTGTCCAATTCGGAATATCCATTTTCGGGTGTGGAAGATAGGATTAAAGTTTTGCAATTTTTAACTGGACAATTTCTTATTACTAATCCTGTTCGAGAAGATCTGCTTCACGAAGGTATGTCTCTTTTTATTAATACCGCCTATATGCGCGGCCGATCCGCTACTTGTATGGAAAATGTTTGCTAAAATTGTACACGCGTGTTTTCGTGGCTGATGTAATATTCCATGGGGTTGCTCTGGAAGAGTATGCAAAATTCGAGTATTGCAAACTATAGAGGATATTATCTATTTATGGTCAAAGTTTCCACGTAATATTTAATAATCGTACACTTAAGTGGTATAATCTTTTCATTTTTATCTTTTTAGAAACATGAGCAAACACTCGAGTACACTTAAATATATGACAAATGTACGGTGCAAATGCTGTAATACTTTCAAGATGACGATAATCCTTTAAAAATATATTGACCACAATTCTCACTATTATTATACATGTTATATACTGTAACTAAATTTGTCTTTTTGACACCCCAAGCCTGAACAGCTCACCAGAACTCAGGATTGAAGTTTCAAAAATATTCATTTTACTAGTTATTTCGTTTATATTAACCAAAATAATAGTCTTCTTAATATTTCAAACCTGTGCTCTGGTGAGTAGCCCAGATTTGAGATAACAACGAGACAAATTTATTAAAATTTATCTTTTTAACGATTAAAACCTAGACAGCCCACTGTAGTCTTATACATTAGCCACTCGGATGTATAAATATAATAAAAAAAGGTTATGAAATTAAGTGTTTTCTTGCTTTCAACAGGAATTTTTATAATAATTTTTGGTTTCTTCAATTAAAAATACACAAGAAAACATTAATTAATGGTTTAACTTTAACAATTCTTAAAACTTCAGTTTTGCATACCTTTCTTTACATATAAATAGCAGGTTGACTGTAGCATAATATTACATCGTGTTAATGTATTTATGAGAAATAATATATATCATTGTTTGTATATAGGAAACAGAGATTATGATGATCACTGTCGAGTTTGCCATCGACTTGGTGATTTATTATGTTGTGAAACATGTCCAGCGGTATTTCATTTAGAGTGCGTTGAACCGCCACTTGTAGATGTACCTCCCGAAGATTGGCAATGTAATATATGTAAAGCTCATAAGATAAGTGGTGTAATGGACTGTATACCTGATGTCGAGAAAAATGGCTTGCTGTGTAGGCAGGAACATTTGGGATTTGACAGACAAGGACGAAAATATTGGTTTTTAGTTAGGAGAGTTTTTATGTACGTATATTTTATTCATAATCTTACCTTAAATGTTTTCTTAATTAATTAATTAACTCGTGATTCATCCCCTTTACAGTGAGGGCGAAAATGGTGAAATTTGGTATTACAGTTCCCCCTTGCAGTTAGAAGAGTTAATGAATTCTTTAGATAAGAATGAAATGGAAGTTGCTCTTTACAGAGAATTATCTGACTATAGAGATGAAATCAAGCGACAAATGGAGTTGACAGAAAGCATCACCAACCAATTTAAGGGCAATAAGAAATCATATTTGGAAGTGGAAAACAGTACGTGTTTTTCAGTTGGTTCTTTGAATCGATCTATTATTGTACAATGTTTTAATGTGAATTTTAATTCTAGGCCTCATTCAAAAGATGCAAAAGGAACGTCAAGAAAAATTGGAAAAACAAGAGGAAGAAAGGAAAGAAAAAGAGAGGCAAGAAGCTGAAGAAATGGTTCGTAGAATACACGAAGATCCTGAATCCATGTTGGAACAAGAAACTGTGCCATTCGAAGAAGCGGAGGAGAAAGCTAAAGAAGGCGAAAATCCGTCTGAAAAAAGCGATAAAGCAGCCGAGGGAGTGGGCCATTCGGTGGAAAATGCAGAAAATGAAAACAAGGGTAAAGTCGACGGTGAGGATATGGAAGTGGAGGAGATGACGGAAGGTGTCGACAAAGATGGGAAAAAGCACAATATCGTGACGAGATCAAAGACGGGCTCGCTGACGCCTCGAACGTTCAACATCGACGAGCTGAAAAAGAAAGCCCTGCCTGGCTCGAAGGAGGAGCAGGACAAGGTGGAAAAGGTGTTGAAAGACGAGAGCGAGAACGCCCGCTTGACGCGGCAGAAGGCGCACCAAATAGCCTCGGGCACCCACCTGTTCAAACTCGGCATGGACAACAGCTTCAAGTCGTACGTGAACCAGTACAGCACGAACACGATAGCGCTGAACAAGGTGCAGCGCAACGAGGAGCGCGACAAGAAGCGCCACCTCTCGCACAAGTTCGCCCTGACGCAGGCCCTGGACTTCAAGTGGATCGGCAGTCTGACGGGCACGCGGGCCATGCTGGTGCAGACGCTGCGCCAGACGATCCTGCAGCTGGAGAGCAGCATCCAGGCGCCCTTCATGCACACGAACTGGCCCCTGCTGCGCAAGCCCTGGACCACGGCCGTCGGCTCCTGCGTGAATCCGCGCGAGTTCGCCCGCGCCCTCATAGCCCTGCAGGCCTGCATCAAGTCCGTCGTCTTCGCCAACGTCTGGCACGAGCAGCTCGGCCACGTCAAGCTCCAGAGGGTCACGGCCCTCGAGCGCGAGGAGAAGAAGCGCCTCGACAAGAAGGAGAAGAAGGAGAAGGAGGACGAGGAGGAGCGCAATCGGCTCACCTACAACTTCGTCAAGTACACCCTCGGCCTCAAGCACCAGATCTGGAAGCAGAAGGGCGAGGAGTACAGGGTGCACGGACAGTGGGGCTGGCTCTGGATCTCCCTCGGTCGACGCCACAAGTCCCAGGACCTCAAGAGAATGGGCCTGAGGGCCGGGCCCCAGAAGATCATGGTTCAAATCAGGGACCAGATAGGCCTCAAGATCCTGGCGGTCGATCCCTCCACCTACGAATTTCTACTCAAAGAATACTGCCCCACGGACAATTCGGAAGCCACCGATAACAAGGACAAAATCCTCAAGCAAGAAATCAAATCCGAAGAACCTCCTGCTGATAGCAAGACTACCGACCCCAAGACGGACAATCAAAACGAAGATGTTGCAACGAATGAGAATAAAGATGTGAAAACGGAAACGACCGAGGAACCAAAGGTCGAGCCAAAAACCGAACCACAAGCACCTAAACCGGAAACCAAATTGAACCTTCCTTGTAAGTATAATTGACATTAACTTTAATTAATACTTTAATAATTACTTTAATCGTACTCGTGAAAATTACTTTTCCTATTCTAAATATATCAACTATGATTGATTTTTTTTTCAAAATTATTTTATTGCATCACTCCGTGACATTAATACTTGATATTTTCCTCCTTATTTTTATGTAGTACTTTTGGGAGGTGTGGAAGTAAATTAAAAATTCAATATTCGAGAAATGAATAATTATTTATAATTATAAAAATGCTTATATGTATTTAGCCAAAACCCAAACTCGCTTGCTTTTCATTGAATAGTAATAGACCTATTTTCGAAATGTCAGACCTCAACAATAGCTGCACACTAAAAAACTGTTGGAATTAAAATTTGTCCACATTTAATTCCAATAATTTTTTTAGGTGCAGTTGTTGAGATCTGAAACTTCGTTAAGGTTATGCTAAACCCACCCACATCGATAATTACGAGGACCCACTTTTTCTATTTAATTTTCAATTTTCAGTAAATATCTCTATGGAACGTTCTGGTCCTAATCAAAAACAATACTGTACTTTCCATAGAGAAATTTTTTCAAAATTGAAAATTACGCGAGAAAAGTAGTTCCCGGTATTTACCGATAACAGGGGGTTTTTACATCACCTTAATAGGTCTAATACTACTCAATGAAGAACAAGCGAGTTTGGGTTTTGTCTAAATACATATAAGTATTTTTACAGTTATAAATAATTATTCACTTGTCGGTCGGTAAAAATCCAGGCGGGAAATTTGAATTTTTTATTGACTTTCGGACATCCTTAAATATTAAGGTGATGCTAAAGCCATCCATCAGCGACAATTACGAGGACCCACTATTATCATTTGATTTTCAATTTTTAATAAATATCTCTCTGAAATGTTGTTGTCTCAATCAAAAACAACAACATTTCATAGAGATATTTTCTCAAAATTGAGAATTAAAGGAAAAAAGTGTTTCCCCGTATTTGTCAGTAACAGGGGGGTTTAGCATCATCTTAATTGAAGAATCAGATTGTACCTAATGAAAATGGTTTTATTTTGCGTTAAACGCGAATAATGAAATTATGCGGTTTTTCTAAAATATTAAAACCTTCATTGTAGTTTTGGCTGGAATGAAGATTCAAAAAGTATTCAAGCCCGTAACCGAATTCGAGGAAATTGATATTACTAAGGCGCTAACGACTTCGGGCCGTGTGTTCTACCCTAAAATTGGCAAGAAAACGCGAATCGACGACTTTCTCGCTCGGCGCACGCACTTGAAGCTCTTGGAAGAAAGACGACTGTCCCAGTCGGAGAAGCTGCGAGAAATGGCGAATAAAATAAGCAATCAAAAGCACACCGACGAGGAGTCGGACATCGACATCGAGAGCACGGAGGACGGCGCGGGCGGCGGCGGCGGTGGCGACGCAACGAGCCCGAGCACCTTGTCGAGCAGACAGGCGAGCCGAGCGATCGGACCCAACACCGCCGGCGTCCTGGCGGCGATCGGCAAGCGCATCCAGCAGGTCCGCTCGCAGTACGCCAACTTGACGCGACTCGGCGGCAAGAACACGGCCTGCTACTCGCGCTACTGCAACCTGGCCACCCAAAATCTCACCAACAAAACGGTCATCACACCCCAGAGCCTGGCGACCAACTGCTACTCGCCCATCTGCCTCAAGAAGATCCAGCTGAAGCGGGACCTGGTGGTGCTGCTCAGGAAGGCCAATGCCCTGAACAACAGCTCGGCCGGGGGCCACGCGAGCGCGGCCGCTCCGAGTCAGCCGACTCCCGTGAAGACGGAGCCGCCCGCCGAGGACACCAAGGAGAACATCGTGAAAACCGAGGTGGACGCGGCCCCGGCTACGCCCGCTGCACACTGCACAAAGGAAAAAGCGCCCGACGGCGCTCAAACCGAGACGACCCTCGCAGCTCCGCGGGACGGCGGTGGGGATGCACCGGAAGCCAAAAGAATCAAATTGGAATCGGTAAGAATCAATTACAATATTCTTCAACTTTATAGGCCATTGAATTATAATGTGTTCTTTTCTAATAATGACTTATGTGGTTTTCAGGATGAGAATGCTGATAGCAAAGCTAATCAAACCGTCGTTACGACCAACAATGTTGTAACGACGACTACAGTCACCACTACAACGCAGCAAATAAAAAGTGTCGATGGCATTGTTAAGAATATGCAAGAAACTGTTACATCGTGTAATTCTGTTGATGTTAAATCTGAAGTCAAAACAAGGTAATTCGAATTTTTATAAAACTTTAATATGATCTTATGCTTCTCCTTGTTACATGCTGTTTCTTAAACAAATGTAATTAATTACAGCATCACTACATCTTCATTACCTAAAACTACAACGATTGTGAACCGAAGAGGAAGGACTGTACAGAGAATCATTTATACTAAAGAATTAAATCCCGATGGTTCCGAGAGAATATATTCAGCAACTTCGACCGAAGGAAAAATTTACTTGAAGAAAGTTGCCATCTCTTTAGCGGATAGAAGAAAAAAGCGCACACCTGTAAAGTATCCTCTGTGCTCTACATTCTGCAGTAAGAATAAACATCGCAGCATATTGGTCCTGCCACAACACGAATTGAGAAAATTGGCGCGAGCTGGAGGTCGACAACCAGTCTACGGATTCCATCACATGGCCAAGGTATCTATTGATTTCTTGACCTGTTACATTTGCTGTGTGCTTAATCGCGCAATGGAATTTTTTTTATAACAATATTTTTATCAACAGGCAAATATGTCGGTATGGCCTTATCCTTGTCCAAGGCCTCTATTCAAGACGTGCTGGCTTTACCGGACCGTAGGTCTGAGATCCCTCGCAGCGGCGGCAATTCAGCTGCGAATACTTTGGTCGTGTATAAGATGGGACGATGTTTCCGCTAAACCTCTGTCAAATGACGGAAAACATCAAATCACTACCGACACCGAAATTATGTCACTAGAAATTTTGAAACATCGACACGTTGGTCAATTCATGGATAAGACTCAGTATTTGCGCAGAAAAGTAGTCATTCCATTAGAATTACCGAAGCAAGTGAGAGGTAAGTAAACAAATAATTGATAATAATTCTGAAATATTGATTTTTTACTAAAAATCACTGTTCATTTTTTAGAAGTAACATCGATTCGCAGTGGTCTGCGTAAAAGAAAACGACCAGAATCACCACAAAGTACAGAACCTCAGGTGTCAGAAGAATGGGTGGACGAAGATAAACTTGAACTTTGGGAAATCAAACAATATGGAGAAAGGTAATTTACGATATTTTTTGAATGTTATACATTTATGAGTGTTTTATTCTTTGGTTTAAGGCTTTTGCATTGTGATATTGTTTTATTCCTTGTCTTACACTTTCCTGAAACCTACCTAACACATACTATACTGCTTTTATTATTTAAAGTTTGTGTATTTACAAATGTTAATTTATAATTGTTATTATAAATAAATCCTATCCTTATTTAACACCTCTTAACACTAACTCCTTTGCTTGGTGCGTGTGTCCGTTTTTAGGTTAGAGAAGGCTAATGCCCAGATCATTACTAGGAGTAGATCCGGCCAACCCCAAACGGTAGTCGTAAGTGGCAACAGAGCCACAGGTGCCATTACTACAGGTGACCAACTCGTCAGTGGTAAATCCACACCAGAAGAAATCAAAGAGAAGATGGAACAACAGCTGCGACTGCAGCGGGCAGCGCATCAACAAAAGCGTGCTCTGGAAAATTTGAAAAATCCCGGTACTCCTGGTTCACCTGTTACTCAGCTCGTCAAAGTTACGACAAATTCAGCTCAAGGTATGTATTTTTTATATTTATATTTTTTTCGTTATTTTCTTTATTTTAAATTATTAATGTCATTTCAAGATGGTACTCTCAAAGTAGTTACCAAAGTTGCTATACCTGCTAATCCCAACACGCCTCAAGGAAAGTCACAATTAACTTCGCTACTTACGACACCTACGTCTCAGAACAAGTTCATCGGCACTAGACGAATTTACATGACTAAAGGTATGGACTACTCGCACTGACGGATCACGTAAATAAATACTTGAATCTATGTAGATTTTTAACAATAAATACAACGAATGTTTAGCCGCGGATGGGACCACTAGGGTGATTTCCGGGCCTACGAGTATTCTGCCTAAAACACCTCAGCAGGGACAAACTCCCGGTCAGCAGTCGCTCATCAAAGCCACCGGTCCAGCGACGCCGAACACACCGGTTCAGCACGTACAGCAGAAGGTACAAATTCTCCGGGGTCCCGACGGTAAGCTGCAGGTTCGGGGCCTGATGCCCGGCCAGCAGCTGGTGCAGATGCCGGACGGCAAACTGCACGTCCTGAACACGGCTCAGACCGTCGCGGCGACGACCCCCCAGCAGCAGCAGCAGCCGGCCGTGGGTACGCCTACGTCCACGGGCGCTGCTACTCCGATCCTGCAGGGGGCTGCCAAGGTAGCCGTCAACGCCTCCAAGACTCCGGCCACGCCCGCGACGCCCGGCAAAACGACGACTCCCGTCAAGGCCCCGGCCAACCAGGCGCAGCCGGACTCGACGCCGCAGCAGGCGCCCGCGCAGATGCAACAAGTCGTCCAGGCTGGACAGAGACTCAAGACCGCCATCGTCAGTCCCGGGGCCGTCGGCACGCCCGTCGCCCAGCCGCAGAAGAGCACCTTCGTCGTCGCCAACACGGGACAAGTAGTGCAAGGGACACAGGTGCGTTCTTCAACGCTTACAAGTACTTTCAAACAACTATTCAATCGTGACTTTAACCTATTTAATCGTGATGTTTTATCTTAGGTCCTTTCAACGTCGGGACAAGTCGTTACCACAAATCAAATAATTGTAAACAATCCAGCTCTAGCGCGACAATTAGCTTCTGGCAAAGCTCAACTGGCGACGATAGGTGGCCAACAAGTTCTACTGCGAAATACGACGGGGAATATTGTTCAGCTGAACTCGGCCAATGCCGGTCTCATTGTGAGGAACGCCGTGACCCCGACCAAGACTCAAACAGGTTTGTCGAGACTTTGCTCGCTGAAAGCAGCAACGTTGAAATGTAACGAAACTCTGACTAACCGTTTTTACCCTCAACGCTTGCAGCAGCTCCGGTGCAACAAGCAGTCGTAGCGGCGACTCCGACGATCACCGTCAGCGAGAGCCCGGCCGGCAGCGGCACGCCGGCGCACACGACGAGCGCCGCCAACTCGAGCGCCGCGAGTACGCCGACGACGACCGCCGCCCCGTCGACGGCGGCGGCGGCGGCGGCGGCGGCGGCCGCCCAGCCAGCGGCAGCGACTCCCGCCAGTCCGGTCGCAGGGAGCGTGGAGGCTTCGCTGCTGGTCGGGCAGCCTCCCGGCACCGTCATCAAGTGCGTCACCGCCCAGGTCATCCAGACGACGCAGGGCCCGCGAATCGTTCTCCAGGGCCTGCAGGGCACCGACTTCACGCCCAATCAGCTGGCCATGGTTCACCAGCAGGTCAAGCAGCAGCTGCTCAAGGCTCAGGCGACGGCCGGCAAGCAGGGTGTCCTCGGACCCACCAAGATCTACTTGGCGGTGCAACCTGCGCCCACCACGACCCAGACGCAGGCTCAGCCCCAGGCTCAGACGCAGACTCAGCCGCAGACACAGACGCAGTCGCAGACGCAGACGCAGACTCAGACTCAGACTCTGCTTCAGCAGAGCGAGACGCCGCAGACGCCGAAAACTCAGAGTGCGGCTACTCCGACGACGAAGCCGCAGCCTGCAGCCGTGAAGCAGCCCTCGGTGCCCGAGCAAAGCGCTACTGGTGAGTTATCTTTACAAATTTAATAGGTGATTTTTGTTCTTTGTTAGGTATGTGACATTTTCTGGTCAACTTCTGGATACATTTTCTCATGAGTGTACTGACATATCTACTAAATATAATATACCTTCTCTAAATTCATTCTTTCCATGTCAAGGTTTGCAGTTTCTTTTCAAAATTCTCAAAATTCTCATTAATTCACCAGCTTCTATTACCCAACATCAATTTCTATGTACCAGGTCACCTTTTAAGATCATCAAATAAATATTTTTCTATAAAAATAAAAGAAAAAGATGTGAATTTAAGATCCTGTTTAGGTAGAATATGCATTTTTGCGAACAAAAATAGTCAATGATGGTTTGAATATATAAATACGCCCGTCTCTAAGTATTCATAAAAAACATCAAGAGAAAAAAATTTTAGTTTCCGTTAGAAATGCAAAATATTTTCTTAAAATATCCTCAAAAAATTCGGACTGACGGGGATTCGAACCCGCGCTCCTTGAGTGGCCGTTGTCTTAAGAGGTACGAGTTTACAACCTGAGCAAGGAGCGTACATTATCTGCTATTCCCCTTTTTTCCCGTTTTTTCAAACCTCCTCTATTTCCCCTATAATCGATCATATCATTAACTTATTGCGTGAATGCACTATCGGCTTGACTTCAGGGTACCAAGTCAAGTTAAAAGAAAAATGACTACTTCACTTTGTTGCCGAAAAACTCTTTATTGTTATCACTTAAACTAGGATAAATTATATTACTTTACAAAAAACTATATTTTTTAGTTTTGACTAAGGTAGTTTTTACTTTTTGCTTTTAGCAAGCAGATACATACGGTGTTTGGGCGTATTAATTTTGTATCGATTTTCAAATCACAAAGTGTAGAAATACTTAAAGATAAGAGGAAAGTTTATTTTTGAATTTTCATACAAATTCTCGCATAAAATTAAGATTTACAAACAATTTAAAAACTTTTATGTCTGCTAAAGTTCAAAGTAAATTTAAGTTTCTTCTGATGTTTAGAATATACACTATGTTTATTTAATTATATGTTGAGCAGAAATATATATGGACAAATCTTGTCAAACTTTTAACCTTTAGTGTCTGAACTGTAAAACTGTTGATCATTTAAATATTATTTACTAATATATAGAAACTAATCTTCTTTTTCTATTTCTATTCTACGCATCATTAGCAATATGTTGGCACAGCATAGACCTCATATTTCGCTTTTATCCAATGATCCAAATCGAACAAAGATGGAAAAATGTCTAAATTGTTATGTCCGAAAAGAATTCTTTTTTATTTTGACTAACAAAACAGGAACGCCGTTTAACTTATCATACTGATTCCAATTTCTTAAGTAAATTAAACCTAAACTACAGCTTTGAGTTGAACCTTATTTGTGTACCTCATTCTTAAAAGAAGTTATGTCACTTTAAATACGTGTCCCTGAATTCTAAAAATCTTATAATTAAAACAAAGTTATTAATTTAGCAGTTACGTCGTATTGTAAATCATTGATTTGAAATTCAATATTTATTGTTGACTGAAAAATCACGAAAATGATCCGTGTCGCATTTATGTGCCCCGTGACATACTAAAATTAGAACGTGTAATACACAATTTTTAAAAACGTGATTGATTGAAAGGAATCAGTCTTTACCATGGCACATCTACAATTTTTCTAAAATGATTCGGTTCCATGTAGGATTACATCTTATTATCCTACATAAACATAAAAACTAAGCGGCGTTATCGTAATTTATAAATTTCAAATATTCAGCTTGTTTAAAAATGTTTTATCACCCAAAAATAACCAATTTAGTATATATAGAGAAACACAATGCTATTCTTATGGGCGAAAAATGCCGTTTCCTAAAAATAGGGAACGTGCATCAATTCTTATCATAAATAGCTTTAAAAGTATGACTACTAATTTCCAATTATGTACCTTCAATTTTAAATTCAAATTTTTATTTATGCAGAAACTTGAAAGTTCGGCGGATTTGCCCATATTCGAAGAGGTAGCTTGCAAATATATCTTAAGTTGATTTCTTTTGTTTCGAGATTCATCATTCAAATTAACAAAATAAAGCATCAATTTTCCTTAAAGCTGCCAAAAGATTAATATCTTGCATATTTGATGAATGATTCCATAAATAATTTATTTCAATTTCACACTATTTCCTATGATTTTCACTTTTGTGGAAAAGCTACCCTAAATAGGCGTTATTTTGTTCCTTTCAATCAAAAAAATGATCTTACAGTAGGCGAAAACGATACTCATGCTGCTTCAAAATCTTATCTATTCCGATATTAGTACACCTCTTTTCAAGATGAATTTGTTGAGCTTCAAAATATTACTAATAAAGAAAATAAATATGTGCAAGACAACTCAAAATGCATTCAACTGGATTTTTGTTCAAAAAAAAGTTTATACGAAAATAAAATCTCCCAATATACTCAAAAAATTCGTTCTAAAAGTGTGAGAAACTAATATAATAATAAAATTGAAGTGCAAAAATTTCTCCTATTTGTCCCTTTTTTTATTGAAAAATTTCCCTTTTTCCCCTAAAATAAAAAATATAGGGGGTACGCTCCCTGCTTGAGCCATCGACCGACAAATTATCAATACTTTGTAAAATATTTTCATAATGTGATTGTATACTAGCTAACGCATATGTATTACGCTATTTGCGTATGTATTTTGTAAAGGGACTTGAATGTCGTACGTTATCTTAAATAAATAAATAAATATATATATAAATAAATAAATAATTAAATAAATAAATAAATTTTCTGTGCAGAAAGCCAAATAAAAACTGAGCCAAACGCCGAAACAGCCAAAGCGGCGGAGGCTCCTTCGCCGAAAAAGGCAAAGGTCGTTGTCCAACAAGTGCAACGGGGAACGTCTGCCGAGGACGAGCCGCAAAGAGTCAGCGTTGCCAATGGCCAGCAGCCAGCTCAAACGCCTAAGGAGTCGAGTCAATCTGCGAGCAACAAATTCGTAATTACTCCGGACTACATTCAACAAAGTAAGCTTCATTGACAATTAGGAAAATACAAATCCGACAAAAAGAAAGCAAAGTAACTTGTAAGCATGTTCATTTCACAGCCATCAAGAACGCATTGAAGCAAGAAAACCTTAATCCTGAAATTGAAGAAAAGCTGCTGCAACTGCAAAGGTATCAGGAAAAACAGATGAAAGGTACGGAGGGCTCTGCGACTGGTGCTCAAAGTCACAGTACACCGGTTTCTTCAGCTCCGCGTGCTCCTGCACGTAAGCGACCTACGCCCTCGTCTCATGCACCGCCACCGACAATGCCGGCTTCTACTGCTGCTGCTGCTGCCGCTGCTGCTGCTGCTGCTGCTGCTGCTGCTGCTGCTGCTGCTCAGGTCGTCGTCAATGCAAAGGACAATGAGTGGATGACGGAAACACCCAAAAGGAAACCACCGCCTAAACAGGAACATCGTGATATCTCCAAGTAAGTAAACGTTTTACTTTGATGCTTAGAATTAGATTTTAGTTTTGTCTTTCTTATGTCTAATGTGTAACGTTTGAATGAAGGTCGCACAAATTATCCGACTCGCTCGACAATGATTCAATGTCAAAGAATCGTCCCAACAAACTTAAAGAGACCCAAGAACAGAGGAGAAAGCAGCAAGTACACTCTAGAATGCAAGTTCTTCTCTTCAGACACAAAGAGCTTTTGAAGAAGGATATTTTGAAACGAAGAGCACTACTGGAAAAAGAACTTCAAATTGACGTTCAAGTTAGTAAAAATAAAATTTTAAATAAGTAGTGCATTATGCAACAAGGGAATAAAGTCAAGGATTATTCCCGCGGGTGGGTTTACTGCCCACCAGCGAAGCGAGGTCAGTAATCACCGGAGGGAATAGTCGACTTTATTCCCGTGTTGCATATAGAACTTTATTTCCGACTTAACTGTGGCCACATAATTGATTTGAAGAGTGGGACTCGCGGAGAGAGAAAGTAATATTTCAATATTGGAAAGAAAAAAGAGAGAAAGCCAGAGAAACTGAACTTTACTCTATTTCCCACAAATTTACTTTATTCCTGCATATTCCCGCAAATACGTCACTATCAATAAATCACGTCAATAAAGTGATCGTTATAGTTAAGCCGAGAATAAACGATTTTAATTTTATGTATGTAACTACAAGTTAAAATTTTTTTCTTTTTGTGCTTGTAGAAAGATCTTTCAGCAGAGCTTGCTAGTAGAACAAAGGCTGAAAGGCATAAACAAGACGAAGTCAAAGTAGGAAGTGCAAAACGCAAGGCAAACGCTCAGCCACCACAACAAATTAGCCCACCAAATAGGAACAAACCAAAGAAACAACGGTCACAGGGACATCTACCAACTATGGGTTCATCAGCCTCAAATAGAATCAAGAAAGAAAAACTCTATTGCCTATGTAGGACTCCATATGACGAAACTAAGTAAGTTAACAAAATTTTTATTTCTATGACAACAATTTATAGCATGTTATCTAGACACTAAATTTTCTGAATCATTTCTTAGATTTTACGTTGGCTGTGATCTATGTAACAATTGGTTCCATGGAGATTGCGTAGGCATTACTGAAGAAATGAGTAAAACTATGTCAGAATTTGTTTGTACTGAGTGTCGACATGCACGAGAAACACAAGAGTTATATTGCTTATGTAAACAGCCATACGATGAATCTCAGTAAGGAACAGTTTTTTTAACTATTTGTTTTGTATAAAGAATTTAATTAAAATTAAAAAAATAATTATTTCAATGATTACAATTTCTTTTAGATTTTATATTTGCTGTGACAAGTGCCAAGATTGGTTCCATGGTAGATGCGTTGGTATTCTTCAATCAGAAGCTGACAATATTGACGAGTATGTTTGTCCAAACTGCCAACGAAATTCATCAGTCAACTTTGCTAACATGAAAAATCTCAATATGAAGGATCTTGAGCTTTTGAAGAAATTGATAAAACAAATACAGGTGAGATATTAAGTTTATCAAGCTAAGCGGTACTTGGATTAATGTTTGGTAACTAATATTCATAATTTTTTATATGCTTTATCATCAGGGTCATAAAAGTGCTTGGCCATTTATGGAACCTGTGGATCCTAACGAAGCACCAGATTATTACAAAGTCATAAAAGAACCAATGGGTATGTACACGTTGCAGCATTTTGTTTTATGAATTAAAAATTTAAATCTAGAATAAACATTAAAAATGTAATGCTTTTTTTTAGATCTTCAAACAATTGAGCTGAGAATAAACGATAGATCATATAAGAAACTCAGTGAATTTATTGGTGACATGACCAAGATATTTGACAATTGTCGTTATTATAATCCTAAGGAGTCGCCCTTCTTTAAGTGTGCGGAATCTTTGGAGACGTACTTTGTAAATAAGATTAAATGTTTAAGGGAAAAGTTCTCGGAAGGGAAATGAAAATGGAAATAATGAAAGAAGTGTCAATGTTGTAATTATCAAATTAGCATCGGGCTGTCCCAAAGTCATCAGAAGAAAACGTTAGTAAATGTTTTCATAATGACAAAATGTCGGACATTTAAATAGATAACACCCGTTATAATTTTAGATGTCACTAAGACGTCTAATAAGTCATCTTTTATCAAATTAAGTAGACGCATTTATTTCTAATGAAATCAGGAGTGATGTGTCCAAAATTTTATAAAATAAGACGACATATTGTCAGCGTTTAAAAGATGACTTTTAGACATGCCTTCTTGTGCACTTTCAGACGTCTATATAAGTAATGAATTTCTATTTATTTTAATTAATAAAAGTACAAAATTAGATTATGATTATCAAACTTTTTTTATTTCAGTTTCATCAGATCTTTTATAAAAATCCTATTCGTTATGCAGTACTATTTCAAATATTTAAATTTACTATTACATAGAACATATAACTTTTTTTGTATGATAATAGTCAACATGAAATTCTTTAAAGTACGACGAGTATTCGTTATACAATACTGTTCATCTATCAAAGTAATAATTAAACTCACTAGAATGCATTATATGTAACAATTTAACCTAAATAGCATTGATATTAATCCATCTTTTTTTTTAAAGTATGATGAATATTCGTTATACAGTACTGTTTTGTTACAATAATTCGTTTGAATATATAAAGTAGATAATATTTTTATTATAATGATAAAATATCGTTAAAATATACATTAAATGAAATTTTAATTTCCCAAATTACATTTTGAAAATTAAGAAAAATATTTTTTTAATAATACTTTAAAAAATCTAGCCTTAGCAATTAAAAAAATGGTAAAAACTTGTAACTAAATTTAAACGACATATGAAATCCTATTTAGCTGCAAGGTGCATACGATTGCATGCCCAATGAAGCCAGTCTGTAAAGCCATGTTACACTTTGTCCTTCGTTACCCCTTTGTTCGAATACTATCCCATAACTATAGATTAAGATTGGTAGACTAAGAAAAAAATTGTACAGTATTAAATATGTTTATATGTAATTCATTTAAGGTTTTTTAAAGAGTAAAATTAATTAAATTTAACCAATTAATTTACAAATTGAAAATATGGTGAATAAATTCTGATACATTTTTCAATACCTTCTATCCCAATCCAAATCCATTTTTTCAGACGTATAATGAAATTGTTTGTTAAAAATATTTGAAAATAATTCTCTCAGTTTTCAACTATATTTTTTATCGCGTACATGTTTACTTTGTTCCATTTATTTTAATGTATACTTACATACATCCATAAAACAAACGTAGAAATACCTATACCATTTAAAATGATAAAGTATTAGTTCTAAGTACTGAAACATTTTCCTTATGTACATTTCATTGATTTGTTATTTTAATAATAATAATTATTTTATAATATTTATTTATAATTATTTTCTCGAAGAACAAATGTTGATATAGGCTGTAAGACATGAAAATAAATATGTACTTATATACGTACATTTTTTTCTTGTTTTTATCCGGGAAGTTGAGGAATTCTGTTTACGCACCATGGGGGGGGGGGGGGGGGGTGATGCGGCAGCCTTCCGGGAGCGGGTGGGACTCGGATGGCGGACTGTTTCCGGTTTCCTTGATCGGAAACTGCAAATACTGCGTCATCAATACCCACTAAACCTCCACTTTTTACTCGCGTCTTCTTTTTATAAAAGTGCCACTCCGGAACCGCTCTCGCATTACTTAAGGGTGGATGTCTCCGTTTTGGTCACAGCGTTGTTCACGGTTCTTCTTATATATTGCTCCTTACTCGATGATCCTGATGTCGCCCACCAAGTTGTTATGTTTCTTTTGCCGTAGCACTTTTTCAATGAAGGCGGTTTCGTCCCAGGTTTTCATCTTTTCTTGTCCTTCACCATTAATCCAACAATGTTTTCGGGAGTAATTCGCCCTGTTCTCCCTGTTTCTCAAGTTCTCTTCTTTCTTCATTCCAGCGGTCACAGTCAAAGAAAGTGTGTTCCGCGTCATCCTTCACATATCCGCAATGCAGGCTCTTTGTATTCTTCACCTTCCTCATGTGTCTAAGGTAAGATCGGAAGTACCCATATCCGGTCAGGAATTGCGTTAATTAATAAAGTCTAAGTGTAAGCTTTCAACGCATCATCCGAAGACTAAGAGATTTTAGTTTTCCAAAAAAAGGACACTTTCATTTTACTTTTATAAAAAAATAATGTGATTTGAAGATTGAAAACTATATCAACGTGTTAACTACCAATATGTTTCATTTTTGTACTTTGCTGGAATATTCTTTTGTTATTTTTATCAATTGTTCACCTCATGAAAACTAGACGATATTTCAAAAAGCTGAAATCGGTTAGTCTTCGTATGAGGCGTCGACCTCTCCATGCCATCGTTCTATTCACTTTACGATTTTCTTGATCAGGCATGCAGTTGGTTCATCATCTAGGCATCTGGCATCTGTGTCCCATCGCTCTTGCCATTTCTTAATCGTCATCTCTCTTTCCACATTTTTGACTTGTGTTTTGGCTTCTGCTTTTCTTTCATATATTCTCTTTCGCTCCTTGGCGAGCAGGTCGATTGGAATCACGCCTACCACAACCAAGACCGATGATTCCGAAACCGTTCGGTACGAGCTCGCTATCCTCAGCGCTCCTATCCGCTGAACTGTATAGCCATACGTTTTCTATTGACGTCAATTTCTAGTGCATCGGCCCATATCTCTGCACCATACAGAAGAATGGAATGGGTCTCCGTCATCAGGAGACGGCGGTTGTTCGCTCTTGGTTCGCCAAAGTTGGCCATATATCCTGTTAATTTCCGTCGTAACTGATGCTGCCTTGTTTGCTGCTCGCTTCATCTGTTCTCCGAATTTCATCTTAGAATCCAGTGCAATACATAGATACCCCATTAGCCAGATGTATTGCAAATTGTTAGTAATTTGACATACACGTTTTGCTATCGATTTCCGTAAGTTTGACGTAAAACTGCGTCCGTATATGATGGAAATTTTGTATCAAGTATCCCAGATAGCATTGAGTCGGCACTGTGTCGGCACGCTGACGGCCCGCGGGCCGCCCGCGGTCCGGCATTGTGACGGATTCCTGCCCCGCTTCTGAGACGGCACGGTGCAGGAACGCGGTCCTGGCACGCGGGCCGTCATAGTGCCGTCATTTTGCCGACACAATTTGCATGCGCGATTGGTACTGCGGCCCGCGTGCCGGCAACGTGTCAGCACTGTGCGGTGCAATTTGCCGACAATATGCCAGCACGGCGATATATATATATATATATATATATTATTTATATTAAATGTATAATTTTATCATAATAAAAATACTGTATTTTATATTTGTAATTTTTTATTTATATACTTTAAATATTTAATATTTTTGTACAATAAATTAATAAGTTAATACGTAATATATATATGGTTTTGCAGAATAACAACATAAGTCCACTTTTCTGTTTTGAAGATACTAATACTTAAAATTTTTATTTTCCATTTGAACTAATGTAAAAAAAATCATAAATCATAGATAAGGCTACTTATTTTTACACTTTCTTGGTTTTGTGCACTTTTATCTGAAAATATACTATATAAAAATATTAAAATCGCTTAAAACTCAATTTTCAAAAAAATGGACTTGAGTTGTTTTTCCGGGAATCCGCAGCAGATATATACATACAATAATAACACATATATACCATTTATTTACGTAAATATTTAAATTTAATTATAATTTTATACTTTAATTATGATTATTCACATACTCCTACTGAATAATCTCAAGTAAGATTCTCACCTGAGATCTCATACCAAAATCTCATGTTATTATATGTACACTTAATGAAATATTGAAATTCGTTCAGAATGAACTTTTACTACAGTTTTTTTTATTAGTCTTGAAGTTTCGTCTTTACAATACATCAGGAAAGTATGATACATTTTTGGTCAATTTTTATTTGAAAATTTTTATATATAAAATTTTGAAATTTTAATTTTCACCTGAGATCTTACCAGAGATCTCGTGTGAGATTTTGAGTAAACATTCATGAGGTTTTCGCATGATATTTCGCATGATTATATATATATATATATATATATATATATTTATATATCCCTACCAAAAAATCTCAGGTGAAATATCATGCGAAAACCTCATGAATTTTTACTCAAAATCTTACGCGAGATCTCTGGTAAAATCTCAGGTGAGATTTAAAATTTAAAAATTTGATATATAAAAATTTTCAAATAAAAAATTGGCCTAAAAATGTATTATACTTTCCTGATGTATTGTAAAGACGAAAGAAACGTCAAGACTAATAAAAAAAACTGTAGTAAAAGTTCATTCTGAACGAATTTCAATATTTCATAATAATATATATTTCACGTAAACCCGTGAAGAAATTTTTTACATTTCGCTGAAAATGTTTTTACTAGTTCAGAATAGTGAAAAAAGCATGTAAATAAAATTTTAGCTCATAAGACCCAAATCTTGCAGAACCGTGACCCTAAAAATAAAGTTTATTTAAATTTTTAGAAAAGTAGAAAATTCAATTCGAGATAGGTGCAATTTGGGTATTTACATATATATATATATATATATATATATATATATATATATATATATATATATATATATATATATATATATATATATATATATATATATATGCATTTTTTTCTGTAAATTTTCTGTACAATATGCTGACATTTTTTTCAGACCCCAATTATCACGTTTCTGATTGGTTTATAAAAGATATACCGTTATATGCTATTTAAAAAATTTCGGCAGTTTATTTTAATCTCAAAATTTTGTAGTAATAAGAGCTTCAAAATGAGAGCAGGTAGATCATGGACCGAGCTTTATAACTGACGTTACAGCATTTTGAAAGAAATCTACATACAATTTATATATCTATATGTATGTAGGGTATATCATTTATAAAAGAAATCTTCATATATAGATATACAAATTGAATGTAGATTTCCTTCAAAATTCTGTTACTTCGGTTAATAAGCTCGGTCCATGGTCTACCTGGTCTCATTTTGAAGCTCTTATTACTATATAACGGTATATCTTTTATAAATCAATCAGAAACGTGGTAATTAGGGCCTAAAAAAGTGCTAGCATATTCTATAGAAAATTTACAGAAAAATATACAGAAAAATAATAAAAATGTATATGTGTAAATACCTAAATTGCACCTATCTGGAGCTAAAAATTATTAAAGTTTTCTCTGTTTTTAAGAATTGAAAAAAACTTTATTTTTAATAGGGCCACAGTTCTGCATAGTTAGGGTATTGTGATCTAAATTTTTTTTGCATACATTTTTTAACTATTCTGAACTAGTAAAAACATTTTGAACGAAATGTAAAAAATTTCTTCCCTGGTCGTCGTGGAATATATATATATAGTCTCTGAAAATATTTACGTAAATAATGGTATATTTCGGGAGCCTGCAGCTCCAGGAGGCTACGGTCACTCAAACGGACCAGTGGCTGAACCAGCTGGTCCTTGTGCAGGTTCCCCTATTGAAAATATCAAGCTAAATCTCAAGCTTCAAATCCAGCGATGAGTTTGAATCCGGCTCGATCGAACTTGAAATTCAACGATGAGTTTGAATCCAGCTTGATCAAACTTGAAATGTAGGTCGATCAGGGTGGATCTTTCGAGTTTGATTTCGAGCTTGAAATCGAGCTGGATTTTAAGTTCGATCAAACCAGATTCAAGCTCATCGCTGAAATTCAAGCTTGAAATCCAGCTTCAATTTTTTAACAGGGATCGCCTGAGCAGCAACTCGCAAGAAGCCTCCTACTCAATTCTCGTTGCCCCTGCGTCATCGAGAGTTTTGCAGGCATGTCCATGCGCTCGTACGACAACAGCATGACCTTGGGAACCATTCAGCAGATCGCTATCACATCCAGGCAGGCGCATACCGTTTCTGCGCTCAAAGTGATATGAACTCTGTTGAAAAAAACGAAAAAAATAAAATTTTTTATTGCATTATGGGTTGGAAAGTTATAATAGAATGATGAATAAATTACCTTTGCTAGGCCCTCCTTGCAGCTCAGCTTGCAAGTCTGAAAACGATGTCATTTTTGTCGCTCCCAGCCTCAGCTTGTCTACCTCAGTCTTGGGTCAGTCGCTGAATCGGCAGTCTTTGTTCCTTGACGTCGTCTCTCAGTACGTGCTGGATCGGTTCTAGAGTTATTTTCTGACGTCTCTCAACGGCATCTGAAAACAATTATTATTTTTATTTTAATAGAAGTAATAATAACACTAAAGAATTCCCAGACGGAAAAACAAATTTCATGAATGTCGCAGATGTTAGAATTCTTTATGAACTCTTTTCAAACTGTTTAAGAATCCTTTTCTAACTTACATTCATAATTATTCTTAAAGTGTTCGAAAAAAATCCTTAGAAAAAATTCATTTTTTGCTGTCTGGGTAATAATCATAATAATTATAATGTTATTAGAATTATTCTCTTGTAATGTAAAAATTACCTCAATATTGCTATTTTTTCAAACAAAAATAAAAGAATTTTTTTTTATGTGAGAGAGGGCCCCGTCCTCGCCCATCTCTGTGAGGCACAACCAACATTCTCTGCCCCTCCAACGCTTCCTTACATTTTTTTTAATTTAATTACGTAATTAAAAATTAAAATATAATTAAAAAATAAAAGATTAGTAAATTGATAATTGAATTTAGTAAATAAATGAACAAATAAATAAAATATAAAATGTAAGAAAACGTTCTATTCATATAAAAAGTCCACGTTAATTTCAGCAAGTGATAATATAAAAAGAATGCAAACTAATATAATAAGCGTGTACTTTTTATATGAACTTCCCTAAAAAGTAAAAAAATAAATAAAGTCGCCTTTATAAAACGCAAAGAAAAATGTAGCAAGCTAGTATTTTTCTTGGTGTTTTATAAATGCGTAGATGTCCGGAAATTCTTCGGCCCCATCCTCAGGCTGGCCGTTGTCCTCCATCATGGTGTTGCTGTGGTCGTCATGATCCTTGTTGTTCTCGGCGTCGCTTTCGATCTCCGTGTCATCGTCCGGGTAAGGTTCTGCACCTCCTCTGCCAGGTCGGCACTCCTCCAAATACTCCGCGGGGTATTCGCCAGAGTGGGTCCTTCCATCGAATTCTCCGTCCTCTGATTCCCTGATATATTTTATATTTTATTTTAAATTAATTTGATTTTGCTTCATCACAGAGGAAGCTTTGGGATGGTAATAAAAAAGTTTTGCTAAAATCACTATAGAAATATCTTTTGAGACAATAGGAATCAACATACACTATTTTTAGAAAAGTAATACGCGGTGATTGGCGAGCTACGGCGCGCAATTCAAATTCCCCCCAAAGGCCTAAATAACCCGAACAGAATGAGCGTGCGTGAGTGCGTGCGCGTGTATGTGTGCTGCGTGTATGCATGCATGCATGCGTGCATGTGTGTGCGCGTGTATGTGTATGTGCATGCGTGTGTGTCCGTATGCTCGTATGTGTGTGTGCGTACGTGTGAGTGAGTGAGTGTGTGTACGTGCGTGCGTGCGTGCGTGTGAGTGAGTGTGTATGTGCGAGCGTGTGATTGTGTGTGCGTGCGAGTGAGTGAGTTAGTGTGTGCGCATGTGTGTGTGTGTGTGTGCGTGTGTGTGTGTGTCACACCATATTTTTTTGTAACACATGTATGGATTTTTGCGTTTTTTAAAATAAGTTTTTAAATAAACGGGCAAAAAAGAAATTTTTTGGCGGGCAACAAAAATGGTTAACGGGTAAAAAAACCTTTTTACCCGCTTATCCGGACAGAATAGTACATTATTACAACAAGGTACGAAAGTAGCAGTTTTTCCCGCGGGCAGTAATCACCCGCGAAATCTACTTTCACATTGTAGGGTTTTTTGGAATGTTAGATATAACGTACCTATAACAATAGTTATAAAAGACGTGAAAAACTGTAATTTAATCTAAATATGTAATTTTAGTAAAAAATTATCTTTTGACAATTCATCAATACTAAAAACACAGCTTTTTTAAGATATTGATTAAAAAAAGATAAGTAAATTTAAAATTAATTTCATATTGAAACAATCAATGAAGTTTGAGAAAGCAAAGTGCCAAGGAATTGCCAGCGGTTTTTTACATGTTCTATGATAATATTTAACAGGAGGCCACTTACCAGAGTTTATCAGGTGGATTCTGCTGTAAATGGTCGAAATTTTCTGTAGGTGCGTCATCTTCGTCGGGTATTTCATCCTTCAGGTTATCGAATCCTACATAGCTCCTTGGACTGGACAGCTGCTGATGATCATCCCTCTCCCTCTCGTCGTCTGAAGTTTCTTCTAAAACTCTTCTTCTTTTTGGACTGGATGGCAGGGGTTCTTGATGTTCTTCTTCTTCTTCTTCTTCTTCTTCTTCTTCTTCTTCTTCTTCTTCTTCTTCTTCTTCTTCTTCTTCTTCTTCTTCTTCTTCTTCTTCTTCTTCTTCTTCTTCTTCTTCTTCTTCTTCTTCTTCTTCTTCTTCTTCATAAGGAGCTCGTCTTCTCCTCGGAGATGGTGGCAGCTGCTCCTCATCTCTTTCTTCGGGCAGTAGCTCGTCTCTGCGTATCTTGTTCTCTTCGAGACGCCGTAGACATTGCTTAAGGCTTTTCAGGGCCCTGGTCATCGAATCTGTGAATTGCAAGTTACTTGGCCTCGGTAAGATCATGGCATTTGAGGAGATGGCTTCTATAAGAAATTAATGAAACATTCATAATTAATATAATAACTCTAGTGTGACAAGTTAAATAAAATATATAAAACAATATACCTTCACAAGCTGCCACAAAACGGGTATCACGTAACCTTGTAACATTTTTTTTCTTATCTCCAAGCCAAGTAACATTGCACAGAAGCTCTGTGTTGACTGTAAAGCAATTTTTTAAAAAAATTGCTGAAGAGTCATCGGTATTTCTACCACCAAGATAAATCAAGTAGTTGACCTAAACATAAACGATATATTTAAGAAATGAAAAATTAAATAATTATAAAACTAAGTCTTGCGTTCAGGGGTTTGACGGTTAATGACATGTTTTTCTGATTAAATAAATAAATAATATTAATAAATATTTTTACATATTTCGTACTTACAACATCATTGTATGTGTCTTCATCGACAGCGTTAAAAGCTAGAAGATCTTCACGTGTCTTGAAGGGAAGGCAGTCTGGAATATCTCGTGCCGTTCTCTTCCTACTCTTCGACAGATCCTTTAACATTTTATGGCTTTCTCTGAAAAATGTGTTAATAATTAATTCTTAATCAAGTAATTTATGGTATTAAAATACATACAAGTTTATACATACTTAGCTAATTGTTCAACATGAGCCATCCTTGAATTAAAGTTTCTACGATAAATTGTAATATTATTATATATCATAAATAATAAAATGTATATATGTATCTGCGTATTGTTACGTACTGTAGGGCTTGCATAACAGCATTCTCAAATGGCGTAAACCTCGATGATGATGCTGTTAGAACATTAATTGGTATTAGTGATTAATATAAAATTATGAGTTAACGTGACTCCAGCGACATTTTATAATAACAAAGACGTCATTGAATCTTTCCAAAAATCTTCATTAAACTTTTGATATAGATAAAGAAAATCTGAGGTCAACGACTTCTTTCAACTAGCTTTTAACACGTAACTTATGAGAATGAGCTGCTTTAAGTTATTATTAATAATATCAAGTTACGCCGACGTTTTCTACGTATTAATATAATATTTTGTTTGTTATAAACATTGAGAAATAGTTCACAATGCTTTAGAATAAAATTTATATAATATAATTGAACCAAAATTAAAAACGAAAATAAAACCTCCCAAAGCCCTCACTTGACACGGCACCCACCGCTGGAGCCACCTTAAGGGGGTGTCAAAGTCAATTTTTATCCTTCCTACCTTACCGACCCGAGAATTATAAAATATTGGCTTTAATTAAAAGAATAAGTATAATTATGAAAAACTAAGAGGTCCTTGCCCTCCGTAATACAATTATCTACCACTGTGCGAAGTTTGAAATAAAAACTTCGAAACCTCTACGAATGGCTTTGGAACGAAATTTGAAGGTTCGAGTCTAGACTAATATAAATTTCGTTCCAATGGCATTCGTAGAGGTTTTGAAGTTTTTGTTTAAAACCTCGCACAGTGGTAGATAATTGTATTATGGAGGGTAATGATGCCTTGATTTTTCATAATTTAGTTTATTTATTAATTGTAATCAATTGTTAAAGAATTTGAGGTTAGGACTGTCGGCGGGAAATTTGAATGGTTTGACACCCCCTTGAAGAATAAAATACCATTTTTATTTATTTGAATAACCTGCGTCCCCAAAAGCAGACATTAAACCAGCTGGTTCCTCTTGACGAAATCCTACCTGCGATCCGTTGAGCGCGAGCGAATGCTGCATATTCACCTTTTGTGTGCGTGAATTGCCGAGTATGGGTGATTGCTGTTGAGTGGATGATTGACTTTGTGTAGGTGACTTGTAACGTGTAGATGGTTGTTCTTGAGTGTGGGATGATTGTTTATCGCGCGGATGTTTATAGTGCGATTGATCCGGTGTGCGTGATTGCTGTTGTGTAAATGACTTGTCATGTGTGGGTGGTTTCTGTTGAGTGAATGATTGCTTTTGTTTCGATTGATTTGGTGTGCGTGATTGCTTTTGTGTAGATGACTTGTGAAGTGTGGGTGGTTGTTGTTGAGTGTAGAATGATTGTTTTGATTGATCTGGTGTTCGTGATTGCTGTTGTGTAAATGACTTGCCATGTGTGGGTGGTTTCTGTTGAGTGGATGATGGCTTTTGTTTCGATTGATTTGGTGCGCGTGATTGCTTTTGTGTAGATGGCTTGTGAAGTGTGGGTGGTTGTTGGTGAGTGTAGGATGATTGTTTTGATTGATCTGGTGTTCGTGATTGTTGTTGTGAAGAAGACTTGTTGTCAAGTGTGTGTGGTTTTTGTTGAGTGATAGGTGATTGCATATCGCGCACTCGTTGGAGTATGCGCGGGCGAAAAGGCTCAGATGGCAACCCTTCCTGTGCAAAATGTGATTTATGCACTGGACTTGGAGTATAGTCGCTTCTTGTTGATGTATGCGCTAGACTTGATAGCGATTGGGACGATGCTCTTATCGGAGGTCCACCCACTTGTGATAAAATCGACATGCCACAAGATTCTGCTTGCTGAAAGCGGTGGGAAGACGCAAGATTCGTCGAAGCTCCAGATCGCATCTTTTGCATTTGGTCGAAAATGTTTTTAGCAGCAACATCGGGTGACACTCCGCCACGATTTTTAGCCGGTCGTGAATACATCTAAAAAATAAATGTGGTGCCAGTAGGATGCTTAATAACAATAACGAAGATTCGCTTCGTAACAAAATTGATTCTATGTAAATACATTAAAACTTCACACATAAATACATACATACAGACAGACGTAGATACATACATACAACGTTGCCGTAATGCCATATCACAGCAATATTTTGCAATATCGCAAAGTTAAATATCACGATATATCACTGCGATATCACGGGAACATTGTGATACGATTTTCGGCAGCTTTGGAGCAAGGCAATATGATGGCGATATTTTGCAATGCCGGAGTGTTGCATATCGTATCAATGTATCTCTGCAATATCGTCGAAACATCGCAATACGACGTTCCACAGCTGCAGTGCAAACCGATATTAGGGCAATATTCTAATTTCTTTTATTTTTCATCTGATTTGAACTTTAAACCACTCATTTGAATCGTTAAACAATTTAAAAACGATTAACCGTTGGAAATTAAAAAATCGACAAAATCAGCAAAGTTAGAGCCAATTGTTTAAAGTAAATGTGAATGAATTTATGAATTCATGAATTTATTCACATTTAATTAGTAACAATTTACCCATAACAATTAAGGCTCTAACTTTGCTGATTTTGCCAATTTTTTAATTTCCAACGGTCAATTGATTTGAAATTGTTTAACGATCAAAATAAGTGGTTTAAAGTTCAAATCGGATAAAAAATAAAAGAAATTAGAATGCACGAACATGTTACGATTTTCAATCGAAGATACATGGTTTTGCAATAACATAATTTCCATAAAAGAGTGGTAATATTTTGTACAAGGGAACCACCTTAACATTTCTAAAATAATCCTGAAATATTCCACAAAAGAATTCAGTAAAACCATTTGATTTTGGGAATATTTCAGAAATTTTTCAGAAATATTTCATGTAATTTTTCTAGTAATAATTTAAGCAACTTTTTTATTTCAGGAGACAATGTAAAACAAACTCTAGTATTATTCAAACATGAAAACTAACCTATTTATTAACTAATATAATTATTAGAATAATTATAAATAAAAAAATCAATGTAATTACTAATAAAATTCTACAATTTCAAAATACTAATATCAATAATGAAACCTAATAAGTCTATTTAATATTTATTACACTTAGCAACTTTTGATTTCAGAAGACAATATAAAACAAACTCTAGTATTATTGAAACATAAAAACTAACCTATAATTTATTAACTAATATAATTATTAGAATAATTATAAATAAAAAAATCAATGTAATTACTAATAAAATTCTACAATTTCAAAATACTAATATCAATAAAGAAACCTAATAAGACTATTTAATATTTATTACACTTAGCAACTTTTGATTTCAGAAGACAATGTAAAACAAACTCTAGTATTATTCAAACATGAAAACTAACCTATAATTTATTAACTAATATAATTATTAGAATAATTATAAATAAAAAAACTTTACATTTCAGCCAGAATGATCCTCAAGACAATTTCTTCCCTCTGAAAATTCCACAGTTCTCTTGGGAAATCCAAATTACAGCATGTAAATAATTAATGATAGTAATTATTTACTGTGAACTGCAATTGCACGTGCGCGCGCCAGGATGATCCTCAAGACGAGCACTGCACTTCCTCTCGAACGTCCACCACAAACTTGCCACCGTCGAATTATATAATTCAGAATTCCAAATGACACCACAGATAACTACAATAATTAATAACTACAATAATACCGCTAAAATTATTAAAAACAATTTCACTTATTGCGCGCGTCTGCAATTGAAGATCAAGTCTTCATGAAAGCAGGGAGATTACTGCAATGGCGGGATGCGATACATTTCTTCAAACAACACAAAGTTCAAAATTATTTCAAGACTTTAAATTTATAATGTAAATCAATTTTAATATTCAATTATAAACAAATATATTTATTATTAATAAAAATAAAAATCATAAAATTATACTATTATTTATTTATATTTATTTATTTATTCAATTACACCAATTGAACCCCATATAAATAAATTAACAAATCATTACTATTATTATCAATTTTATTTGTAATAGAAATAATAACTTAAATATGCAATTAAATTATATTTTTATATACCCAGATAGCATTGAGTCGGCACTGTGTCGGCACGCTGAAGGCCCGCGGGCCGCCCGCGGTCCGGCATTGTGACGGATTCCTGCCCCGCTTCTGAGACGGCACGGTGCAGGAACGCGGTCCTGGCACGCGGGCCGTCATAGTGCCGTCATTTTGCCGACGCAATTTGCATGCGCGATTGGTACTGCGGCCCGCGTGCCGGCAACGTGTCAGCACTGTGCGGTGCAATTTGCCGACAATATGCTAGCACGGCGATATATATATATATATATATATTATTTATATTAAATGTATAATTTTATCATAATAAAAATACTATATTTTATATTTGTAATTTTTTATTTATACACTTTAAATATTTAATATTTTTGTACAATAAATTAATAAGTTAATACATAATATATATATGGTTTTGCAGAATAACAACATAAGTCCACTTTTCTGTTTTGAAGATACTAATACTTAAAATTTTTATTTTCCATTTGAACTAATGTAAAAAAAAATCATAAATAGTAGATAAGGCTACTTATTTTTACACTTTCTTGATTTTGTGCACTTTTATCTGAAAATATACTATATAAAGATATTAAAATCGCTTAAAACTCAATTTTCAAAAAAATGGACTTGAGTTGTTTTTCCGGGAATCCGCAGCAGATATATACATACAATAATAACACATATATACCATTTATTTACGTAAATATTTAAATTTAATTATAATTTTATACTTTAATTATGATTATTCACATACCCCTACTGAAGAATCTCAAGTAAGATTCTCACCTGAGATCTCATACGAAAATCTCATGTTATTATATGTACACTTAATGAAATATTGAAATTCGTTCAGAATGAACTTTTACTACAGTTTCTTTTTATTATTCTTGAAGTTTCTTTCGTCTTTACAATACATCAGGAAAGTATAATACATTTTTGGTCAATTTTTATTTGAAAATTTTTATATATAAAATTTTGAAATTTTAAATTTCACCTGAGATCTTACCAGAGATCTCGTGTGAGATTTTGAGTAAACATTCATGAGGTTTTCGCATGATATTTCGCATGATTATATATATATATATATATATATATATATATATATATATATATATATATATATATATATATATATATATATATATATATATATATATATATATATATATATATATATATATATATATATTTATATATCCCTACCAAAAAATCTCAGGTGAAATATCATGCGAAAACCTCATGAATTTTTACTCAAAATCTAACGCGAGATCTCTGGTAAAATCTCAGGTGAGATTTAAAATTTAAAAATTTGATATATAAAAATTTTCAAATAAAAAATTGGCCTAAAAATGTATTATACTTTCCTGATGTATTGTAAAGACGAAAGAAACGTCAAGACTAATAAAAAAAACTGTAGTAAAAGTTCATTCTGAACGAATTTCAATATTTCATAATAATATATATTTCACGTAAACCCGTGAAGAAATTTTTTACATTTCGCTGAAAATGTTTTTACTAGTTCAGAATAGTGAAAAAAGCATGTAAATAAAATTTTAGCTCATAAGACCCAAATCTTGCAGAACCGTGACCCTAAAAATAAAGTTTATTTAAATTTTTAGAAAAGTAGAAAATTCAATTCGAGATAGGTGCAATTTGGGTATTTACATATATATATATATATATATATATATATATATATGCATTTTTTTCTGTAAATTTTCTGTACAATATGCTGACATTTTTTTCAGACCCCAATTATGACGTTTCTGATTGGTTTATAAAAGATATACCGTTATATGCTATTTAAAAAATTTCGGCAGTTTATTTTAATCTCAAAATTTTGTAGTAATAAGAGCTTCAAAATGAGAGCAGGTAGATCATGGACCGAGCTTTATAACTGACGTTACAGCATTTTGAAAGAAATCTACATACAATTTATATATCTATATGTATGTAGGGTATATCATTTATAAAAGAAATCTTCATATATAGATATACAAATTGAATGTAGATTTCCTTCAAAATTCTGTTACTTCGGTTAATAAGCTCGGTCCATGGTCTACCTGGTCTCATTTTGAAGCTCTTATTACTATATAACGGTATATCTTTTATAAATCAATCAGAAACGTGGTAATTAGGGCCTAAAAAAGTGCTAGCATATTCTATAGAAAATTTACAGAAAAATATACAGAAAAATAATAAAAATGTATATGTGTAAATACCTAAATTGCACCTATCTGGAGCTAAAAATTATTAAAGTTTTCTCTGTTTCTAAGAATTGAAAAAAACTTTATTTTTAATAGGGCCACAGTTCTGCATAGTTAGGGTATTGTGATCTAATTTTTTTTTGCATACATTTTTTAACTATTCTGAACTAGTAAAAACATTTTAAAACGAAATGTAAAAAATTTCTTCCATGGTCGACGTGGAATATATATATATATATATATATATATATATATGAAGAAATTTTATATATATATAGTCCCTGAAAATATTTACGTAAATAATGGTGCAGGCCTTGTGCAGGTTCCCCTATTGAAAATATCAAGCTAAATCTCAAGCTTCAAATTCAGCGATGTACGACAGCATGACCTTGGGAACCATTCAGCAGATCGCTATCACTTCCAGGCAGGTGCACACCGTTTCTGCGCTCAAAGTGTTATGAACTCTGTTGAAAAAAACGAAAAAAATAAGATTTTTATTGCATTATGGGTTGGAAAGTTATAATAGAATGATGAATAAATTACCTTTGCTAGGCCCTCCTTGAAGCTCAGCTTGCAAGTCTGAAAACGATGTCATTTTTGTCGCTCCCAGCCTCAGCTTGTCTACCTCAGTCTTGGGTCAGTCGCTGAATCGGAGGTCTTTATTCCTTGACGTCGTCTCTCAGTACGTGCTGGATCGGTTCTAGAGTTATTTTCTAACGTCTCTCAACGGCATCTGAAAACAATTATTATTTTTATTTTAATAGAAGTAATAATAACACTAAAGAATTCCCAGACGGCAAAACAAATTTCATGAATGTCGCAGACGTTAGAATTCTTTATGAACTCTTTTCAAACTCTTTAAGAATCCTTTTCTAACTTACATGCATAAGTATTCTTAGTGTTCGACAAAAATCCTTAGAAAAAATTCATTTTTTGCTGTCTGGGTAATAATTATAATAATTATAATGTTATTAGAATTATTCTCTTGTAATGTAAAATTTACCTCAATATTGCTATTTTTTCAAACAAAAATAAAAGAATTTTTTTTTTATGTGTGAGAGGGCCCCGATCTTGCCTATCTCTGTGAGGCAAAACCAACATTCTCTGCCCCTCCAACGCTTCCTTACATTTTTTTTTTAATTTAAATACGTAATTAAAAATTAAAATATAATTAAAAAATAAAAGATTAGTAAATTGATAATTGAATTTATTAAATAAATGAACAAATAAATAAAATATAAAATGTAAGAAAACGTTCTATTCATATAAAAAGTCCACGTTAATTTCAGCAAGTGATAATATAAAAAGAATGCTACTAATATAATAAACGTGTACTTTTTATATGAACTTCCCTAAAAGTAAAAACATAAATAAAGTCGCCTTTATAAAACGCAAAGAAATATGTAGCAAGCTAGTATTTTTCTTGGTGTTTTATAAATGTGTAGATGTCCGGAAATTCTTCGGTCCCATCCTCAGGCTGGCCGTTGTCCTCCATCATGGTGTTGCTGTGGTCGTCATGATCCTTGTTGTTCTCGGCGTCGCTTTCGATCTCCGTGTCATCGTCCGGGTAAGGTTCTGCACCTCCTCTGTCAGGTCGGCACTCCTCCAAATACTTCGCGGGGTATTCGTCATAGTGGGTCCTTCCATCGAATTCTCCGTCCTCTGATTCCCTGATATATTTTATATTTTATTTTAAATTCATTTGATTTTGCTTCATCACAGAGGAAGCTTTGGGATGGTAATAAAAAAGTTTTGCTAAAATCACTAAAGACATATTTTTTGAGACAATAGGAATCAACATACACTATTTTTAGAAAATGTCTGTATGAATGTGCGTGCGTGAGTGCGTGCGCGTGTATGTGTGCTGCGTGTATGCATGCATGCATGCGTGCATGTGTGTGCGCGTGTATGTGTATGTGCATGCGTGTGTGTCCGTATGCGCGTATGTGTGTGTGAGTGAGTGTGTATGTGCCTGCGTGTGAGTGTGTGTGCGTGCGTGTGAGTGAGTTAGTGTGTGCGCATGTATGCGTGTGCGTGTGTGTGTGTGTCACACCATATTTTTTTGTAACACATGTATGGATTTTTGCGTTTTTTAAAATAAGTTTTTAAATAAACGGGCAAAAAAGAAATTTTTTCTCGGGCAACAAAAGTAGTCAACGGGTAAAAAAACTTTCTTACCCGCTTATCCGGACAGAATAGTACATTATGCAACAAGGGACGAAAGTAGCAGTTTTTCCCGCGGGAAAAATCACCCGAGGGAAGAATCTTCTCGCGAGGGCAGTAATCACTCGAGGGCGAAATCTACTTTCACATTGTAGGGTTTTTTGGAATGTTAGATATAACTTATCTATAACAATAGTTATAAAAGACGTGAAAAACTGTAATTTAATCTAAATATGTAATTTAAGTAAAAAATTATCTTTTGACAATTCATCAATACTAAAATCACAGCTTTTTTAAGATATTGATTAAAAAAAGATAAGTAAATTTAAAATTAATTTCATATTGAAACAATCAATTAAGTTTGAGGAAGCAAAGTGCCAAGGAATTGCCAGCGGTTTTTTACATGCTCTATGATAATATTTAACAGGAGGCCACTTACCAGAGTTTATCAGGTGGATTCTGCTGTAAATGGTCGAAATTTTCTGTAGGTGCGTCATCTTCGTCGGGTATTTCATCCTTCAGGTCATCCAATCCTACATAGCTCCTTGGTCTGGACAGATGCTGATGATCATCCCTCTCCCTCTCGTCGACTGAAGTTTTTTCTAAAACTCTTCTTCTTTTTGGACTGGATGGCAGGGGTTCTTGATGTTCTTCTTCTTCTTCTTCATCAGGAGCTCGTCTTCTCCTCGGAGATAGTGGCAGCTGCTCCTCATCTCTTTTTTCGGGTAGTAGCTCGTCTCTGCGTATCGCTTCGAGACGCCGTAGACATTGCTTAAGGTTTTTCAAGGCCCTGGTAAAAAAATGGAAACATTCATAATTAATATAATAAGTCTAGTGTGACAAGTAAAATAAAATATATAAAACAATATACCTTCACAATCTGACACAAAACGGGTATCACGTAGTCCTGTGACATTTTTTTCTTATCTCCAAGCCAAGTAACATTGCACAGAAGCTCTGTGTTGACTGCAAAGCAATTTTTTTAAAAAATTGCTTAAGAGTCATCGGTATTTCTACCACCAAGATAAATCAAGTAGTTGACCTAAAAATAAACGATATATTTAAGAAATGAAAAATTTAATAATTATAAAACTAAGTCTTGCGTTTGCGTTCAGGGGTTTGACGGTTCATGGGTTGTAGGTTTCATATGTTTGAAGATTCATGGATTTTAGAGTTTGAGTGTTCATTTAACCTCCGAAGCACTCACCAGACACCTAGAAACAACGCAGCATTAGTAAGGGGAGATTACAGTGATAAACTAAACACTAATCTCACCTGATAATATTGGCAGTGGACGAATGCAGTAGGAAGCTGTATGTAAACATAACCTCTTCGAGGTTAACCGTGCCACTGCTGCTGCCGCAAGTACGCCGTCCTGGGCCTTGCAGCTCTCGTCTTCGTGCCCCTTCGTGGGGACCGTAGCCCAGATACCCGTCCTGCTGCATCCATCGTCGCACTTCCTCGTCCTGGCCACTCGTCCTTCCTCGTGAAAACTAACCTATTTATTAACATAATATAATTATTAGAATAATTATAAATAAAAAAATTTTACATCTCAGCCAGGGTGATCCTCAAGACAATCTCTTCACCCTGAAACGTCCAGAAAGTTGCCACAGTTCTCTTGGGAAATCCAAATTGCAGCATGTAAATAATTAATGATAGTAATTATTTACTATGAACTGCAATTGCACGTGCGCGCGCCAGGATGATCCTCAAGACGAGCTGCACTTCCTCTCGAACGTCCACCACAAACTTGCCACAGTCGAATTATATAATTCAGAATTCCAAATTACACCACAGATAACTACAATAATTAATAACTACAATAATACCGCTATAATTATTAAGAACAATTTCACTTATTGCGCGCGTCTGCAATTGAAGATCAAGTCTTCATGAAACCAGGGACATTACTGCAATGGCGGGATGCGATATATTTCTTCAAACAACAGAAAGCTCGAAATTATTTCAAGACTTTAAATTTATAATGTAAATCAATTTTAATATTCAATTATAAACAAATATATTTATTATTAATAAAAATATAAATCATAAAATTATACTATTATTTATTTATTTATATTTATTTATTTATTCAATTACACCAATTGAGCCCCATATAAATAAATTAACAAATCATTACTATTATTATCAATTTTATTTGTAATAGAAATAATAACTTAAATATGCAATTAAATTATATTTTTATAATTATATTGATGGCACGTCGTGCTGTCCATAATCCGTCACATTGCGGCCACGATTTTCCCGACACGGCGGGCTTGCACTGTGCCGTCATTCTGCTGGAATCTAAAAGTTCAAAAAAGTAATGTTGCGTGACGGCACGATGACGGCACAGGGCGGTCACGACGTGCCACCGAATCGGACAGCACGCCGCGACTGCACAGTGATGGCACAAATTCGTCACGCCGTGCCAGCACGTCGTGCTCGGCACGGGCTGCTATCTGCCCAGATAGCATTGAGTCGGCACTGTGTCGGCACGCTGACGGCCCGCGGGCCGCCCACGGTCCGGCATTGTGACGGATTCCTGCCCCGCTTCTGAGACGGCACGGTGCAGGAACGCGGTCCTGGCACGCGGGCCGTCATAGTGCCGTCATTTTGCCGACGCAATTTGCATGCGCGATTGGTGCTGCGGCCCGCGTGCCGGCAACGTGTCAGCACTGTGCCGTGCAATTTGCCGACAATATGCCAGCACGGCGATATATATATATATATATATATATATATATATATATATATATATATTATTTATATTAAATGTATAATTTTATCATAATAAAAATACTATATTTTATATTTGTAATTTTTTATTTATACACTTTAAATATTTAATATAATTGTACAATAAATTAATAAGTTAATACATAATATATATATGGTTTTGCAGAATAACAACATAAGTCCACTTTTCTGTTTTGAAGATACTAATACTTAAAATTTTTATTTTCCATTTGAACTAATGTAAAAAAAATCATAAATAGTAGATAAGGCTACTTATTTTTACACTTTCTTGATTTTGTGCACTTTTATCTGAAAATATACTATATAAAGATATTAAAATCGCTTAAAACTCAATTTTCAAAAAAATGGACTTGAGTTGTTTTTCCGGGAATCCGCAGCAGATATATACATACAATAATAACACATATATACCATTTATTTACGTAAATATTTAAATTTAATTATAATTTTATACTTTAATTATGATTATTCACATACCCCTACTGAATAATCTCAAGTAAGATTCTCACCTGAGATCTCATACGAAAATCTCATGTTATTATATGTACACTTAATGAAATATTGAAATTCGTTCAGAATGAACTTTTACTACAGTTTCTTTTTATTATTCTTGAAGTTTCTTTCGTCTTTACAATACATCAGGAAAGTATAATACATTTTTGGCCAATTTTTATTTGAAAATTTTTATATTTAAAATTTTGAAATTTTAAATCTCACCTGAGATCCTACCAGAGATCTCGTGTGAGATTTTGAGTAAAATTTCATGAGGTTTTCGCATGATATTTCGCATGATTATATATATATATATATATATATATATATATATATATATATATCCCTACCAAAAAATCTCAGGTGAAATATCATACGAAAACCTCATGAATTTTTACTCAAAATCTCACACGAGATCTCTGGTAAGATCTCAGGTAATATTTAAAATTTCAAAATTTGATATATAAAAATTTTCAAATAAAAAATTGGCCTAAAAATGTATTATACTTTCCTGATGTATTGTAAAGACGAAATAAACGTCAAGACTAATAAAAAAAAACTGTAGTAAAAGTTCATTCTGAACGAATTTCAATATTTCATAATAATATATATTTCACGTAAACCCGTGAAGAAATTTTTTACATTTCGCTGAAAATGTTTTTACTAGTTTAGAATAGTGAAAAAAGCATGTAAATAAAATTTTAGCTCATAAGACCCAAATCTTGCAGAACCGTGACCCTAAAAATAAAGTTTATTTAAATTTTTAAAAAAGTAGAAAATTCAATTCGAGATAGGTGCAATTTGGGTATTTACATATATATATATATATATATATATATATATATATATATTTATATAGATAGATATATGCATATATATATGCATTTTTTTCTGTAAATTTTCTGTACAATATGCTGACATTTTTTTCAGACCCCAATTATCACGTTTCTGATTGGTTTATAAAAGATATACCGTTATATGCTATTTAAAAAATTTCGGCAGTTTATTTTAATCTCAAAATTTTGTAGTAAAAAGCTCGGTCCATGGTCTACCTGGTCTCATTTTGAAGCTCTTATTACTATATAACGGTATATCTTTTATAAATCAATCAGAAACGTGGTAATTAGGGCCTAAAAAAAGTGTTAGCATATTCTATAGAAAATTTACAGAAAAATATACAGAAAAATAATAAAAATGTATATGTGTAAATACCTAAATTGCACCTATCTGGAGCTAAAAATCATTAAAGTTTTCTATGTTTCTAAGAATTGAAAAAAACTTTATTTTTAATAGGGCCACAGTTCTGCATAGTTAGGGTATTGTGATCTAAATTTTTTTTGCATACATTTTTTAACTATTCTGAACTAGTAAAAACATTTTGAACGAAATGTAAAAAATTTCTTCCCTGGTCGACGTGGAATATATATATATATATATATAGTCTCTGAAAATATTTACGTAAATAATGGTATATTTCGGGAGCCTGCAGCTCCAGGAGGCTACGGTCACTCAAACGGACCAGTGGCTGAACCAGCTGGTCCTTGTGCAGGTTCCCCTATTGAAAATATCAAGCTAAATCTCAAGCTTCAAATCCAGCGATGAGTTTGAATCCGGCTCGATCGAACTTGAAATTCAACGATGAGTTTGAATCCAGCTTGATCAAACTTGAAATGTAGGTCGATCAGGGTGGATCTTTCGAGTTTGATTTCGAGCTTGAAATCGAGCTGGATTTTAAGTTCGATCAAACCAGATTCAAGCTCATCGTTGAATTTCAAGCTTGAAATCCAGCTTCAATTTTTTAACAGGGATCGCCTGAGCAGCAACTCGCAAGAAGCCTCCTACTCAATTCTCGTTGCCCCTGCGTCATCGAGAGTTTTGCAGGCATGTCCATGCGCTCGTACGACAACAGCATGACCTTGGGAACCATTCAGCAGATCGCTATCACATCCAGGCAGGCGCACACCGTTTCTGCGCTCGAAGTGTTATGAACTCTGTTGAAAAAAACGAAAAAAATAAAATTTTTTATTGCATTATGGGTTGGAAAGTTATAATAGAATGATGAATAAATTACCTTTGCTAGGCCCTCCTTGCAGCTCAGCTTGCAAGTCTGAAAACGATGTCATTTTTGTCGCTCCCAGCCTCAGCTTGTCTACCTCAGTCTTGGGTCAGTCGCTGAATCGGCAGTCTTTGTTCCTTGACGTCGTCTCTCAGTACGTGCTGGATCGGTTCTAGAGTTATTTTCTGACGTCTCTCAACGGCATCTGAAAACAATTATTATTTTTATTTTAATAGAAGTAATAATAACACTAAAGAATTCCCAGACGGAAAAATAAATTTCATGAATGTCGCAGATGTTAGAATTCTTTATGAACTCTTTTCAAACTGTTTAAGAATCCTTTTCTAACTTACATTCATAATTATTCTTAAAGTGTTCGAAAAAAATCCTTAGAAAAAATTCATTTTTTGCTGTCTGGGTAATAATCATAATAATTATAATGTTATTAGAATTATTCTCTTGTAATGTAAAAATTACCTCAATATTGCTATTTTTTCAAACAAAAATAAAAGAATTTTGTTTTTATGTGAGAGAGGGCCCCGTCCTCGCCCATCTCTGTGAGGCACAACCAACATTCTCTGCCCCTCCAACGCTTCCTTACATTTTTTTAAATTTAATTACGTAATTAAAAATTAAAATAAATTAAATTAAAATTAAAAATTAAAAACTAAGAGGTCCTTGCCCTCCGTAATACAATTATCTACCACTGTGCGAAGTTTGAAATAAAAACTTCGAAACCTCTACGAATGGCTTTGGAACGAAATTTGAAGGTTCGAGTCTAGACTAATATAAATTTCGTTCCAATGGCATTCGTAGAGGTTTTGAAGTTTTTGTTTAAAACTTCGCACAGTGGTAGATAATTGTATTATGGAGGGTAATGATGCCTTGATTTTTCATAATTTAGTTTATTTATTAATTGTAATCAATTGTTAAAGAATTTGAGGTTAGGACTGTCGGCGGGAAATTTGAATGGTTTGACACTCCCTTGAAGAATAAAATACCATTTTTATTTATTTGAATAACCTGCGTCCCCAAAAGCAGACATTAAACCAGCTGGTTCCTCTTGACGAAATCCTACCTGCGATCCGTTGAGCGCGAGCGAATGCTGCATATTCACCTTTTGTGTGCGTGAATTGCCGAGTATGGGTGATTGCTGTTGAGTGGATGATTGACTTTGTGTAGGTGACTTGTAACGTGTAGATGGTTGTTCTTGAGTGTGGGATGATTGTTTATCGCGCGGATGTTTATAGTGCGATTGATCCGGTGTGCGTGATTGCTGTTGTGTAAATGACTTGTCATGTGTGGGTAGTTTCTGTTGAGTGAATGATTGCTTTTGTTTCGATTGATTTGGTGTGCGTGATTGCTTTTGTGTAGATGACTTGTGAAGTGTGGGTGGTTGTTGTTGAGTGTAGAATGATTGTTTTGATTGATCTGGTGTTCGTGATTGCTGTTGTGTAAATGACTTGCCATGTGTGGGTGGTTTCTGTTGAGTGGATGATGGCTTTTGTTTCGATTGATTTGGTGCGCGTGATTGCTTTTGTGTAGATGGCTTGTGAAGTGTGGGTGGTTGTTGGTGAGTGTAGGATGATTGTTTTGATTGATCTGGTGTTCGTGATTGTTGTTGTGAAGAAGACTTGTTGTCAAGTGTGTGTGGTTTTTGTTGAGTGATAGGTGATTGCATATCGCGCACTCGTTGGAGTATGCGCGGGCGAAAAGGCTCAGATGGCAGCCCTTCCTGTGCAAAATGTGATTTATGCACTGGACTTGGAGTATAGTCGCTTCTTGTTGATGTATGCGCTAGACTTGATAGCGATTGGGACGATGCTCTTATCGGAGGTCCACCCACTTGTGATAAAATCGACATGCCACAAGATTCTGCTTGCTGAAAGCGGTGGGAAGACGCAAGATTCGTCGAAGCTCCAGATCGCATCTTTTGCATTTGGTCGAAAATGTTTTTAGCAGCAACATCGGGTGACACTCCGCCACGATTTTTAGCCGGTCGTGAATACATCTGAAAAATAAATGTGGTGCCAGTAGGATGCTTAATAACAATAACGAAGATTCGCTTCGTAACAAAATTGATTCTATGTAAATACATTAAAACTTCACACATAAATACATACATACAGACAGACGTACATACATACATACAACGTTGCCGTAATGCCATATCACAGCAATATTTTGCAATATCGCAAAGTTAAATATCACGATATATCACTGCGATATCACGGGAACATTGTGATACGATTTTCGGCAGCTTTGGAGCAAGGCAATATGATGGCGATATTTTGCAATGCCGGAGTGTTGCATATCGTATCAATGTATCTCTGCAATATCGTCGAAACATCGCAATACAACGTTCCACAGCTGCAGTGCAAACCGATATTAGGGCAATATTCTAATTTCTTTTATTTTTCATCTGATTTGAACTTTAAACCACTCATTTGAATCGTTAAACAATTTAAAAACGATTAACCGTTGGAAATTAAAAAATCGACAAAATCAGCAAAGTTAGAGCCAATTGTTTAAAGTAAATGTGAATGAATTTATGAATTCATGAATTTATTCACATTTAATTAGTAACAATTTACCCATAACAATTAAGGCTCTAACTTTGCTGATTTTGCCAATTTTTTAATTTCCAACGGTCAATTGATTTGAAATTGTTTAACGATCAAAATAAGTGGTTTAAAGTTCAAATCGGATAAAAAATAAAAGAAATTAGAATGCACGAACATGTTACGATTTTCAATCGAAGATACATGGTTTTGCAATAACATAATTTCCATAAAAAAGTGGTAATATTTTGTACAAGGGAACCACCTTAACATTTCTAAAATAATCCTGAAATATTCCACAAAAGAATTCAGTAAAACCATTTGATTTTGGGAATATTTCAGAAATTTTTCAGAAATATTTCATGTAATTTTTCTAGTAATAATTTAAGCAACTTTTTTATTTCAGGAGACAATGTAAAACAAACTCTAGTATTATTCAAACATGAAAACTAACCTATTTATTAACTAATATAATTATTAGAATAATTATAAATAAAAAAATCAATGTAATTACTAATAAAATTCTACAATTTCAAAATACTAATATCAATAATGAAACCTAATAAGTCTATTTAATATTTATTACACTTAGCAACTTTTGATTTCAGAAGACAATATAAAACAAACTCTAGTATTATTGAAACATAAAAACTAACCTATAATTTATTAACTAATATAATTATTAGAATAATTATAAATAAAAAAATCAATGTAATTACTAATAAAATTCTACAATTTCAAAATACTAATATCAATAAAGAAACCTAATAAGACTATTTAATATTTATTACACTTAGCAACTTTTGATTTCAGAAGACAATGTAAAACAAACTCTAGTATTATTCAAACATGAAAACTAACCTATAATTTATTAACTAATATAATTATTAGAATAATTATAAATAAAAAAACTTTACATTTCAGCCAGAATGATCCTCAAGACAATTTCTTCCCTCTGAAAATTCCACAGTTCTCTTGGGAAATCCAAATTACAGCATGTAAATAATTAATGATAGTAATTATTTACTGTGAACTGCAATTGCACGTGCGCGCGCCAGGTTGATCCTCAAGACGAGCTGCACTTCCTCTCGAACGTCCACCACAAACTTGCCACCGTCGAATTATATAATTCAGAATTCCAAATGACACCACAGATAACTACAATAATTAATAACTACAATAATACCGCTAAAATTATTAAAAACAATTTCACTTATTGCGCGCGTCTGCAATTGAAGATCAAGTCTTCATGAAAGCAGGGAGATTACTGCAATGGCGGGATGCGATACATTTCTTCAAACAACACAAAGTTCAAAATTATTTCAAGACTTTAAATTTATAATGTAAATCAATTTTAATATTCAATTATAAACAAATATATTTATTATTAATAAAAATAAAAATCATAAAATTATACTATTATTTATTTATATTTATTTATTTATTCAATTACACCAATTGAACCCCATATAAATAAATTAACAAATCATTACTATTATTATCAATTTTATTTGTAATAGAAATAATAACTTAAATATGCAATTAAATTATATTTTTATATAATTATATTGATGGCACGTCGTGCTGTCCATAATCCGTCACATTGCGGCCACGATTTTCCCGACACGGCGGGCTTGCACTGTGCCGTCATTCTGCTGGAATCTGAAAGTTCAAAAAAGTGATGTTGCGTGACGGCACGATGACGGCACAGGGCGGTCACGACGTGCCACCGAATCGGACAGCACGCCGCGACTGCACAGTGATGGCACAAATTCGTCACGCCGTGCCAGCACGCCGTGCTCGGCACGGGCTGCTATCTGGGCTGGGTAATTATATTGATGGCACGTCGTGCTGTCCATAATCCGTCACATTGCGGCCACGATTTTCCCGACACGGCGGGCTTGCACTGTGCCGTCATTCTGCTGGAATCTGAAAGTTCAAAAAAGTGATGTTGCGTGACGGCACGATGACGGCACAGGGCGGTCACGACGTGCCACCGAATCGGACAGCACGCCGCGACTGCACAGTGATGGCACAAATTCGTCACGCCGTGCCAGCACGCCGTGCTCGGCACGGGCTGCTATCTGGGCATAATTTACTTCAATACTTGATACAAAATTTCCAGCATATACGGACTGAGTTTTACGTCAAATTTAAGGAAATCGATAGCAAAACGTGTATGTCAAATTGCTAACAATTTGCAATATATCTGGCTAATGGGGTGGCTATTGGTCTCCATCGCCCCCCCCCCCCCTGGATCCGCTGCTGTTTTATGTGTACTTTTATGTCGAATCCTAGTCTCTGCCGATTGATACAAGCACCTCTGTAAAAATTACATGTGCTTTGTTTACAAACACACCGCAGACCCCCGTCGTCGATTAGCACCACATGGGAGCACAAGCATGGCGACGTTAATTAAAAAAAAAAGGAAATGCGTACTTCATTACGTAAAAATTTCGCTTCCCAAAAACCATTCCTGCATTGAAATAATTTCGAAAAACCGAAATTCGAAAATTCTTAAATTTTTAAAAGTGTATGAGAGAAAATTTATTTGACCATTTTCGCTGAAAATTCAAGCGTACACCGGGTATTGATAGCAAACATCCGGGCAAAGGTTGGTAAAGTTATACCACAGTTTTAACGAATGGTGATATGCCACACGCACACATACACACACATACATTTTTTAAGTGTAGTGTATTCGGACTCCCCAAAGCACAAAACACGTTTATACGTTAAAAAAGACACAAAATTTTTTTGAAACAGTAACTGCGAGAAGCAGCCGTTTTACGCACTCTTTGTAAACCGTGCGATACGTAAATTGCTCTCACACGGGTTTCAGAAAACGCATAGTTTTTCACAGAACGTTTGATATATTAATCTTCCTAACATTAATTATAATTAATCTTCTATAGAAATAAATTAAGGTTTTTAAGTTAAAACGACTTTTACCAACTTATTTGAAGTAATTCTTTAAAAAATTGAACAAAATCGAAAAAAAATGAAAAACACTAAAACATATAAAAAAAACAGGAAAATTTGATTAAATTAAAAAATTTAGAAAAAATTGGAAATTTGGTAAAAAAGTGGAAGTTTTTAGAAAAGTGCAAAATTTTGAAAAACCAGAACATTTTAAAAAATGGAAAATTTGAAAACATTGGAAAATCTTTTGAAAAATTTTGAAAAACTGGAATAATTTCAAAAAAATGTTGAAATATTGACAAATGATAATAGTTTTTATTTTTAATTTAAAATTTGTATTATTAAATAATAAAATACAAGATTTTTCTAGAAATAACAAAATAAAAACGTTAATCTAAATAATATTTATTGTAAATTAAAAAGGCATAGTGCGTTTCTTACACATAAGAATTGTACACGTAATTATTGTGCACAATTTAGCATTGGTCAAATATATCTATATATAATTTGACCAATGCTAAATTGTGTACAATAATTACGTGTATAATTCTTATGTGTAAGAAACGCGCTATGCCATTAAAAATTGATGGCTATGGGGCCGCTGGATTCGAGGTGCATGGCTTCTGATTTTACTATTTTAGGCAGCAGAAAATTGCCACACACACAAGGGTAATCGTTCAAGAATTCGGCAGTCGACAAATTTAAAAATCAAGTCGCCACCAAAATTTATAAATTGCTACGCCGGGTCATAATTAATAAAAATTAAAACCAGGGGTTCAGAGCGATTTGGAAAAGAGTCAGTATTAATACATCTTTTACGGAATTTTTCTATTACGCTTTTTTTAAGAATGCTCTTTCAAAGAGCGATTTCTTTTAATCTCAGCAAGAACGCTCCCGCAGAAAGCAATTCTTTTGGCTCGCAGTATATATCTTGGATCAAAATCTGTTTGATTGAAATTTTGAATATTTTGAAACAAGATCTAGTCTTCTTGGCGTGATATATTATTTGCTGCAAGCAAGAAAATATATTTTAAGAAAAAAAGTATCGATTATAAAATTTTGTATTTTTGAAAAAAAAACTTTAGATCCAAATAAAAAATTCTTGAAACCCAGAACTGTAAATTTTAATGTAAGATCTGCTCTTTTTGATTTTAAGAATTATTTTCTACAATCAAGTTAATGTATACTTGACATAACAGAAAATTTTATTGTCGTAAGTTCATATTATTTTCACTCAAACATATATTATTATTTGTTATTTCAATCAAATCATCAATTATTTGATACTTCATTATTTTTCCAAGTACGTAATTACTTTAATCAAGTAAATGTATGCTTGATTCAAAAGAAATTTTTATTTCTGTAAGACCATATTATCTTCATTTAAATAAATGGTTATTTAAATCAAATTATTAATTATTTGATACTCAATTATTTTTGTTTAGTTCTACATTATAATTACTTTAGTTAGGTAAATATTGAATTACTTCAAAGAATATTCGTGTTTTGATGTAAATAAATGCTTTCTAAGAACGATTTAAAGAAATCATTTTCTTGAACTAATTAAAATTTCTTTAGTTTTAGTAAGTTCTTTTTTTTTGGTGAAGTTATTGATAATTTGCCCCCTTTTTATATATCACGATTTTAGAGTATCTTTTATTATTTAACTACATAAATTAATATTTCCTTTTCTTTTTTTTTAATATAAAGTTAAACCAACGGGGAGCAATATAAATAAAATATCAATCGCGAAGCACGAGCATTGCTGGTCGTACCTTAAATGCAAAAAGCTAAGCTAAGCTTTTGCATGCCTTGCACCGCTTGCATGTTTTATTTTCCAATTTGTAAGGAATAATATTTAATTGAGTTAAAATTTGAGTTCAGTTATTTTTTGAATATTATTTTGAATAACTAACTCGAATTATTACACTTAATGAACATTTTTTAAATTTTCTTAGTCATAGGTATGTAATCATCTTATCTTAAATTTATTCGTAAAAATAGTATGCATTGTATAGATTAAAAAATATTTTAATCAATAATATTGTTTCATAATCTATGCTATGCTTTTCCATAAGTTTAAATTACAAAATTTAAATATATACATATATCTCGACATATTAAAAGCAATAGACTTGATAATTTTATTTTTCACCACAGTATTAAATAGGATAAATAATTACATATTGGAACAATTTATAAAGTTTGAGGACAGCTAAGTGCTAATAAATTGGCAGCGGTTTTTTATTCATGCTAGTTAAGTCAATTTAATAAAAACTCGAAAAAGAGTCGGGGAATATTATAACAAGTATTTGTGACTTTGGGACATTTTTTTACCCATCCTCCTATCGGTTATACCAGAAGGGACAGTATTTTATTAATATTTCAAATACTGTCAAATATCTGGTTGATTCTTCATTTGCGCTCCGCTCCCATCTCCGAAACGTATCCATAACCAATTTATTATCTGCATGTGGAAACATAAAATTTATTAACAGCGGAGCGTTGCCCGTCTTGGATCTTGGAGCCAAAAAACCAAAGAAGTAAGAGAAAATAAAGTTTATATTGTTTACCACCAAAATAGTATATTATGACACTGTTGTGGGAGATGGTTTTCTACCTTGCTCGAGGGTTTTCGCACGAGCGAAGCGAGTTGCTAGCGAGCCTGCTTGCAGGCTGTACCGACAGATATTCCACTACGAGTTTTACTTCCGTCCGTGAATATCGCGATCGCATTTTCATTTTGAATGTATTCTTTTAATATCTCATTAGGATTCTTTATTTTTTTTAATTGATAACCAAGATGTATATCTATAGTAGAAATAATTGTCTCATACTCATTTAGGTAAATATTATAGTGTTCACGTGAGTCAATAATATTACTAAGCGGTTGTAATTCATTGTAGCATTGTAAAATAAGTCTTTTTTTACTTTCTTTATTTATTTTTATTTATGTAAAAAATTTTTAGAGTATTGTGGATGGGTAATTTGGAATTTGATAGTATTTTATACAAGTAGCTATTGTATAAGTATCTAGTTCTTTCTTGAATAAAATCGAGTTTTGATTCACCAAGGGGGATATTAGTCGAGGTGCTGATTCGATATCCTAATGAGTGTCTAATTGCAGAATATTGGAGTTTTTCGATTGTATTTATTTTACTGGTTTTGTTTGGCAGGTAAATAAAACGTGCCTGATCAATTAAAGAGCGTACATATGATTTATATAGAAGTAATAATGTATTTGGATCAGCACCCCACCAGGTTCCTCTAAGATACTTTATGATATTTATAGATTTCAAACATTTAATTTTAACAACCCCTAAATATCGAACGCATTTACTAGATTTAATAATTATATTATCTATTTTAATTTCAGTTTGATTAGGCTTAATACCTTGATTATTGAAGTGGACTAAAATAGTTTTGTGTGGAGCAAGTTGAAGACCAATTTTTTCGAGATTTTCTTCTAATTTATTTATTGACTTTTCAGTAAGCGAAATTTATAGATTTTCTTTTAATTATTATTACAATGTCGTCAGCATATTTAAATATAATAGCACTTTTGGGTAGTTTTAGAGTAATATTTGCAATGTATATCATAAATAAAAGAGGACTAAGGACGCCCCCTTGGGGAACGCCCTTATGATTGGTTTGTATATATATGCCTTTCATAGGTTAAGAACTTTATAAAATTAATAATGTTAATAGGTAAATTTATTTTAGCTAGAATATCGAGTAAAACATGGCAGTCAACACTATCATTAGCGCTGTTAATATCGAGAAAAGAGGCTAAAACATGTTGTTTGGATCTAAATCCTTTTTCGATTTGAAGCGTTAAGTTCGCCAAGTTGTCTATAACTGACTGGCCTTTGCAGAAACCGGATTGTATAGAAGGGAGAAGGTCATTGTACTCTAACCACCAGTCTAGACGGTTTTTTAACATTTTTTCAAATAGTTTGCATAGACATGCAGTTAGACTTATAGGTCGGTAATTAACACCGTCTGATTTCTTAATAAAATTAACAAAAGAGTTTTTCCAATCGTCTGGGTAATCATTTTTATAGTACATTTCGTTGAAAATATCAAGTAAAATTAATTTATATTTAAGTGGTAATTTTTTCAGAATTTCATAATCAACGCCGTCTAGACCAGGGGAAGAGCTAGCTTTTCTAGTTTCGAAGCTCTCCTCGCTTATAGCCAACAGCAGCCTTCTTAGTTTGCTAATAAGATATTTCAGATACTAACAACACCAGCGAATCCAGGAAATTTATCTCATCTTCCCTAAAAAAAGGCAGAGATACTGCTAACGCATTCAGCTCTCCTCTTCAACAGGACCAGTCACACTCCAAAGATCACCCTTCCAAGAAAGGATCTTTCACCACCCAGCCTGGTCTTCTTGATGCACTTGCTCCTACGCTCATAATCACCACCACATCTTCCGCTACCTCTCTCATCAACACCTTCACTGGTACCTGCACTTCCACCAACAACAGAACGACAGCTCTCAGCGCCAACTCCAATAACATCGACGCCAACACCGCCAAGATCACCAACAAGACAGTACAACAATCAACCAACACCTCGTCTCAACCTAAGGTTTCTCTTTATTCATCCAGTAATCATGGCCCCTTCATAGTCTTCGCTGAACCAATCGACCCCCAGCCGGTCAACGGACACCTTCATCCCACCAAAAAGTCGATAAACTAGTGGCTGCTTATACCAAAGTAACATCGTTACCATCTCCGCCTCGGCCTCAAAGACCGCGAATGAGGCCATTCTACAAGAGCTTTCTTCTATGCCGAATACCTGCATCCTCAAAGTTAATAGGCTCAACCGCAGAATAACTCTTACTGACTCTACCATCACGCTCACTCCCTCCAAAACCGTGCGCCTCACTTTCGAAGATCAATACCTACCAGACTATGTCTACCTCTTTTATGTTAGGTACCCCGTCCATGTCTATGTTCCCCCTGTTAAAATGTGCTTTAACTGTTTTAGATATGGACACCTCAAGGATCATTGCAGGAGTAAGTCTGTGTGCCAAAGATGTGGCCAGCTTACTCACTTCCGAAGAACCCTGCCCTTGTTTCAATACACAATACCCATCTGACTCGCCAAGCCCAAGTCGGCTCCCGGCCTAGATAAAATCGATAATCTCCTCATTTCTCACCATCCAACACACATCCTTGTCTCCTTACTCTCTGTCTTCAATGATCTTTTCATGAGGGGCTAATTTCCCTCCTCCTGGAAAGAATTTATTGTCTTTTTTATCCCTAAAGACAACACAAGTCTTTGAAAGGCTTGTCCATCGCAGACTCAACTGGTGGCTAAAAAGATACCAAATCCATCCTCACTTCCAGTTTGGCTTTCGTAAGCACAGATCCTGCACCGACAATCTCTTCATCTTCACCTGCTCTATCTACTCCAGCTTCATTAAAAATGCTTGCATTGTACCCCTTCTTCTTGACATCAAGAGCGCCTTCTATGGTGTCGACCCCGGCATTCTCGCTCTGATTCTTCGCGACTTAGACCTTCCCTGCCAAGGTGCAAATTCTTTTACAATATCACCTCTTCCAGGTCCATTTACTTTAACGATTGGTGGCGAAATTTAGGGTCCCTTCGAGACACTCCAAGGTGTCCCCCATGGCTGCGGCTGCAGCCCCACTGGTTACAACATCTACACGCACAAACGTCTCGCTGACGACGTCACTTCGCCATTAGCCAGGTTTGCCGTGGCAAAATCGCGGCAACAGTTGCTGTGCAATGTTTCTTAACAATTTGCTTCCAACTTGTGCTCAAGAAATGACGAATATCAAGGATTGATTTGAATGTGCCGTAAAATTGACTGCAAATGCTTGCCATCAAATTGCTGCCATATACGGCCGTAGATTTACTTACATTACATGTATCACTGTTGCTGCAAGTTTTGTACATCAATTTGCTTTCAACTTGTTTTCAATATTATTAATATATTATATTATTTTATTTTCAATATTATTCACGTAATATTCAATAATATTACTCATATATGCGACAGTGCAAGAGAGAAAGGGAAGAAATTAATAACAGCATATTGATGGAAATTTGTGTAACTTGAAAATCGAGAAATGTGACGCCAATTGATGGCAATTTATGCCTATAATACGCCTGCACATCATGAGCAATAGTTGCTGTAATTTTGTCTTCACTTTGACCTCATAATTGACTTCAATACTTGATACAAAATTTCCAGCATATACGGAAGCAGTTTTACGTCAAACTTAAGGAAATCGATAGCAAAATGTGTATGTCAAATTGCTAACAATTTGCAATACATCTGGCTAATGGGGTATATAAGCTTCTTCCCCTAACCTTGAATTTTGCCTATCCGTTCTACAAAACAGCCTTAACATTATTGTCTCCTATTTCCCTTCCCTAGGTCTCCCTATTGCCCCTGTCAAAACTAAGCTTATCGTATTCTCACGCAAAGAAACCGACACCTCCGACGCATCCCTCACTTTTGACGACCAAACCATTAAATCCTCATCCCAAGTCAAGCTTTCTGGTGTCTATGATATTTTTTACTGCAAGCTTACCTGGACCCTTCGCCTCAACTACCTCCTCAAAAAATGTACACCACACATCAACCTCACCCGTTCCCTCTGCGATACCTGGTGTTGCGGGCACCCTAAATCTCTCCTTTAAATCTACAAAGCCTTCGTCCTAGGTTATTTCGACTGCGGCTCTGTAATATAAATTTTTTCAAAAGTCCGCCATTTTGTTTTTTTTCATTGAAAATGTTTCATTCTGCTTGAGGCCATAGCCAATTCGATACAGAACATGAAACCGTTTTGTTTTTTGCTTTCAGATAATTCGTTCCCAAGAAATGATGTCATCCATCTACTAATCAGACGAGTTTCAGCAACCATTTTCAAAATCGCCATTTTGAAAAAAAAAAAAATTTTTTTCAAGTAATTTAATATATGTGCTTTCATATGTAAAAAAATTGATTACTCAACATGTTTTGTACTATGAATAAAATTTATTGAAAAAAATCACGTTTTTTGGAGTAATTTGGCCTTAATATCTAAATATTAAAGTATAAATTCGAATTCATATAAATCTTGTCATTTCAAATACTTGCTCGAGGCGCACTTCAGTGCCTTGAAGAATAATCGAACCATCTCTTTCCAAATTGACTCTAGTTTTCGATTTGGACATAACAATTACCTAGGTGAAATAAATATGTACCAAGTGGTAAGCCATTTTTAGTCCTATATATTTCTTATGAGCTGAAAATGGCTTCCAACTTGTTCCACCTCGGACGAGCATACTCATACGGTACATATTTATTTCATCATGGAGAAACCGAGCTTCTTAAACGGAGTTTCAATAACGTAGTTTCTTAATAAACGCCGCTGAGGGGCATTGTCATCGCTAACAACCAAGGTAATTTGAAAACAAATGTCTCACGTGATCAAAACAAAATAAATACTTGGTAGGTATTTAAATTGTCGGCTGCCGGCCGGTTAACACGCTGGTCATTCCCTATAATATAGTTTTTAATTAATTAATAAATTAAAAGTAATAATTAAATGAAAAGAATATATGCGAGTGTGAACTAATCAATAATTAAATAATCTAAAATATTATTAAACTAGTTTAAAATAAAAAAACAATTGAAAGTTCGTTAATTTAAAAAAAAAACAAAAATAAGTATACCCAAATTTTGTTTTTACTGTGCAATATGCAACTAACAACATACGAAGAAGAAACTTATATATAGGTATATAGCGTAATATTTTCTATACAAATAAAATTATTGGTAAGAGACAATATTAATTGATAGATAAGAACAACATGAGATTAAAAAGTTGATTTGATATATGAAGAAAGAAAATTATTTGATTGAGGTTACATGGGACTTCATTTTCAAGTGCTTCAGAATGAAGAATGTAGCCTGGAATTTATACCTCAAAGAATGAAAAAGAAAAATAGTACGATAAATAAAATGAATAAAATCAAATATACTTTTTCATTTTTTAATTTATTTATAACTTTTTAAAAAAGTAATTATTTTTACAACATCAAACTCAAACATAATAACTGTAATGATATTTAACAAATTTACATAAAGATTAAAGGACTAAGAATGTAATATTCTTAAAGTTATATTTAAGTGAATTTTGAGAGATCTCAAATACCAGGGTGATAGTAAAGGATTAACAAAATATTGTTTTATTTATTCATTTATTTATTTATTGAAGAAATATTATTTTTATTTAATAGCGCAAAAGAATCATGTTTATCTCTTTTGATGTCTCTTCAGGAGATAATTTGTTTTATGAAAAAGGAATTATGTCTAGTACTATGAAAGGAATGGAGAAAAATGGTATTCGACGTAGAAGCTATAATGTTAAGAGTACACAAAAATCTATTGAAATTAGACAAGCAGGAAATCAAATCTATACAGCCAGACCACATAACAAATCAGTTCACTACAATGCTTTGCAACTGTATACACAAAGTATTGCCGTGGCTCCAAATAATTCTGAAGAAATCTCTCTTGCATATGGCAATAGATCAGCACTGTTATTTCATTTAAAAAAATATGAAGAATGCATACAGGATTGTGATAGAGCAATGAAAATAACTACTTCAGATAAATTGAAATTTAAATTATTATATCGAAAACTGGAATGTCTAGTAGCTGTAAAAGATGAAATTGCAAGGACTGTTTCTAATGAAGCTTTACAATTTCTTGAAGAGTCAAGCTTAAATGGATCAGACAAAGATCAATTAAAAGAGAAATTAATTAATATATCAAATTGTATTGCTAATTTAACATTTAGACAAAGGATTGAAGAGGAAGAACAGATTTATGGGGGACTACCCGCTTTTGAAAGTAACAATGAAGTTCCTTGTGCCTCTGAAGCTATAGCAATAGCTCATAATCAAACCTGGGGTAGACATATTTTGGCCACTCGTAACATTGAACCAGGGGATATTCTAGCAGTTGAAAAGAATTACTTTTCATTTCTTTATCCTGAAAAAATGTATTTATTTTGCTCTCATTGCATAAAGCCTTCATAGACTTTGATACCATGTGAAAATTGCATTTATGATGTTTACTGCTCAAAAGAGTGCAGATTAGAGGCTTGGGAAAAATATCACAAATTTGAATGTGCAGTATATCATTATTTATGCGAAAAAAAATCAGATATCAGTATGATTTTTTGCAATTTACGATTTTTGCTTATTTCCATTTACAATGCTGGTGGAATTAATCAGTTGAAAGAAGAATTAATAGCTGTAGAACAATGCAAAGGTAAATTACTTGTTTAAATAATTAATTTATAATTTATATCGTTATGTTTCATGTTACAATATGTAAAAAGTATTACCCACTAAAATACCAATTTCTGAAATTTTTTAAAAATAGAATTTGAGTCAAATATTATAAAAAATTTATTTAAAAAAACAAAATTACAAATTTTTAGATTTCATTTATGGTCAAACCTTGCGTAGATATTGTGCAAAAAATTTAGAATGTAAAAGTTATGCAAATTAACAAGTAATACATTTTATAAGAAAGTTTATAGTCTAATGCTGTTTCTAGACCCACTTTTTGCCTTATCGTGAGTTTTTACCTCCTACACCAGCTCCTCGCTTCAATGTCCTCTTTGCTTAAAGCTTAGATCTAGAAACGGCATAAGAGTGTCTCTAATAAAATGTTTAAAATTTCTTTGTGATTTATAAATCATAATTATAATTATTTTAAATATTTTTAAAACGTAATACTTATTATGTTAGAAAATTGTACATATGATGGTTATAGTACATAATTGATAACACAATTGAATAATGACATTCTTTAGATATTCGTAAAAAAGGATTTATGGGTGTGATGGAATCTTTCACAGTGATCAATGCAGAAGTTGCCTTTGTATTCCATACAAGGAATCTGATGACTATTTTGAAGTCTCACCCTTATGTTCGGATGCTGGTTACACTGTGTATTACTTGGCCACAAAATGAACATTTTTTGGTGAAAAATTCGATTTAACACCTATTCAGATGGTTTCTAAACCCGGTATGCTTTTCTTTGCAGCATTACTTTATAAAATGTTTTTTTCAATTCCATGTAGCAGTCTTGAAGTGAGTACAACATCCAGTATAAGTAATGTAATTATAATATAATTACTTGTAGTTTCATTCTATAATTATATGTTTAATTTTAGTTGAGAGTTCATTGTCCAGAATTGAAGATTTTAACAGCAGGCATTTCCATACACCCATTTTGTTGTATCTTTAATCATAGATGTAGTCCAAGTGCAGATAATTTCACTACAAAGAATAATGAAATGGTTATTTTTGCTACACACCCAATAGAAAAAGGATCACAGGTCCTCCTTTAAATTAATTTAAATTATAATTCAAATTAAATATAGTTTAAAATCAATTTCTCTATTTTCAGATTTTTATTAACTTCTATAATTTAAATTTTCTTAATAAACCAAAAGAGCAGAGACAATATTACTTCAAAGAGAAATATAAGTTTATATGTAGATGTTTACCTTGCGAGCAACAATGGTCAAATATTTGCTTACCTAGTATTACGGTAAACCAATTCATGCCACTTAATAAGTTCAGTGCTATATGGTACACATATTTACCATGATATGTTTGCCTGAGATCCTACATGGTACATATATGTACATGGTACATATATGTACATGGTACATATATGTACATATATGTACCATGAATTTTTTCAAATAGAAATTTAATATCTGCTGATGAATATCTTATACTTATATGATCCAAAGAATCCATAAATGATAAATTTCATCATAACAATGCTAAAATATGCTAAATACCATAAATTAAAATTGTATGAATTGTCTATTAGGTTGTGAGGCAAACAAATGCTTATACATTGTTACCACTGAACCTGTTAATAAATATTTTTTGCAGACTTAAAATGTAAAATTTATATAATGAAAATGTTAATTATATGATCTAGGATTTGCTGTATAGCATACCTGAATCAGCTGCTGAATTACTGATGACAATGAAAAAAATAACAGAGTCTAATGATCGAAGTGACACCAACACTGAACATAATGCTGATTTGATGATATATTATACATTATTATATTTGATGATATACATAAGACATAGATATATTAAAATTAATAGCTAATAAAGTAACTGTGCATTCTGAAGAATATGCACATTTTGAATGTCTAATAAAGTGCAGGTTCATAAAGTATTTTGGAAAGAGGTTTCTTCAGATTCCTGACTTATGTTAATTTTGCATTTAGACAATAAAAGATTTCATATTATGCTATACATAATTTATAAAATAGTTTTTGTGTTAATATAATTTTGTAATAAATAAAATTATTTAATTTTATACTGGAATAATCAATTTATTTTAATAGACATCTTTTATAAGTTTTAATTCAAAATTTTAAATTAACATTGCTGACATATTTACAGTCCTATAAAATAAGTATATTATACTCATATACCTAATTCACTGGTTTCGATATAGGTATGTACTGATGGAAACTCAACCTAACCTCCAAAATGTATACCATAAAAATTTATGGGAAATTATAGTGCAAATACGGGGTTGTCCCCTCTTCTTGCCATAATAATAAATTTTAATAAAAATTAAAAAATCTATATTTAGGCAAAATTTCATAGAATAACGAAAAATACGGTACGAGGTGAGGGCTAGAAAACGGTAAAATGACCGTCATTTTTACCGTTTTTCATTGATCAATTATAATAATATTTCATGATAAAAAACTTTTTAAGCTATTTATAACCAAAAAAGCTGTCGTCCGCAATTATTTACATGATAATCAATCATTATCATCTTCGACTTTAGTGTTAACACGTAAATTTTAAACGTATAATGAAAAGTACAACGCGAGGTGAAGGTCATAATGGTAAAGTTCGCCCCGGCCACCCGTTAACCCTTTAAAATTTATTTTTGTTTAATGCAAAACAGTTAAAACCTTACATAATTTAAGAATTACTGTGAAAGTAATGAAGTTCAATAAAATAATTTTTGAGTTTATAAAAGCATGAAAACGAAATTGTTTTTATTTATTTTGATACAATTTTTCAAATCTATATTGAGATTATTTAGCCAGTTTAAATACAATAATAGCTTTCAATTTTCTTTACTGTGTTTATATATAATTTAGTTTATATATAATATTAATTGTAAATTGAGATTATTTAACCAGCTTAAACTTGTAATAATAATGATATTTGGCTGTTGGCATAGAGCTTCTCCGTGCATGTCTTCTCATTTTTCTTCATCCCGGCCAATCTCGGCATTCGTCGTTGACTTTCTTTGTTTATTTAACTTTTGAGGTTAAGTTCCAACAAAACAAACAGCAGTAGAAAAAACTGTGAATGTGAAAAAATGTATTTCTCAAGGAAAGAAGTAATACAATAATTGAGTTTAATTCTTATAAATGAAGTATTATCTTTCTAAAGAAGTTCATGGAACTTGCATTTACACAATTAATATTACTTAACGAAATATACAGCATTGCTTTTTAAATATATAAGAGATATAAGAGATATTGCTTAAGATTCGAAGTATAAAAAAGTATTGTATTTAATTTTCTTTACTGTGTTTTGTTTATAATTTATATTAATTGTAATTTGTTTATATTGTTGCTTACATTGTTAACATTTGATCTGTTTTAGATATTTATTAACCTTTTTTAAAATTTGATATTGAAGAATGGAAAGTATTAAAAAATCAAAGGTTTCAATTGAATCAATTGATGTGGAAACTTCTGAAATAGCTGAAGAAGGATTACTTTTAGAAAAGCAACTTATAAATAATTCTATGAAACAGTTAGATTTGTTATTCGTAAATTATCCAGTACAATGCAAACAAAAGAATGCAAAAGATTCTATTCAGTACAGAAAACAAGGAAATGAAATGTATTGTTCTAAGAAACATAACACAGAAAAGCACCAGAGAATATGGGATTTATATACACAGAGTGTTGCTACAGCGCCGAATGATTCAGAAGAACTAGCTCTTGCTTATGGTAACAGATCAGCCTTATTATTTCATCTAAAAGAATATGAAGAATGCATAAAAGATTGTGATCAAGGAATCAAAATAACTAGCTCTGATTTTTTAAAAGCTAAGCTTTTGTTTAGAAAAATTGAAAGTTTGGTTGTTTTAGAAAAAGAAACAGCAGAGAGCATTTGTAAAGAAGCTTTACATACATTTTCACAATTTGAATTGAATGCAGACGTAAAAAATAAATTCATGGAAAAGTTAAATGGCATTTTAAATACTATCTCAACTGTGACTTTTAAGGAGAAGAAAATAGAAAAAAAAGAGCAAAATCTCCCAACATTTACACGACAAACTGAAGCACCTTGTGCTTCTTCAGCTGTGTCTATAAGGTATGATGAAAAATGGGGTAGACACATTGTGGCCACTAGAAAAATTGAACCTGGAGAGATTCTTGTTGTTGAAAAAAGTTATTTAACATCTATTTGTCTTGATGGAATGTATTTGTTTTGTTCCAACTGTGTACAGCAAACATGGGCATCTATACCATGTAAGGGTTGCATTTACAATATCTATTGCTCAGAAAAATGCAAATCAGAGGCTTGGAAAAAGTATCACAAATTTGAATGTGCAGTATTATCTTATTTATATAACCTTGACCTAGACATATATCCTTTTATAAGCAGATACGAATCTGATAAAAGTAGAGTTTTTGTGAGAGGCTTAGCATCTGCTTTGAGGTTGATGTTGAAGACGGTTAGTGACATTGGTGGTATTAATAAAATGAGAAAAGAGTTGATAAACATTGAAAATTGTAAAGGTAAATACGTGTTACAGTAAATAATTATCTATCATGTAATTATTTATTGTTAAAATTAAAACATTTATTTCAGATCCACGTACTAAAGGATTTTCAGATGAAGGTATTTTTCAGAGTGAAAAATGTAGAAGTATTTATAGTCTGACAACTTCTAGAGATTATCTACATAATGATATTCTTGGTGTATTTATAACAATGGTTTGTATTGCTACATATTATTTGGCTAAAGAGACAACGTTTTTTGGACAGAAAGTCATAGTAACTCCAAAGGAAATGATGCTAAATGAAGATATCAAGTTAATTGGAGCATTACTATTAAAAAGTACACTCTTACTTCCTAATAATACTCTAAAAGTAATTATTTTTAAGTAAAATCTGAGTAATAATTCTGATGTATTTCAAATATTTAATATACATATTTCTTAGTATTTTGTACATAGAGAAAGCACTATACTAGGTCAAAGGTATGGAGCATCTTTACATCCTCTGTGTAGCCTTTTCAACCACAGCTGTGATCCAAACGTCAAAAGCATTCCTACAAAAACAAATGAGAGAATTATTTACTCTAAACATGTCATAGAAAAAGGAGAACAGGTATTTACTTTTTATGCATCGATTTTCTAAGTTACAAATAGTACATTACACAACTAGTGCGCAAAAGAGGTGATTCACGCACGAGTCGAGTTTGTCGAGCGCAGCGAGTCATCATATCTAAATATGTACTTTTTTTTACACGTATTTGATCTCCTCTCCCTTCTAGCTCTAAATAGTCTCTAGTAAAAGCACTACTTCCAAAAGCAAAACCAGTTATACAATCAAATATTATATTATAATTCTCTGCATTCATTGCTATTTCAGCAGAAAGATGTTGATGCAAGAAATCTCTAATCTTTCCTCTAATTTCTTCATCTTCTAAACACTCAAATAATCTTTGTGCTAAAGAAAATCTATCCTGTTGAAGTTCTACCTTATCAACACTAAAAGGATCTAGATTTAAATTGGGATTTAGTCCAATACAAACAGCATGCCCTGATTCAGTATGTATAGGTATAAATGAAGAAGTAAGGTGGATCAAGGTATACTCCAAGTACGCCATGGCATATAGGCGGCACTAGAATGGGTGACCAAGGGGCGGCACGATTCTAGAAAATCAATATTCTTTTTTTAATTTTCACGCATGTTTGTCTCTTATTTGTAACTCGTTGAATCAATATTAAGAATTGCATAAGAAGCAGTTTTCAGGTTCACGGAGAAAAGAATAGTATTGAAATTACTTGATTGGTTCAAGATCTTTAAGGTAGGACTATATGGATTGGTGAAAAAAAATTCTTCAATTTTCATTGTACAAATTTTCAGCAAGTTCCAACTTATTTTACCCTTACAGTGTGCCATTATTGCATTTATTTGATGCTATTTTCATAAAGTTATTGGCACATACAATTTTCATCAAATGGTCTAAAAAAATTTGTACATACTTACTTGAATATAGCAAACAAAACTTGGCATGATTTTTCATTTAAATTTTGTTTTTTTATCCAAAATAAAATTATAACAAAATAAATTATTTGTTGTCTAGTAGTGGCAGAATAAATTGTGTTTCAATATTATTATAAAAAATGCCAACTTTTATTGTAAAAAACATAAACAACTTATCCTAAAAGTTTCAAAAAGATTCATTTGAAACCTCTTGCGCCAACCATTTTTAAAATTAGAAAAATAAGTGTGGAGAAAAACGCGTTTAAAGTTTCAATTTTGTATGCTATCTAATGTAAATTATTTTACTTGACCGCATGTAACTTTTTCAAAACATCGAGTTTTTACACCTGACAGGTCTTAAAATATTCTTACAGTTACAAATATTAAGAAAATATAATAAAAATGTTTTTGATATTTTAGCTAAAAAACACCAGAATCCTACCTTAAGGGCCTACGATCGCCATAGCTATAGTCAACTACTTAATCTCCTGTATATAATATTAAGATCACAAAAGTTTCCGGTCTCCAGTCACATCAGTAAGTTCATATCTTTTTTCAAAAGTTCATCATATATGTAAGCGAGTGTGGATGGGTTATTGGGAGGGTGGAAGTATGGGCAGATGAGTTAGTGGGTGGATCTATAGCTATAGGTGGATGGATGTGTGGGTAGATGATTTGGTGGGTGGGTGGATGGTTGGCTTCCTAGGTATGTGTTGTCAAACAGTATTTTTAGGCTTGACAATGTTTTGCACATTATAATTTTTGGGCATTATAATTTTTTGAGCATTATCATTTTTGGGCATTTTTTTCCGCTTTATAGTATTTGGGTCTCATAATTTACTTTTTTATAATTTTATAATAATTTTATAAGACATTTTTTTAGCACTATTATTGTTTACGTATTATAAATTTTTTGTATTACAATTTTTGGGCATTATACATATTTGGGCCTTATAATTTGTTGGGTTTTATGGGTTTATGGAATTTATGATTTTAATGGGATTTATGGGGCTTATGAGTTTATGGGTTTACTGTGGTTTATAGGGTTTATGGGCTTTATGGGGTTTCTGCTTTTTATGTGTATTGAGGGTTTTATGGGGTTTCTGTTGTTTATGTGTTTTGTAGGTTTTATGGGTTTATGATTCATATGGATTTTCTGGAGTTTATTGTGTTTCATGGGGTCTATGGGTTTTTGGGCTTAAGGGGACGCCGGATATCTCTGTCCTTGTCTAATTGAGTTTTCATTCATAATTTTAAGAGAAATCATATTTTTTTTTAAATAATAGTTGTCCCCGCTTCGTTTTATAGTAATCTACATATATGTCCAAGCTGGGTTCATATGATTGTTTTGTTTTCGAGAAAACTTTGACACACTAAAAGGGCCAACTACGTGGAGATTAACCTTTACATACTAAGTTTGTCAAAGTTTTCTCGAAAACAAAATAATCATATGAAACCAGCTTGGACATATAATTAGGTTACTGTAAAACAAATTGGGGACAGCTATTATTTTGTCATTAAACAATTAACTTTGTAAATAAATAACGAAATACGTGTGTAGGATAGTAGGAATCTACTGTCGGTATCCGACGTCTCCTTAATGGGGTTTATAATTTTAATAAGTTTTATGAGATTTATGAGATATTCGGATTTATGGGGTTTACTTATTTTATGGGTTTTATAGAGGTTTATGATTTTTATGTATTTCATGAGTTTTATGAGTTTTATGGGTTTTTAAGGTTTCATAGGATTTATGGATTTAATGGGGCTTATGGGGTTTGCGATATGCATAGGTTTTATGGGTTTTATAGGGCTCACGATGTTCATGGTTTTATGGGGTTGATTAATTTGGCGTTTTCTATTTGTTTTATGTTTTTTATGCGTTTTACGGTAGTTATGATTTTTATGGGTTTTATGGGGCTTGTGAGTTTATGGGTTATATGGATTTTATGGGGTCTAAGATGTTTATGGGTTTATTGGGTTTATGAGGTTTACGATATTTATGTATTTTATGGCGGTAATGGAGTTTACGATCTTTACAAGTTTTATGAGATTCATGCGTAATTGCGGTTTATGAGTTTTAGGGTGGTTATGGGGACAGATACGCCTTTAAATTATAAATTAATTGATAATACCTTTTAAGGTATAAATAAGACACTCATCATATATTACCTGATTTTTTTCGGTATATTTGAACATTTTATCAAAATATAACTAAAAAAATTAGAAAAGTATTTTTTGAATGTCGTTAGGTCCCTTTGATTGGCTATAATGAAAACCTCTATATTTGTTGGGCTACCGCAAGGTATTAAGAGCCAATGTGATCGAATTGACGCTTTTAAGGTTTTATTATGTTCAAAATATATGTAGTTATGATAGGAGTGTCGGAAATTGTATATAAAAATTAATGACCGAAGTTATAATCTATTTAAGCAAAAATTATTCTCTCTTTTAAATTTTTTTTTATGAAATATGGCTTAAATAGATTCTAACTTTGGTCAATAATTTGTATATACAAATTTCCACATTCATATTATAACTACATGTATTTTGAACATAATAAAACCTTGAAAGTGTCAATTTGATCACGTTAACTCTCTAAACCTTTCGGTAGCTCAAGAAATATTTTCATTATAGCTAATCAAAGGCACCTAACGATCTTAAAATTAAAGTTTAATGGGGTTTATGGTGTTTATGATTTTTATGACTTTCAAGGGGTTTAAGTGGTTCACGTTTTTAATGGCTTGAATGGATTTTGTGGGGCTTATGCTTTTTAATGGATTTTATGGGGTTCGCGTTTTTAATGGACTTATGGTTCTTATGGGGTTTATGATTTTTATGGGTTTAATGGGGTTTATGGGGTTTACTAAAAAATGCAATAGGACACGCATAAGGCTCGAGCGAGCGTAAATAATTGTTAATTGCATTTTATTAAATCGTTAAATGCATATATTGATCCGAGCGACGTTAGGAGCGAGGATTGTTTCACTAGTATATATAGTAAACGGAGAAAATTTTCCTCCGTACTTACGTCTTGAAAAATGCAGGAAATCCAAATCTGAGAGATGCGATTGCTTTCTTTTTGCTTCTTCTGTGGAATAATATCGTTTGGTGACGATGCGTGGCTTCTAACATGCGCTAGAAAAGAACTAAATTTGCGGTTGGTAAAATTTGACAGGTCACAGACTTTGAAAGAAGAAAATCGTAAGGATTGGCGTGCGCGCGCGTATGGCAACTTCGTATGACAACATTATTTTACAGGTTATAAAGGAGGAAACGTTTAGAACTTTTTCTTCCACTTATAAATGCACATTCTCATAAAATAATAATAAATAATAGTCTACTGATCTGTAGATTATTAGCCTACGTTTAATTTCTAAAATAAAATAAAACAAGAATTATAATTGTAAAAAGTATTTATTACATCGACATTCGTTGATCATCAATCTTCTTGCTTGAAGAGCCTGAAGCTCGGTGAAGTTGTCACCAAATAAAATAGCTTTGATTTCAACGTCTGCGACCTTCTTAATTTTGACCGCATTGAAATTTATATTTCTTCTGGTATATCCTAGAAACCACGGATTACTATCAAATAATCTAATTTCGTGTGCTACCGACTTCTTCAGTGCTTCATCTTTTAAACTCAGAATTTTTTAAAATAAGAGTTATTTAGAATTTGAGTTAGGTTCAGTGTGTACAATCTCAAAATTATCACAGACTTCTTACCTTTGAACCATAAAATGAAAAAGCCGGCACGTATGTTAAAAGCAGATGGTGTAATTATAATAAACTCGTATATGTTTATGTTTAATAGTTTCCGCGCTTGTCATTTGATTTCGTTATTTTTTTTTTAAATCTGATCCAGTTACAAAACAATTAATAATGACTTCTAATTTACGGTGAATCGATAGCAGATTGATTAATAAGCTAATATAAATACCAAATAGGAATGATTAAAATAAAATTACTCTAGATCATACCTTCCGAAGGTTTACCATTTTAATTTCTTATAGTTTTAAGACCGCTCTTTCAGATGATGAAACCAGAATTAAGCTAAATTAAAATGCAAAGAAGTCATAGATGTTTAAACAAAAAAATATGACTGAAAATTAACATTCTTTTTTATTTAATGAGCTATTTTCGCATCGAAAGTGCATTGGAAAACTTCCACGACGTGAATAAATCGCGTCTAAAATGTTTTTGCTATAAAATAGACATAATTATTTTTTCAAATTCTAGATGGCGTCATCTGATAGGCGGCCAAAACGTCAAAATTGTAGAAAAGTTCTATTTTATCAGAAAAAAAGTATCAAGCCGGTTACATAATAACGTGTTTTTGATTTTACATTGAAAATATGGATTTATAAAATAATTTTAGCCTAGTTCAGAATATCCAAGATGGCAGCCCATAATACTCAAATTTGAGAATGCATCGTCATGGCGCTTCGATAAGGCTACTTACAACTGATATGAAACATCAGTAATTAGACAAAAGGAAAGATATATTTTGATTTAAATATAAAAATTGTACTAAATAGCATTGTTTTCTTAGAAACATAAAAATTGGTAGACTGTATTTTCTGCGACTTTTTACATTTTGGCTGTCATTTTGACGAAGCCATCTTGAATTTGAAGAAAGAGAATTTTGCCTATCTTATGGTAAAAACATTTCGGAAGCGATGTATTCATGTTTTGAATGCTGTCCAATGCGTTGCCGATGAAAAAATGGCATATTAAACTAATAGGAATCTAAATTTTCAGTCTTCTTTTTGCTTAAACAATTATAACTTTGTTACATTTTAGTTTAGCTCACTTCTGGTTTATCCATCTGAAAGAGCGACCTCAAAATTATAAGAAAATATATTTTTCGATATTTTCTGGAAGCTTCTTTATAAAAAAAATGTAACTGAAAATGACGATAAAAAAGTGCCGCTTGGTAAAGAGTTAACATTTTAATTTTAAGGTTTCGGACTCCGAAGTCAAACGAGTGCATTTTAAGGAAGTTAACGAAAAATGCTGTTTCATGCATGGAAAAAATGATTATTAAATTAATTTATAATTTTTACGATATTGCGTAATTCTTGCAATAAGAAAAATTATCTTTTTCGTCTCATAAATACTATTATCACGTTAGTATGACTCACGTGGTTACGCTTTGAGGTTCAGAAAGTATGCACTTTGGGAATTTTCTTTCTTTTTACAAAAAATATCTTTTTAATTAGTCTATCGGTTTACTATATTATTCCAATATTCCTATACCGAAGAAAAGTGCGATATTTAAAAATTCTGATGACGATTTTCTAGAATCTCAATATCACAATATATCATAATGCATGGGTTCACAAAGTATCACAATAGGGTCTAATAAAAATTCTTATAGATTCTTTACCTCATTTTGAACAAAAAATGTTTTTACATTTTTTTCTAACAGCTCACTAATTTTTTAGCTAATTTTGACAAAATCTTAAAATATTAAAGAATAACGGATTTTTCAACCTTCAATTGCTCTTGGCGTATGAATTTTTTTACATATTCTGTGTATACAAACCAACATATTTTCAAAGTTTTAGATAGTCTTATTTTTGGACATGCTCACTTGACATGGAACCACCCAGAAGCGCTAGCGCCAACTTTGACGTTATGTATGTGTATATATATATATAATTCTTTTGTCTTCGATTTCACAGAGAATCGCCCATATATATATATATATATATATATATATATATATATATATATATATATATATATATATATATATATATATATATATATATATATATATATATATATATATATATATATATATATATATATATATATATATATATATATATATATATATATATATATATATATATATATATATATATATATATATATATATATATATATATATATATATATATATATATATATATATATATATATATATATATATATATTAACATTTTGAAGTGTACTCACGACGTAGACAGGCATAAGCTATATAATTTACTTATATACCGCCTTCTTGTATGAGAAAATGCGTTAATAGTTAAAATGCGTTAAAATGTGTTAGCCGAGTTTCGCGCACGGAGTGTAAAAATATTATTTATTTGTAACTAACATTTTCTCAATTACATTTTTGATTTATTTATTTTTATGTTTAGTTATTTCTTTGCTATGTTGGTGACAATTACACAAGTTCTCCTAAAGCTGAAAGATTGTACACGTTAGAGGGTGCATACCAGTTTGAATGCGAATGCATAGCTTGCAAAGAAAATTGGCCAACCACTTTGCCATTTGTTAAGGTATTGATATATATTTCGACAAACTATTTAAGTTTCTTAAATACTTATTTCATAATATATATACATTCTATACAACAGGATATTTTAACAAATTCTCCTAGACTGAGATATAATTTGACACACAAATATAAACATATAGAAAAATTAAAAAACGATGTAATGTCAAATTTGCAAAGCACTAACTTTAAGTACGATCCACGAATAATGAAAAGAGTGAAGAAACTAATGAACGAGCATGCTGAGAATATCACTGTTCACAGTATGGATTATGAAATGTTTGAACATTTCATTTACATGATGCTGGTTAATGCATTTGGAACATGGTTAAATATTCCTGAAACCTGTTAAAAGCCTAGGACGTTTATTATCATTATACACAATTTTTTAAATAACTTATTTTAATTTCTTAAAGAATAGTAAGGTGCTTAAACACATAACAAAATATGTGAACTTTTAAAGTATTATTTCAGCATTATATTTTTGTACTTTTATATGTGAATCATACAATAATTACATTTTAAGGAATAAAAGTAAAGTGAGTTAAAATAATAAATTCTATATTTGTAATAATTTATTTCTTGGTCTCATTTTGCTTTCTATACATGGAGAGATCTTTTCAAGTAATACAAAAATTATTTTATCTTACAGAATGTTAATTGTATTTCACAACAAATTTTAGATTTATAATTATTTATCAACAGTGGTGATTTTATAAAATAAATTAAATTACATATGTATTATTTCTTATGAGAATATTTGTTTGGAATTGATAAAAATCATTACCATAATCAATAGATTTTTTTCTTTCATTCTATATTAATTATTTCTACTATTTATATACATTTTTAAACAATTTACAAGCATGTAAATATTCAAAGGTAAATATAATAACAATAATATCACGTTTGTCCATACATAATCTTTTTTTACATTTCTTTTCAGGTTATATACAGTGTTTAATTAATGCAAAGTATTCTTTTAATTAAAGTATAAACATCTCAAGGCCAATTAAAGGTTAAACTAAAATACATATAATATTGTTAGATATTTTTCTAAAAGCTTATAGTGGAAAATAAGTAATTACACACCTGCTTTAGAATTGTACGAGTAAGCTACAACTCTATAATTGAATGTTAATATCTACAAGGAAATACTGTTCTAGTTATTACTAATCAAATATTTTAATTATGCAAAAATAAAAAAGTTAGAAATTCTTTTTATTTAATATATTAAAACTAGTTTACTAGATATTTTATGATCATTCTCAACTTGGTAATGATGTACGTACATGTTATTGAATTGTTCTGAAATTCTTATATACAGATATACACGCGGTTTAAAACTGATTTCAGCGTCGTATTATTACTAATTTTATACTCAAAAAGAAAAAGACTGTCAAAATGTAGAAAATTTATACAATTTTATTTCAAGTACACGTGTATTTCAAAACATTTAATTAAATGAAAACGCCAGCTGAACGTTTTTAGAATGTTCCTACATTGACACACACAAATATCTGATTCAGGGTAAGTTAAAAAATCTAGTCCAGTCAAATTAGTTTTTGAGGTATCAATAATCCCAATGACATCGGTTAAGGGCTTAAATTGTTCGGAAAAGTGTCTAGAATGATAATCTGAAGACGTGAACAATGGATCCCGTAAGCTTTATAAACAATTAACAATTAAAGTTGGATTTCTGCACTTTTTTTCTTATTTCGCTCTGTATCTTGGAAAGTATTGATTTTAGAGGAAAAAGTTATTAAAAAAAGTTGTTCGTTATTAAATTTTCTATAAAAAAGTCAGCAAGGGCACATTTCTATCTATTATAGTTTCTTTGCAAATTGCAAAAGAACGCTAAATTCGTGAAAATTGAAAATTGTTTATAACTTTTGAGAAAATTAATATTTTTCAATCATATTTCAGAAAAATATAGTACTCAAGTAATAGAAATAGCATGCAAAATTTCAAGTCTCTATTCATTATAGTTTTTTCTAAAATAATAGCTATATTTCGAAATTTTTTTTTTCACGGTACTGGCAAATGTTAAAAAATCAGTCAGTTTAGTCGCCCTTGTTCATACGCAATCTAGAAGAGTTATATTTTAATAAACTTTTTCGAGAACTGCAAAATTTTAATTAGGGGCTCTCTGGGATGTAAATGTTTATAAAACGCTTAATTAACTTTTTATGTAGGAGACAATATTTTAGTCCGATTTTAATCAAACAAAATTCATTGCAAAGCGGCGATTTTTATCTTAATTTTGAAAATCGTTTTTCTACGAGCATTAGGAGCCAAGATACATTTTTTTATAACAAGCCATTGCTCAGTACAGTAATTGATTCAATAGATTTTTTAAAACTTTATCAATATTAATATTCAAGAAGTCAACAATTTTAATATGATATGCAATATTTAAAATTATAAGCTAGGTACTGAGAAATCACGCGCTTTTTGCAGAAAGGCGTTAACGTTATAACTTTCATATATTAAACTTGCAGATTATTTTCAGAGATTTTTAATAAATTTTAAACGTAGACAAAGTAGCGCGTTTTTTAAACGTCATATGCCCCATTAGCCAGATGTATTGCAAATTGTTAGCAATTTGACATACACGTTTTGCTATCGATTTCCGTAAGTTTGACGTAAAACTGCGTCCGTATATATTGGAAATTTTGTATCAAGTATTGAAGTAAATTATGAGGGCAAAGTGAAGGCAAAATTACAGCAACTGTTGCTCATGATGTGCAGGCGTATCATAGGCATACATTGACATCATATTGTCGTCACATTTCCCGATTTTTGTGTTATACAAATTTCCATCAATATGTCGTTATTAATTTCTTTCTTTTCTCTCTTGCACTGTCGCATATATGAGTAATTTTATTGAATATTACGTGAATAATATTGAAAATAAAATAATATAATATATTAATAATATGGAAAACAAGTTGAAAGCAAATTGATGTACAAAACTTGCAGCAACAGTTACACATCAAATGTAAGTAAATCTGCGTCCGTATATGGCAGCAATTTGGTGGCTAGCATGTGCAGTCAATTTTACGGCACATTGACATCAATCCTTGATATTCGTCATTTCTTGAGCGTAAGTGAGAAGCAAATTGCTAACAAACATTGCACAGCAACTATTGCCGCGATTTTGCCGCGGCAAGCCTGGTTAATGGGGTGGCTGAATAATTACAATATAATGAAAATCTACTATTGAAAGGAAATAATTTTTGCGCTAATTCTAAAAAAGACTATGAATAGATAACAGATTATTAACATCTTATTGAAAAGTAATAATGTGTAATAACTATGATACATTTTACGACTATGCTAAGACTTTTTAATTTTTAATTCACCTTAATTATTACATAGAAGCATTATAAATCTGCGTCTTCTCGTCATACCGGAATACTGATTTTCTTTTATTGGAGTTTTGATCGATTTTGGTATACTAATATAGGTAGTATAATTTCAGATAAAAATGTAAAAAATCAGGAGTGTGAAAAAAGTGATCATATCTAGTATTTATGATTTTTTTTAACATTAATTTAAATGGATAATAAAATAATAATAATAACCTCAATATCTCAAAAACATGAAAAGTAGACACATTCGGTTATGCAGAACAACCATAGAAATAAAAACAAACACGAACCAATACTTAGTCATAAATCGTAAGATAATAGATTATAAATAAGTATTCGAAAAAACGTATTCGACTAATACTTTTTTGAATACTTTTCTAATTGGTCTACATTGCACTTATTTGTCACGTAAAACCTTTGGAAACTCGAATTTTTCCTTGTTTTGAAGTTTCAATTGCAAAATTAAAAAAAGGGTTCGAAAGCATATTGAAGCCCATCTCTGTATAATAACAAAAATGTTCAGGCTAGATTTACCAGCAACAAAAGTGTTCGAACCCCAATGATCACCATTCGAGAATCGAGGAAACAAAGAAGCGAGCTGCAGGAAACCTCGTGAAGCGCCATAATTTTTTTGCCATCTTCGCTAGCTGCACAATGCATACAGCCCAATATAACAATATCAACATTCGCGAAAGGGAATAATGCAATAAAAAACTCATGCGCGCGCGCTTGTCGCGGTGAAAGGGGGGATTTAGGAGGACGAGGATCTGACGAGGTGTACCTATATACCTGTCTGCGCGTCGTGCACCTGCGTAAATGACACGGTCAGTTCATACTTATCCTTCGACGCGCCGAGCCGGTTAAGCCTCGAGGCACACTGCAGACTTATACATTGTACAAGTTCGCGCGAGTGCCAGTACGATTTTATATTGTATACCTATACAGTTCGAAGTTACGCGACAGGAACTTTCGTGAGCGCTATATTGTGTTTTTGAGGAAATTCATTATCTACTTTGAAAAGCGAAAAACACTGAAAGGTCGATGATTATTGCATTTTAGAAAGTGATTTGTAAGTTACGAATCGAAGCGATAATTTATCGATGTTTAAGTGGAAGTAACGAGTTCAATAAAGATTTGATTCGTTTCTAGTGAGATTTCGTATCTTAATTAAGTGAAATAGTGAGTGATACGAGTAATAAATTTGTTTTTTGTAATAATGACCTTATTCACGGATAACCCTTTGAAAGGAAGTTATAAAACGCAGGAGATTGTTTCGACTTGATCTCGGAATAACGACCTTAGCTTAATTCATTCAAGGATTTTATTCAATTGATTACTTTTTATACAATTATGGTTTTACAGATTCTGCTATTTTGACGATTATAAATTATTTATTCACGAAAAACATTACAGATTTGTATTTATTTTAAATGTTGAAATCTAGTTAGTAAAGGAGTTGATATGCAACGTACATCTTAATTTAAAGACAATTTATTTTTCATAAAATTAACTTTGACTGATAAGTATCTTTTTTTCAACACTTCCTCGCAGGAACTTATGAAATATCACATTGTTTCTCAATATACGTTTCAGTGAAAGCTCAAAATTCTGAGCCGTCGAAAAATAAACGACCGCAGACCTTTCATTTTCGTTGCGTGTCCATCAAAAGTAATTGTTTCGAGTGTAACGCTGAGCTGAGACTGGACTGATTATTTCAATCACCTATAACTTCTTAAATTTTTCATTCAGATCATTTTAACCTGATACTTATAAATTATTTAGCCCAAAAACTAACTTTCAAAATATATGTTAAATATACTTTGATCATAATTAAACAAGTTTCTTTATAAGCGAATAAGAATAGTTTTGCGTTTGTACGTCACAACATAATATCATTTTTGAAATAGGCACTCGCCGACATTCTTTTCTTGCTCATAAAATAAATGCTCACTTATATATGTATAGGGTATTAAGTGTATGTATACATGGTAATCTGTATACATTTGTTTACGCCGCGTGGCCCACGCGAGCGAGACATATACTACTTACAGTTAATGTCCGCCGCGGACTCAAACGTATGAGTAAATAAACAATACAATTCAAAGCTATCGTAAATAAATCTAAACAAACGTATATATTATTCAATCGATATATTGATTCCTTTTTTCAAGCAAAAACAATGTAGATAATACTGCGCGCATCCTATACAAAACTGTAGAAAAACATAATTTTCTTGACTTTATCCTGACAGACGCGCTAGTTGCAAAACCTGTACAATCGCACGCAATCCATCTACTCGAAACTCTCCGTTATTTCCACATCTTTTTATTTCACTGCACTATCCTCGTCCTCGCAATACGTCACCGGCATATACCTATACAGTAATAATAAATATGTATACGACTCCCGCGAAAGCGTGTAGATAAAATTTCCTTCCTAGCGGGACGCTTGCTGATTAGCACGTATCCCCAAATCTCAGAACGAGATCCGGCAATAAAGAAAAAACAGAAAGAAGATTCCGTTATCAATGCTTTTTATGTAAATACAATCGCCGTCAGCCAAACGTTGAATGTACCTATATACATACACGCGTGGCGTGACGATTATAATCACAATTCGCCAATATAGTAGGGGAGACGGGGCGAGATAGGCACACGGGTAAATTCAGTATCCCTCATAAATTTGTATTTTCTTACTTTTTCTGTGCTCTTTTTAAACTTATTATTAAATTATGTAAATTAGTTATTCAGTCAAATTAAGTTAAAAAAACTGTCTATTTTATTACCTGTCATAATTTACACCGCAAAAAGACTAAATATAAACAATGTATAGAGTACTATAGTACACCTTTGTTTTTCAAAATAGAGGTTTATTTCGATTGAGAGCTTTCTTTATGCTAAATAGGAGAATAGAAGAAGACTAAATGGAAAAGTCTCAGCGCTATAAAAATAAATAAATTGTTCAGCAAGCATAATCGAAATGTACAGATAATTCTAATAAATCTAAACTTTTAAATCTGAATGTACCTAAATCGATATTATTTTAAACAAAATTATTGATGATTCAATCATGATATTTTACTATTTGTAAATATTCTCAGTGTAATTTTCTTCCTTGTTAATGCAATGTAAAATAGTGTATATTTAGCTTTGAAGCCATACCCGTTTAACCCCTTATAATTCGAAGTTAAATGATCTCAAAAAATTGTTTCACTTAATATGATTCTCACATAAAAATGATTTTTGCCTCTATTCCAGACCAAGTGCCATTTTCAATTTAATATTCTAAAAAATATACATAACTAAACTAAATCCCGCTATTGGATATATATCAAAATAACATATATCAAAGTCAGCTGTGCCCGTCTCACCCCATAATCCGCAACATCATACGTATCACGAGACTCGCGGCATCTCTTACTATAGCTCTTTCCTTCTCTCTCGCTCGCGAAATCGGGACGTTCGCGTATTTGACGCGCGACGATTGAAAACCACGTGCCGGCTGTCGATCGTTTTGTATCGATATATACACAGCGAGAGTGGGGGAATCGGAAGAGTGAAAGTTCGAGCGTCGGCCATCGGTAATGCTCGATTTTCGGTGCAATACACGCACACCGGGACAGTTGATCTTGAGGCTGCAGCTGCGGCAGTTGTATAGGTGAAGTAGCCAGAAGCGAGGATCTCAGCAGCGGTAGTCATGGGTGCGCAGAACTGTAAGGGGTCCAAGGACTTGTACAATCAGCAGCAACAGCAGCATCCTTGCAATGGAACCAAGCCGTAAGTTTCTTGTTTAGTTTTAACGAATGATGAGTGAAATGTGCGTTCGCGACATAGTGATTTTTTGGCGTAACGCGATGGGTAGTTATTTGATTTTTCGTGTGTTTATTATTTAAATGATTACGGAAAATTCAAAAACTGTTGCCAATTCATTGGTACTTAGCTTCAACAAACTAAATTAATTGTTCCAATATGAAATTCTTTGTTCTAATAAATTAATTTTAAATTGCTATATCTCTTTATAAATTATACCTCAAAAAGGATGTGCTTTTTTATCATTGATGGTTTGACGAAAGATAATGTTTTACTAAAATTACAGAACAATAGGTAATAATCCTTATCGCATCAATTTTTTCTCTGTACGTCATTTATTAAAATTATTTAAATATTTAAATGAACTGTAATAAGATGTTAGTACGTAGATGCACTGAATTCTAATCATCTAAAATTTTGTGAACGATTTGACATCTTAGATTTCCGAGATATAATCGTTTAAACTAAATATGACTTTTTTCTGTACGTGATAGGTACATTTATGCTCTGTTTAATGTATTTACACTAAATTGATCATAATATTTTTAACATACCAAGAAATTCGAAAAACTAAAACACAAAAACCCAAAAATCGAAAAATTGCTATAAAAGAAAACGAGTCGACAAATCATTAAATTTCTTTTCAATTTCGAATCTTCATTAAAAAAGGATAAAAATGAGCCCTGTTTGCTAAAAAATGACCGTGCCATTCTCGAGATATAAACGATCAAAAAAGATTTTCAAAAAATACAATACCTCAAATATGTCGAAATATAAAGGTCGTTGTGATCTGGGCAAATAACTCGTTCAAGAGATAGTACAGAGCTACCGTTTTGGAAAGTTTCAGACCAAATGCTGCCCATATACACCAGTATTCGCAGTTGAATAGAAATCGATTTTTTTACAAAAAGATTTGTTTCCCTTTAAAAGAAAAAGATAGAACCTAAAAATTTTACAGAATATTCTTATTTAAATTTTTTTCAAAAATTTTCATTCTTACATTTCACAGATATAACCGTTTGAAAGAAAAATGTTTTCGTGAATAACGAAACAAGGAAAATCGCTTATTCAAAATTTCGGGTGGGAAAGGATAGGTAATTTTATGCTCTTTCAAATGCATTATCACTCAATCGATGATATTATTTCTACGGTATCGAAAAGTTCAAAAAACTAAAACTCAAAAATCGAATAACCGCTAGAAAACAAAAACGCATTGAAAAACAAAAAAAAATATTTTTCTGAGTCGTAGGCCTTAAAGAAAAACAAATAAAATGAACCCCGAAATCTTCATTTCACCGTGTATATTCAGAGTAAAGTTGATCCACATATACACACACAAACACACATACACACACATACACATACACACACCCAGACAGACATTTTCTAAAAATAGTGTATTTTGATTCCCAGTATCTCAAAACATGTTTCTAACATGTTTTTAGCAAAACTCTTTTTTACCATCACAAAGCTTCAAGGAAGCGGTCAACCATCATTTTGACTCCATGGATTCAATGTTGAATCGAAGGGAGTAAATACTTTTTAATCCCCCGCTTGGATTCAAAATGTTGAATCCAAGCGGGAGTCACACAGTGAGCAAAACAGTTACCGGCGGAGACAATGTATCGATATTATATAGAACCCCGTGGGAAGTCTTTTGCCGGTTAGAATCCTGACCTCCTAAGACTTTTATTTATAAAAGTTTATATTAAATTAAATAATATAAAGCATGCAGAACAAAGTTACAATGCCACCGGTGAGTGCATTTTATAAGGTTATATATTTCCATAGTAGTAAGTTCTTCAACACGGTAATGTACCTAATACAAAAAGCTGTTGTTTTTCCCTTATATATTGTTCGATAATAATAAAATAGTACATTATGTAACAAGGGCAAAAAGTCGAATATTTTTCCCGCGGGTGAGTTTACTGTACAGTATCACCCGAGGGAAAAATCGACTTTTTTCTCGAGTTACATATAGTATTTTATGCCCATCTCAACTGTGGCCACTTTTTGACTTGGAAAGCGGGACTGATGGACCGTTAAAAGACAATATTGCTAAAAAACAATCGAAAATAAGGGTATTGGTAGAACTTGATGAAATAAAACAATTTGGACTAGTTTCTAGTGAAGTCACTTTTTTCCCGCATTTGCGGGCAAAAAATGTAATTTTGGTCTCGCTTTTCAGGGAAAAAAGTGGCTATTTTCGTACAGATGGGCATAAATAGTATATTGTGTACCTAGGGCGTAAAGTGGACTTTTTTAGACCGAGTGTGCAGATTACAGTACGAGCCGAAAACGAGTACTGCAACCACACGATGCCAAAAAGCCCACTTTGCCCTTGGTGCACACCATATTGTTTGTAACGCATGTATTCATTTTTGCGTTTTTCTAGCATATTAAGCGGGGCTATATATATATAAAAAATAGCAATTTTCCGAAAAATTTTAGCGGGCGCAAATGTTACTTAAGGGGGCGCAAAAGTAAATAAGCGGGTGCAAAAGTAATAAGCGAGCGCAAAATTAACTTTTGCGCCCGCTAAAATTTTTCGGAAAATTGTTTATATATATATATATATATATATATATATTTGGCCCCGCTTAATATGCCAGAAAATCGCAAAAATCAATACATGCGTTACAAATAAATAATATGGTGTGCACCAAGCAAAGTGGGCTTTTTGACCTCTTGTGGTTACAGTACTCGTCTTCGACTCGTACTGCAATCTCCACACTCGGTCTTAATAAGCCCACTTTGCGCCCTAGGTACACAATATAATATTATAAAACTTATAAAAAAAGTTGTTAATATAATTTGTAAGTCACATGTATATATATATGACTATTGACGATTATATTTATTAAAATTATTGATAAAATGAATAAATTTCATTATAATGTTACTAATTATAAGGTTAAAAATTACGATACGTGAATTTTGAAATATTTATGATCGTAAAACTAATAATGTGAGAACTTAACCTCTAAATTTCGAACAAAATTTCTGAGTTATTAAATTGTTGACTAGCTAAATTTTCCCGTGTGAAATGATCACTTCAAACCTGAATACTTGCTTGAAAATTTTAGCTAGTCAATAATTTAATAACTCAGAAATTTTGTTCAGAGTTTAGATGTTAAGTGCTCATATTATTAGTTTTAAGATCATAAATATTTGAAGATTCACGTATTGTAATTTATAACCTTATAATTAGTTTTAAATTAATGCAACGTATACAATTCATATGTTCACAATAAATTGATAGATATCGTAGTTAGTTGTGCATACGTATTAGTGAATACGTATTAGCATAAACGTTTTAGAAAATATATGAAAACGAAATGAATAGCATACTAATGATCAACATTCGATAACTCACTAAATAACTGAAAATATTTTATTTTTATAATACTAATTTAATTTTCATAATCTAATAAATACTACATAATAGGGGGTTTGCATGCCTTTTCATATCATATTCTGATAGATCATAGCATATTTTCTTTGTGACTTCTCAAATTTTTACAATACATATATCCAATATTAAGGGGGTAGATGGGTGTCTACGTTTGCAAATAAGGAGAAAAATTATTAGTGTTTATGTATGATATGTATGACATGGATTCAAAGTAATTAAGAAAGCAAATTTTGTACTTAAGAATACACTTTTAATGAACCATTTTAAGCTTTTTAGAGCTCAATATTTTGTACATAACTCAAATTAGCAGTAGTGATCGAGTCCATCACTTTTACTCCAAAATAAGTTTGCCATGGATAAACCCCATGGTTATATGGACTACCCCTTGCAAAGAAATCCTACGGCAAACTCATTTTGGTGTAAAGGTGATGCAGCGGAACTCGACCACTGCTAATTTGAGCAATGTGCAAGATATTGGGATCTAACAAGTGTCAAATGTTTCGTTAAAAATATAGTTTTAAATATACAAAATACGTTTTTTGTATTACATTGAATTCACTTTACACATAAACACTAATCATTTTTCTCTTTATTGCAGGATTAAACACCCTTTTTCCAAAAGAAGATGCATCGCTACAAAAGTTTTTGTGACATCATACCGCAGCATCGGTACCTTTGATGTTTACCAAAGTATAACATTACCAAAGAAACTTGATAAAGCTAAACTTGTCTAGATTTACTTCATTACTTAAAAGACAATCTCATACAGCAATAAATACACTAAAGCATAATTACACAAGCAAAGTAAAATTAAGAAATTTTATTTACTTCTGTAAATAGATTGAATCATTAGGTTTGTTATTGTAATGATTAATTTTTATAAAACTACATCACGTGCTTAATAATAATAAACTTGCTATACTACACATTTAATATAGGTACTGAAAGTATATTAAAAATAATACTTGTCATAACAAAGAACGATGACTTGATCGTAATTCCAAGGTAAAAACATTTTTTCTCACGATATTTGTTTAAAATTATAACTACATGTTTACATAATACCTACTTCAAGGAACTTTTACACATAAAATATAATTTCAGTAATTTTTAGATTTTACAGAACTGCGTATATAGAATATAAAAGAGAAAATCAGAAATGACTGCTATCTTAATACATGTATCTTTATTTTTAACATTTTTTAAACTACTTTTCTTCAAAACATACTAATTATATTATGTACCATTTTTAAACTTTTTGGTTCACGAGGTATCATTTCAGTGAATCGAATACCGCGGAGTGCATCTCGTAAAAAAATGATTTTAATTAATTCTTATCACTACACGAATTATTTTTTATTCTGTTCGTGGTTGATAAGTAAGCACATGACAGTTACTTTCGATAAGAAGGTAAATTTATTTTTAGCAATGGAATGAATCTCGAATTCGGAAAATCGTTATTACAAGTCTTTGTCAAACTTTTGTATGTAGTATTGTTAACAAAATTGTAAAATTTTGAAGAAACGAAATGCTTCGTAGAAAAAGTCTTTATAGGGACGTATGGTATATATTTTTAGACCATCATATTTTAGTACTTTATTGAAGGCCAAATTAATCATGATCCAAAAATTGATCTACGTACGTATGTCGTATAGTCCAAAAAAACATACATTCATTTTTAATAGCATATATTCATATTATATTCATGCAAAAATAATTCTAAAACGATGTAAAAAGTATATTTTTTATAATTTCAAATATTTGTATATTATTGCACAGTAATGAAATAAATAAGAGAGAATCGAGTAGCCCAGGTTACTTAAGCATTTATTTGTAAATTAAAGCAATCTTAAGTAATCTTTTAGTAATTTGATATTGCTTAAGGTGATTCCAAAACAATAATAAAAGTGCAAAACAAATGCGAGTACGAAGATAAAATTAATTAAGTAGATAATTATGACTCTATAGATAGTACACGATTGTCAAAATCATGAATAGCCTGAGCTGCCCGCTGGCCCTGGCTACCCAACGCTTCCTTACGTTTTTGAGTTTCCAAATTTAATATTACCGGTAGTATAATACAATTGAATGTTACATTTATATTTATTGTTATATTGAGATTTTCTTAAGACTAAATATGAAAGCCTTATATAATATTTGTGGAGGTGTTCCTGTGTTTTAAAATAATAGTTTTCAATACGAAACGGTTAAGAATTATTAATTAGTAGGGGAGACCAGGACTAATTTGCACATACTTACTGTTTTTAAAATTATATTATCTTTGTTTGGTAAAACATATATGGCTCATTTGCAAATATTACATTCAAAAAAATGTTAATATAATTGCTTAAAAATTTTTGGCCCTCTACCCTGGCAGAAAGTTAGCTAGAATGACTGGTTAGCTTATTAATTATTAGCCACATTAATAAGCTATTAATAAATCAAATTATATCTAATATCTGACTAGAATCTGCTTAAGACTATGCTTTAAGCAAGAGCGTATATTGTTTGCAAATCTCTCTATTTTCTATTTTTGTTTTTAAAAGTTATTAGTTTTTAAAAATATACATTATTATACTTTATTGAATGTTCAATATAGTATGTCGCCAAAATAAATATTTTTATCAACAAATAACAACTTACGAGATTATAGAAATATGTATTTGCAATACTAAAAGTATTTGATAACTAATAATTTCCTTTCCGAAAATTAGTCAATCATAACTTAGTCAACAAAAATTTTCTGATTGACGTCGAAAATAAAATTTTGTAATAAAACTTCATTGTAAAACTACAAATATTTGTTTACTAATTCTCCAAATTTCGTCATAACTTACATTATTCTGTTTTTATTGTTATTTTTAAAATAACAATAATTATATGACTACATACATTCTATTATATATAACATAAATTTCTTTAATAAAGACACTTACATTTTACTCGGGACTTTGGTACTTTTTGTGTAAATAATACTTTTTAAATACACGCGTCGTTATGTAAACAAATAACCTAACCTCCATTACTACTAGACATTTAAGGTACATTTTTAACTCTAATTTAGTAAAATACTTAATGTAGTATGATTAGAATTGCGTATTACTTGGATTATTATAAAACTGTTATTATTTCCATTATTAATTAATACATAAATTACAGATTTTATCAATTTTATATTAACTAGAATATTAAGCAGAATCTAGCTAGAAATTAGCTAAAAAGCATGTCATTTTTAACTGATTTTAAGCTAATTTCTTAATCAGAATTAAAGCAGATTTAGAAAATCTAGCTAATATCTGGCTAGAAACCAACTTAGATTTCTACCAGGGTATTTACGGTCTTAATATATTGGCTTTCAGTATTAAGAGGAGTCTGTATCTATTGACCTTGTCTCTTCACGTTTTTGCTATTTATTGAAATTGTAGTTTGATAATTGAAAAACTATAAGTTGGCCCCAATTGGTATTAAAATAAGGAATATTTTGAGACCTTAAAAAGTATCTAACATTATTTCCTTTTCGAGAAAACTTCGGAACGCGAAAATTGAGGTTAGCTTTTCTGTTACGAAGTTTTCTCGAAAAGGAAATAATGTTAGATGTTACTTTTTTAGGTCTCAAAATATTCCTTATTTTAATACCAATTGGGGTTAACTTTTATTTTTTCGAAAAACAAACTACAATTTGAATAAATAGCAAAAACGTGAAGAGACAAGGGCAGAAGATACGGACTCCTCTTAAATGTAACTGTTAGTGTAGGAATTTGTCTGGTTTCCCTCTGTTCACACCTGTTATAAAAGAAAACTTATAAACAAAAATTGAAGTTGTACAACATACTAAAATATTAAAAAACGATATAGTATATTATGACACTGTTGTGGAAGATGGTTTTCTACCTTGCTCGAGGGTTTTCGCACGAGCGAAGCGAGTGAGAAAATCGAGCAAGGTAGAAAAACACCTCCCACAACAGTCTCATACGATATTTTATAGCACAACAACCTCAAAATCGACAATAAAGTTGGCATTTTGAGGTTAGTGTGCTATAAAAAATATTACTTTATTCATGTATTATATATTATAATATAGCTCAGACAATTACATCATGCAATAAATATTAATACTCACCTTATATCGACTCTTCATACGAAGACTAACGCATTTCAATTTTCCGAAAAAAGACACTATTTAATTTTACGTTAATAAAAATATAATATATTTGAAAATTTAAAAACTACTTATATCAATGTGTTTACTTTATCGATATATTTTGTGCGTACTTTGTACGAAATTTTTACCGATACTTTTATCAGTTTTTAACCTCATTCAAAGTAGACGATTTTTTAAAAATCTGAAATGCGTTAGTCTTTGTATAAGGCGTCGATATCTACTCACTCGTATATTATATTTCGACCCGAAGAAAATTAATTTTCGCAACATTTATGAAACTTCCCCTCCAAAGTTGTTTTAATAATCAGTCACCGCGATAGCCAGTCATGCGTTCACCTTATGTATACAAATCCTCTTCATATTAAGATAAAAGCTCACTACAAAAGTACAATCGGCTATCAGATACTCATACCGATCTATTATACCAATATGAATAAATCTTGTAGGCATTCAAAACACTTTGTAAGAAGTTCAGCGACCACCGCAATTACGACTACACGTCAGCAAACTATTACGTGATAGAAAATACTTGAAATAAGAAATAACGCAATAACATATGTATGAACCCGTCAAGTGTTCTAGACCGAAAATCATAGCCTGAAATCAGCGACTTTTCACTTAATTTAAATTCGTCAAAATGTATCAAAAGGAACGTTTTCTACATATTTCCTCATAAGCTTTGCAATGTCGATGAATACTTTTTAAGAGATTTTAAATTTGATTTTGACATTTTAAAATTATACGTTTTCGTTGCGTTTTTTCTCAAAAACCGACATAATCTTTCATTAAAAAATATTTTTAAAAAATAAATAGTGTCCTTCTTTAAAATAAATATATTGTACCTTTGAAATTTCAGTCATGAAAATTTAAAAAAAATACATGTCCCCATCGCAAAGCTCATTAAAAAATATATAGAAAGCAACATAAATTTGATCAAATACCTTTCGAAGTAGGTAACTAAATCAATCGCAAAAGTCTTAAACGTCGTGCCTGATTATTAGACTAGGACACTCGAAACGAAATTCCTCACATATGTATATATATATACACGCATAACCGTGGAGCATGCCTGCGTCACGTTGCCGGCGATCGCGACACTCTCCCCCACGAATAATCGTGCTCTCCCCGCGTGAATCACGCGGCAAGTCTCCACGCGGCCTGACCAGCTCGGAGCAGGCCTGTATCACGCGTTCCTACTCTCGCGCGCTCGCGCGATCGAAAACTTCTTACATCATTCTTTGCAAGTGTATAGTACACACTCGCATCTCCGTCCACTCTATATCTATATCTCTGACTTTGTTTCTCGCGTTTCGCGCACGCAGCAGCTGATTTTATCTTATACATCGGCTCGCGCACGGCGCAGTTTTCTTCCGCGCTGGATGACTCTCTCTCTCTTGCGAACAAGGCAGTATAGTACAGTGCGCCGCGCGCAGCAGCCGAGCAGCTCGCTCTTCTTATAACTTTTGAATTTCGCGCGCGCGCGCGTGGCTGCACCGATACTTCCTTTGTTTCTTTTCCGCGGCAATTTTCTTTTCCGCTCTTCGTCTTCATGTCGCCGAGAAGGTTCGCGATGACGAGGTTATTCGCCGAGCTGAGGTCCAAGGGGGGAAGGTTCTCGACCGTCGTGCAGGCCACTCGCGCTGCCGAGGAGGTGGTCAACGTTGGACAGGAAGCTTTGGAGGACAGTGGGAACTCGTGCAGCTGGAAGTCCGACCCTATTACTCATAGGTATCGTATTGCGTGCCAGGAGGGCATATCCCAGTTATTGTTTTTCTTTGAGGTTTTGGCATTCTTTTTCGATTATTAGCATCGGGTGTTTCTTTTTTTTATGGGGGGGGGGGGGGAGGGAGTTGTGTTGTGTTGTGGAGGATATGAGGCTGATAAAGTGGACTGTTTAATTTTTTTTGTGGGCAATAAGTATATATGCTGCGCTGTGATGTCGTTGGATGTGATTATCTGGTAGATGGGTGATCTATATGCACGTATGCGTCTACGTCGGCGTAAATTTCTGCAATATTTTATGAAAACATGATATGAACATTTTAAAAAATGTTAATGAGTGTATATTTTTTCTAAAAACAGCTTAAATGTTCAATTATATGCTTAATTATATTATGTACATAACTAGGAAGTTGAAAAATCGTCAAAAGAAAAAATTATCCAACCTAACTCATTGCTATCCATTGACTTCATCTGTGACTCCTAGAATTGACACTATCAAAGTTACCGTAGGATATTTTTTCGAATTTTCAGGCTTGTAATCTAAGAAAAAATTTTATATTCTTTGTATATGTATTTCTATAGGTTTTTTAGTTTGATCCAAGAAAAAAATTATATTTCAATTTTTTTGTAATAAATTAATATTCAATATAACTCCAAAACCTTTAGATTGTTTAGGTTACTGCCATAAATACATATATAAAGAATGTAAAAAATCTTTTTTTAGGTTAAAAGACTGGAAAATTTGATAAAATATCCTACTGTAACTGTGATAGTGTCAATTATGGGAGTCACAGATGAAGACAATGCGTTGCAAGAGGTCAGGTTGGATAATTTTTTTCTTTCCATGATTTTTCAACTTCCTTATTATGTACATTCAACGTGAATATATTCTGGTCGAATATTTTGAAATCGTGCCACCTTATTGGTTAATTCCTGTAAATCCGTCAATCTCATTGAAGCATTTTAAAAACGTTCGACGAAATATTTTTCACGTCGAGTGTACATAATATAATTAAGCATAAAATTGAACATAAGACACTCTATTACCCCCTTAATTTATTGAAGAATATTTTGAAAATTAAAAATTTCAAGTGTTTTCTGAAAAATCAATTATAAAACTTGAAATTTAAAAAACTAAACAAATTTCAACATTCTGAGAGCTCAGCTCTCTGTTAATAAGTTATTATCCCAAAGTATTTCGTTTTTAGGTTTTTTAATAAATAAAATAAAATTATCTTACAAGGTTATTGAATTCATTTGCTTATGCAGATGATCTTATGATTGTTTATAATAAAAGTAATACATAAGGTCTATAAATATATATGCAATGTTACTTCTCCGAGATATCATCAATCAAATGCAATCTCAGCAAGTTCAAAGTATCATTTTCGCTATTAACGAGAATCTACAGTTTTAGCATAAATTATACGATTTCTTTTGAGAATCGATAAAATCGTATCTTTATTTCCGGACGATTAATTCACAAGTTTAAGACAAAATGCAAACCGCATATTTTTCTAAAACTTACGAAACTGCAAAACTGTAAAATTTTTAAGTTTCTATAAAGTCTTCAGGCATACGATCTTCAATTCCGTGATATCCGATATCAAAAATAATTCAATTTTATTTAGTAAATGTCATCCGGTCAACTGTTGCTGTATGAAATAATATACGTAACCGTACATTAAATCTTGTCAGATCTTACCACAATTATTTTTTGTTTTTTTAGTTTTTGTGGCTTGACACGATTGTTTTTTTCCTGAGTCGAGTGAGAATCGATTTGGTAAAAAATAACTCGATTAAATTATCACTGGCAAATAACATTTGCTTCCTACATTTAAAAATAATAATGTCAACTTCAACTTCGATTTATATATTAAAATAGCAAATGACCTTTTAGATTTCTTAACCCTTTAAGTCCTAAAACTCCTCTAAATATACATAGAAAATAAACGAACTGAAGGTGTTCAATTTCTCAAAATTCGACGAATTTTTTGACTATCGAATATGAGTTCTGGGACTTAGGGATAGGGTAGGGTAGGGATTAGTGATAGGGTAGGATATATAGTTTAGGGATAGGATAATACACTAGTTATTTACATATAAAAATGATAAGATCTAAATAAGTGCGTATACATACCCTTCAGGGCTTCTCTTTCATTTATTCTAACGAATATAAATGGTTTAATCATCTAAAGGATTCATTGATTTATTTATTAATTGACCAAACAGAACACAAATAATGTCAATATGTTTTATTATATTATTCAGTATAATGACATTATATTATACAGTATAATATATATATATATATATATATATATATATATATATATATATATATATATATATATATATATATATATATATATATATATATATATGTATTAAATAAATTAATAAATTCAATAATTTGTGTGTGTTCATAAAGCTCACATTGGGTCTATAGTGTATGTTAGTATACGTAAAGAAAACCTATTAAGAACGTCACCGGATAATTGGATTTCTTTAAAATTTCTTGAAACTTTTATTGTGTCATTATAGGAATGTATTCAACTATTATACGTAGTTGAAATTTCGACCTCCCTTGCGGTATTACAAATCAAGAAAATTAGCTTCAAAGTTTCAATTTTTAACATGGGAGCCCTATTTTAAGGTCTCACAAAACGGACAATTTTTATTTATTGCAAGCCATGTTTTTTTAAATCGTTCTGAAAAACTAGTATGTAATGAAAAATAAGTATAGAAATAATACATACAAAACTAAACATAGCAACCGGTACTTTTTAAAAATATGTAGCCATTTAAAGTTGTGCTGCAATGTTATTCGTATATCTATATCGTGGAACAGTATATGATTTTTCATAACTTTTATATTCGTTACAAATATTTGAATGCTTTATATTGTAAGCTGAAGGGTTTTCATTATAAATGGTGCCATTTAATGGTGATTTTTTCGAAAATTAACTTTCTAACCTTACTGTCATCTGGAGAACGTCCTTAACCTACACGCATATTGATGGCCCTTACGAAGATTAGCACATTTCAGATTCTCACGAAAACTTATACTTTTCGTATAGAATATATAAATTAGGGCTGTGTCGATAAGCTCTTGAAGAGTCAGGTCCGAGGTCGGGTAGATTTTTTTTATCGCGTTCGGGTCGGGAACTAGACTCTTTTGTACTCAAAAAGTGATCGATTTACCCGAGAAAATCAGACTGCCCGAATAAATAAATAAAAGTGATTTTGTTTGTTAGTTATTGAATGAAATTTGAAAATTACTTATTATAACTTCATATAACTTAGGAACTCAAATTGGCTTCTTAGGACTTAAAATGTTGAAAACAATTAAACTCCTTTGATTTTTATCTTATACCATAATAGGGAATGAAGCAAGTATAATATTATTGTGATACGATTTACAAAATATGTTTTGTATATTCATTTGACAAGAGAAAAATGCGCGATAGAGGCTGTGTTTATGTGTATATCGGTTCAGATGTATCGATCTTTAAGAGGCTATCAAACCATTCAAATTTCCCGTCGAAGCAATTGATTACAATTAATAACTAAACCGAATTATGAAAAAATAAGGCATCATTGCCCTTCCTTTTATAGCATTCTACCACTCTACAAAGTTTCAGGTAATAATATCATTGCATATATACATGGCATTTGAACGAAATTTCAACACCTTTTGTAGATCTCTGTTTTATCACGAAATTTCGTTCCAATGCCATTGATGTAAGTCGCAAAATCTTTACTTAAAACTTTGTACAGTGATAGATAATTACAAAACGAAGGGCAATGACCTCTTAGTTTTACATAATCCAGATTATTCTTTTAATTATAGCCAATATTTTAGAATTCTCGGGTCGGTAAGGTAGGGAGGATAAAAGTTGACTTTGACACGCGTTAAGCAGTATCAAAAGTAGACGCAACGTTTATTTATTGCCGCATTTCTACACAAATTCATTCAAGATGTTATTTAATAAGATAAATGAACATAACAACGGATAACACTGATTTAGGAATGTATGTGACAATAGTCTTTCCAAACTTATTTGAATTTTACTGCAGCCTTATATAAATTTTAAATTGACTTAAGAAGAAAAAGTTAATTGGTGACCGATTACACTTCATGATGTTATGGTTGAATGTCAATGTTAATTTTTTCCGATAAGTTTTTCTTTAATATTTTATCTATCAATGTTAATTTCATCCGATAAGTTTTTCTTTAATATTTTATCTATCAATCTTAATTACACCCGATAAGTTTTTCTTTAATATTTTATCTGTCAACGCTAATTATCTGAATCTCGATATTTTTGTGACAAGAGTTTGCTTCAATTTTTCAATTAACCTTCGTACTATAGATAAAAATTAAGCATTATTTAGACAATGGTATGTTACTGTATCTGTTTGTCAACTTTAAGTTATTACTTTTTTGTACAATGACTTTCTTTCATTATGATTAGACATATACGTATTCACCATTTCAGAAGATAATGAGTAGTTGAAACATTGACAGGAGTAATTTAGTTGATTTGTAAGAAAAAAATGTCCCTAATTAAAAAGTACAAACAAAGCGGTAACTGATTTCACTGAATAGAATACAATACAATTAATTACAATCGAATTGATTCTTTTTTCCCAAACTGTCTTTTTTCGTTATAAATACGTTGTGTATTTTGCCTAAATATCTGGTTTTGTTTCTGCTATTTGCTTTCTTATGTTAATACCTAGATAAATATAATTTTGAAATTTATCAAATTTATTTCTGCTTGAAATACCATTTTTATGTAAAACATATTTATCCCAGCGACACTGTATCAAATATTTAATATAATTAATGTATTTTAAGAGAATAAATTATGTTAGATATGCGCGATGACTTTCGATATTTTATGTGATTATTGTACGCTAATTTGTTAGTATAGATAATATTCCTTTAAAAAATATCAAATAATATTTTAAATTATCATTATTATAGACTGGGTGTACGCAGACTTCAGCGTCCTCAGTAGTGAACAAAAAATCATTTGGGTGAAAAGAATAAACAGATAACTGCGGCTTTATACATAAATCGGGTAAATTAATAACTTTTGACTTCTTATACAAGAATTTCTCGGAGTTTTCAGCGTTTTTCAGATTAAAATTAACATATTTGGGTCAAAACGGATTGTTTACTTTCCACCCAAATGAGTCGTTATTCCGCTACCGGGGGCGGTGAAGTTTACGTGCACACAGCCTATTATGTAAAGTAAACTAAAAATGAATTTGTTGTAATGTTTCATTTATAATGTAAAATAAACAGCTGTTATAATTTGTAAAATTTTGTATACGGTATACAAACAAAATGCATTTTTATATTTAAGGAAATGATAAAGTGAGCTAATAATCCCTACCTTACCGACATCACATTTATTTTTTATTCTCTGCAATAAATAAATATTTCTAATAAACTACACTATCGCCTCCGTATTCTTACCAGGAACCTTCAGTTAAATTTTAAAAAACTTTTATTATTAACTCCCGGAGAAAAACGCGTTTGAAAATTTAACTATAGTTGTATATTTTCAAACGCATTTTTCTCCGGGAGTTAAGAATGAGAGTTTTTGAAAAATTAAGTGAAGGTTCCTGGTAAGAATACGGAGGGGATAGTATAGTTATATTGGAAATACGAGTATTTATTTATTGCGGAGAAAAAATATGAACATGATGCCAGTAAGGTAGGGATTAGTAGTTCAATTTCACATCTCCTTAAACGCTGAATTAAAATATTAATAATTTTACTTTTCATGTATACTCAGTAACGTATGATCAATTATTAAAGTGATTTTTCAGCTTAGAAAATAAAAAATTAGGCGGGCAATCGAACAAAATAGATTTATGACGTTACTACTACTAATGCACGATTCACGTTAATGGGTTAAAGACGGATGAAATTGATTAAATTCAGAGATAATCAATTTTGTTACATTTAACCTCACTTTTTTTAAAAATTGTAATAGAGATCGAAATCGGCGATTCTTCTTAAGGTGATGCTAAAGCCACCTGTCACAGACAAATACGAGGATCCACTTTTCTCATCTCATTTTCAATTTTGAGTAAATATCTCTATGGAAAGTTGTTGTTCCAATCAAAACGAACAACTTTCCATAGAGATATTTTCTTATAATTGAAAAATTAATGAAAAAAGTGGTTCCCCGTATTTACCAGTAACACAGGGTTTAACATCACCTTAACTTACAGCATCTATTCATTTTAAAATAGTTAAGTCTTTGAGTTAAAAACAATAAAATAGTTATTATACCTTTTTACACGGTTTCTTTTATAAAGCTACCCACCGGTGGGTCAAGATGGGCTATTTAAAACGTTATTTTCATTTTATATACTTCTACACTTATACATTACATTCTTGATGAGTACTATTATATAAATATCCATTGATAAAATATTATTCATTATCAGTGTAAGAGTTATACGCTTTCAAAGTAAAAGTGGCCCATCGTGCCCAATCCTCCCCTAATTTGTTAATGTTAAAAGACTACTAATTTATTAATGAACAAAAACTGTTCGTCCAGCTGTCTATGCTTAGCATTTTTGGCCCATTTCGTAAATTTTTCCCTGTCACTCAATCTGTTCTAAATCTTGCTGGTACAGTATCAAACATTCAATTATTTTTACGGACACGTTTGTGCGAAAAGGGAGTGCTAATTTTTGTGAGATACTTGTTTAAACATGTCAGTTATCATTAAATTAGGGCATCGGGCTGTATTAGTGTACCCTTACACTTAAATAAACAGTAAATTAGAAAACACTTATAGATAAACAGTAAATTACAAAACACTTATAGGTAAGCAGTAAATTAGACAACACATATTTTTCTAATTAAATTAAAGGATTCCCTGGTGGAAACGTTAACGAGTTTCTGACTAAAATTTATCTAAAAATACACAAACTGGTTAGTTTATGCTTATACCTCTGGCTAGTAAACACGTTAAAAAAGCCACAAATTCTAGTGAGTAGCTGGGAAAAACTCGTTAAAAATCAATTTTTGAGTTGATGAAAACAGACAGTTAATCAACGTTTTTCAAGTTGAGATACGATTGTTTTGATAGATACTAATCAAATATAACGTTATATAACAAAAAGATCACTTTATTTAATCTAATACCACTGATTTTTGTATTCAAATCAAGTGTTAATTTGTAGATTGGCAGGGAAGCAGAGCCTCGAGTCGAGGTAAAGCGCGCATGCGCCGAGAGCATGTTTACGTGGCAATCACATCTAACCTAGTCACATTACCCTCCAGCTATAGGCCCGTGTGCATTATCACATTGTATTTTTTAACATTCATGACCGTATTCATTTTAAAATAGTTCTAGCTGCCGTGTTCTGATTGCACTCCTTGAATCTAAAAAAATGCACTTTTTTGAGTCCAGAAATCGCAAAAGAAAATTTGAATGCTGGGGTTTCCATACCTTTTCTATATTGGTACCTTTTGTTTTAGGGGCCAAATTATAAAGAAAAGCACGTTTGAATAATGAAAATTTGAATAATGTTCTTCTGACAAATTAGGTGTTTTTTATATACAGCAAAAAAAAGAGTTTTACTGCGCAGATAATAACTGTGCACACAAAGGTGAAAATTTATTTCCCCAAAAAGTATATTAAAGTAGAATAAAAGACCTTTAATTTGAGTTTTTGTACGTTGACAATGGATGCTCTGGTGCAAAATTATGACCAATTGAAAATAGGGTAATGATTCGTAAAAAATCTCAGATTCTTCAAAAAGAAATGGAATATCCCTCCATTTTTACCCTATTTTCAACGAATTAATACCCTATTTGTCAATTGGTCATAACTTTGCACCGTAACATCCATTTTCAACGAACAAAAACTCAAATTAAAGGTCTTTTCTTCTTTTTTTATATACTTTTTGGAAAAAATAATTTCCACATTTATGAGCACAATTATTAACTGCACAGTAAACCCCTTTATTTTTTGCTATATACAAAAAACACCTACAGTGGACTCTTGATGTATGGTCGCGCGATATATGGCCCCGCAAGGGATTTCCCCATTACACGCAGCACGTTCACGCACACCAACACCTACCAGGCACGCGCTACTAGTTGAACATCGTAATAACTTTTTATAATGTTATTTTACAGTAAGATTCGGAGTTGAGTCATGTAATGCTTACTATAATTAACCGATCTGTACAAGATAAAGTCAGAACAATTGGAAATACAAAATAGGTCGGACAGCCAAGGGGGGGGGGGGGGGGGGCTCCGACATCCAAGTATCAATAACATCAGTAATTACTTAAAACGATCTGGGGGCACACTAATACGGCCACAGTATAAAACTTATTTTTTATTTTAATTAAATCACTATTAAATATTAATATTTTTAAAAAACTCTTTTTTCCATTAATGTTCTTTCTAATGTGCTACATCCCGTAGTTAGTTTTGCGATAGCTCAGCTAAGTTAGCCATGGGTTTTAATGGATTAAAACATGCGAAGTTATGACTATTAATATATCAACACTTGCAGGGACAACAAAAAATACATATTTTCCGGACACGAGGTAAAAATAAATACAAAATTATTTGAACACTTTGTGCTTTTACGAGTCTTGACAACTTTACATAGTTAACTTAGTTCTATTATTATTATTATTTGATTTCATTTAATTACATTCGCGATTACAATAATTAAAAAAGTATTAAAAACAAACTTCTGCCTGTAAGCATAAAAGTACATCTTTTATATTGATTAGAAGTCTATTTTTATAAAAATTTCAATTTATCATTATTTGGACCTAAAATAATACAAAAAAGTAAATAAAAAAGGAGCTTTGTTAAAAAAAGAGAATATCATCCTTTTAACCGAAATAATAAAGGCATATATTTCAGTAGAAACAGACAGTTCTTGCAAGGCTCAACAACTTATATCTTTTTCATCCCATCTTTCTTAAACAAATTATGGTTAACCCACAAAAAAAACATTTAAAGTAAAATAAAACGCCGTCAAACAATCAAAACATCCTGCTCCAAACGCCACCTACAATGCCAACCACATCCTTACGACTAAAAAGACCACCAACAACACACTACACCCAAATCAACGAGCGCACTCTGCACCTCCACCGCACTCTCTCTCTCTTTTTCTCTCTCACTCCAACACACACACCGCGGCACACACATCACGTGCGCTCGCGGGCCAATTCCTCCCTAGGTCGGTCTCCCCACTCTATCTCTCTCTCGTCGGTGCTCAGGCAGCGCTTGCGCGCTTGCGTATAATATCCGCGACTCCTCCGCACCTTTTAAACCTCGCCGTTCGCCTCGTCCCCTCGTCACAACACTGCTGGCTGTCGCGCGCACGCCCGGCACACGCATCGCGCAGCCTTACTTTCGGCGATCAGCTGTTCGCTCACTCTCTCTCTCTTTCTCTCTCAAAGTCAAAGTCTCCGAGAGTACAACAATAGTACGACTCGTCTTTTTTTCCCTCGCTCTCGTCCGTCTTTTGTTCAAATACGGCCTACCGTGTACTGATCCGGCGCGCGCCCGCCTTTTGCAGGCTGCAGTACAGATCCGTCGGCGAACAACAACAGCAGCAGCAGCAACAACAGCAGCAACGTCGGACAGCGATCAGGAACACGAGCAGTCAGCAGCAGAATCAGAAGATGTTCACGCTGGAGATGGATCAGCTGGGCCAGCGGCCAGTCGCCGGCGACACCACGACGCCCGGACTCGTGCGCGGACTGGACCACGTCAGGAATCCACAGCTCAATAAGGTGGGTGGCGTTTCTTCTCTTTCTTCCTTTTTCATTGCTCCGTTTCTCTTTGCGCGAAGGATCGATTGCATTTCCGCGTGATAACCTTGCACTTGACTGGTGCTGCTGATGTTGCAAGATCGATGCGAGCGAGCTTGAGAGACGAGTTTTTCCACATCGATTTTGCTTTAGAACCGGCCGGGCTGGCTTTCTTTGTTTACTTTTTTATGAAATTGGGTGTAGGGGTAGCTATTGTATGCGGAGGGTGTATAGCTCTATAAGGAAGCTATATTTGAATTTTATTGATTCGGGTCTTGGTGCGGCGATTCTAGCTGTTTAATTGTAAAGTTTGCGATGACAATGATTTGCCAGCACAGTGATTGTATACTTTTACGGAGCTGCAAACATGCAAATTCACCAAAAAGCCAATCATTCGTTTTCTCTGTCATGCTAATGAGTAATAATGGTCTGTCGTGTAGAATATGGCCAGAATCTATAATGGCGTGTACACGTGTTCGCTATCATTACTTTTGTACTTGAATTTGGTCATTCTTTTAGACTCTTTCTTTTTTAATACCTCGGTGTTCTGTAATGCTGATAACACACGTGCTTGCATTTGCAATGAGAGGGACGCGGGTGCAGGCGCGCTTGCGCAGAGTGATGAAATTAATAAACGGAATTTCTGACGCTAAACGCTCGACGTGCTTATTCCGAATTGAAGATGAAAAGATTTTTTTTAATGCTATCTGCAATCACAGTTTACTTATTACATGAGTGTTATGGAACTACAAAAGTTTGTTAATTATAAACAGAGATTATTTAATATGAGAAAATGCAATAAGTTATCAATCAACCGGTATTTTGAATTCAAAAACTAACAAATAGTGATGACATAACGTACTTGCGATAGTAATTTAAAAGAAATTCGCTACTTAAAGTGATAGTAATTTGAGAGGTAAAGCTTTAATTTGTATTAACACAATGCTTGCAAATATTTAAATTATTTAAACATCAGTCCAAAATTTGTAATTTCAACGACTATAGAATTACATAATTTATACACAACTGTTTATCAGGATAAACATATGAATTTAAAACAAAATATGCATATTGCATATTCATAAATATATGTTAAACATTAAAAATAAATATTAAAAACCCATAACATTCGTTAATGATTAATTATATTAATATAATGTATGCAAAATTGAATAAATAGAATTTTTCAACTTTTACAGCTTTAAATGCGTGCGTGAAATAGCTTACGGGAAACTTTCAGGTACTATAAAACATTAACGTTATAAGCATTATTCTGTAACGATGATTCAGTGCTTTTTGAAAGTGTAGATTTAACCAGTTAGTCGCCAAGGCATTCTCGCGACGTTATCGTCATTGAACGCTGCTTCACATTCAATTTGCAGTAATGCTTATTATCGATTGTACTGTTTAATGCGACTTATCTAATTCATTATTGATATTATAAATAATTATATATGAAGGTAATAAAAAATTATTTTGTTTCTAATTTATTTATTAATTTATCAATTACATTGATATATACACCTTTTTTCAGTTAAATATTATTTATCAAAATTTTTTAACTTATTTTTATCTAATTTTGTTAATATAATGTATTCGATATGTTGCATAGCAGACTATAATTTAAAGAATTGTAGTTACTTTCGTTTCATCAAGCTTTTTATGATTGTAGGTGTAGAGGTGATTGATCGCCATAATTTTCGTTATCTAGTTCAAATGATGATGTACAAAAGACGATTTGTTCATTCATACCCAGGCTTTAATTCTATCTTCATTCACGAAATCTTATGAGCTATGAGTAAAGACACAATTCTAGCTCTCTTTGAAAACATTGAATTTAAATATACTGGCGGAAATTTTGTTGTACAGTTATATTTCAGTATCTCTCTTTATATCATTACTTTTTAATGACACTTATTTATGCTTCATATTGCTTTTAATATTTTCATAATAAATATAGGTACTATTTATATTTCATGAACACTTTTTGCAAATAGCAAATATCTTTAGAATAATGTCTGAAGAAAAAATCGTAAAATTAAAAATTTGTAAAAAGTCATATTTTAATACGTAATGCAAATTTACATTAACTTGAAAAATAATTATTAGGAAAATTTTACGATATCGATATCGTAATATTTTACGTTATGGTTTTCTCAGTATAAAGTGAAAGTTATGTACATTATTATATTGGGTAACGAAATCGATGAGTTAATTTTGAACTTCTATTAATAATTATGAATAATCATTCGCAAGTACTTATTACGAGCATTTTCAATTACAGTTCGATCGTGAATATAATGCAAATTAACTTTTATATATTTTTGTACCAATATAACCTAGGGGAGAGTGGGGCTATTCAAATGCGAAAGTAAATAGAACCCTTTAAATCTTAAGAAAGTGTGTTAGGTTGAAAGCCTTTTCACCACACTGCGCGTAAAGTGCTGACTGTACGCCCTCTCAGCAGGCCGTACAGTACCGCATGGACTGCCTAGGGAATAAAGTGACTTGCGCATGCGCGATGCGCCTTTTTCCGCTCTCGACTGCGTCTCGAGCGGTAAAACAGCGCGTCGCGCGTACACAAGTCACTTTACTTCTAGGCAGAGCATGGGGTACTGTACGGCCTGCTGAGATGCGTACAGTCATTTCTTTACGGGGGTGTGGTGAAAAGTAGTATACGCACCTCTGGAGTACAGTAGGCAAGCATGCACTGTGTGAAATGCCGACCTCGCTTCGCTCGCTCGGCAACGTCACACAGTGCGTACATTGCCCACTTTACTCCCTTGATGCATAATGTACTATTATTTCAATATCGCGCATACGTTCAAGATATTTAATGAAACTTGTCTTAATTATTAGTCCTATCTTTTGTATCAAATTGTTTTACATTATATGAAACTAAAATTAAAGTAAACTATAATCAAAGAAATAATAAAATATTCATTTCATGGCGCAAAGTGATTTATGCTAGAAAATAAAGCGATATTTTCCCCCAAAAATTTTGTCACATTTGCTTTAAATTAATTTTCAAATTACCACTGCAGGGCCTATTAATTGGTCATTTGCGATACTTCAAATTGCACGCCTTTTTATATTAATAATTTCGGATATATTACACTTAATGTGATACTCCCAATTTATTGTCCAACATAAACGAGTTAACATTTAAGAAACGTAACTTATTCTTGAAATGGGATTTATATTTTTACATAAAAAAATACTAGAATTACTGACGCACAAAAAGTATATGCCAGCAATTTCCGTCAAATCAAATCTTTCTAAACAATGAAGAAAAAGCGACCAAAAACGGCAGCCAAAAAATCCCCAAATATTTCCTAACCCACACTTTTAACTCAAAAAAAAAACTCGAATAATAAAAAAGAAATTTCGAAAGGGGAATTCCCGCGCCTGTACACCGGCGATGCAGTATATAGTCACGAAGGCCGGACATTACGGTCGGCGCGCGGCTCGCCAAAATTCGCTTACGTCAGGAGTTGCGACCGGCCGAGGGGGGCAATTTCATCCGAGACGGGGGGGGGGGGGCACGGAAACTTCCACGCGCGGCGTATTACCGGCGAAATCGAAAGGAACCGCGCGAGAAAGGGAATGTCGTGGTAATATATTATAGGCACATCATGAGAGATGGTTGCCGGAGCAGCGGCTGATCGCACACGTGCTCTGCTGATGTATATATATATATATATACACGCAGCTCCCCTGCTCTTGACTTGCAGTTATTTTATTCGCTTGTGTGACCCACTATTTCGCTGCTGCGTGCGCGAACGAGTCCGAGAGTCTATTGACACCGAGCGTATTATGCAGTGATGCAGAGTTTCGCTCGTCGCGCCGCTCGTGGATGTTGAGTTTTTTGAGTGGAGTGTGCGCTCGATCTTGTTGAATGGTTTTTTGGATAGGTTTTTGTGTTTTATGCGATGGAAGAATCGCGACGAGTCGTGGAGATTTGGAATTTTCAAATTATTTCGTAGATTTTGAAAATATTTTCGTTGGATTTCCGAGGGGTAATATATAGAACGACGACGAGATCGGGATTTTCTTTTAGGTCTTTATTTATGAGAAAATATTCTTTTTTATACGTAATAAAATAATTCCATTATTAAATTTATTTAAAAAATAAATAATTCAAAATAAATAATTTTAAGATTTGGTTAAGGAATAATTAGGGGAGGGGGGGGGGGGCTCGACCACTGAATTACCAGGAACCAGTGAATGGCTACAATACTTGAAATATTAAAAATAAACTTATACTATAATTATAAGTAACGCAGAGAAAATTCAGTACTCGATATAAGCATAAAGATTCAACTTTTCAATTAATTAGATGCTTTAAAAGTTAGCTTTTAAACAAATAATAATGTCGTGTGACCTGGTCATTTACTGGCCTCTAATTTTTATTCATCAAAGACATTAATTTCTTAACTTAATAAATAGAATTTGATAAAATAAAATAATGCAAGTAAATTTAATGGCAAGATATTATTTTTATTTGAAAAAATAAGTATAAATTAAAATAATTAATGAAAATAAAATTATTTGTAATCTATAGGTTTCATCAAATGTAACTGAAAATTATACTCGCTTTGTTAATTGATATAACGATTGGCTTTACATTTAAAACATTTTTTTCGTAACACAAACGTGTGTTCTCATTACATGAACAGATAAAATCAGAATGTTGAAAATATAATTCATTTTCTAATGACTGGACTCGATTTGGATCTCAAGGTTTTGATTCGTCATGCTCCCGCGTTTCTTTTCACAATGCTACTACACATAACGGTATTCTTTCGTCTTACTCGTGGCAATTGCTTATTTCGAGATACTTTTTAGGCTACTGCTATAATTATCTACGCCAGATTGCTGTTTGAGGGTTTCTGTCGATATAAAAGATTGTAGATATAAAAGATTTTACAGTAAATATATTAACTGAATGTTATGTTGTGGTGAAGGAAAATAGTCTTAGACAAGATTTTAAAAATTTGCATAAATTACTTTATAAATGACTATTAATTTAGCGTAGATATAATGATACAGTATTTATATTAAAATAGCTTTGTTTCAAATTTTCAATTGACTTCCTAAAGCAAGGAGCGCCATCTGTAAATTTTGTGCGGCGAGTCCATAAGAAGCTTAGAAGGAGTCGCACGTGGGCTCTTTTTACAAAATGATTTCTTTTAGCAAGAGAAAAATAAAATGGCTCCAAATTTTTACTGGATTATTTATTATACTCCATGTTACTAATCATCACAAATTTATTCAATAAATTTCCAACATTCATCTTTGATATATAGCAGATACAAAAAAGACCAAAAAGAAACATTTTTGTTTATAGCAAACAAAGGAAATTACATTGCCAAAAATATCGGGTTGGAAAAGTTAGGTAATTTTATGCTCTTTCAAATGCATTTTCACTGCATCGATGATATTATTTCTATCATACCACAAAAAATTGCAAAACTGAATCCCACATACGTGTAGCCTCTCTGCTAAGCTTTTTATGGACTTGCCGTACATAATTTACAGATGGCGCTTTTTGCTTTAGGAAGCCAATTATTTTGTACTAGCTATATGACAATTAACATCATTATCTTAATGATATATATAAATATATATATGCCAATAGCAATATGAATTTGGGGTAAGTATAGCAGTACCGTACTTTTTATGAGCACCCAAAACAGACAATAATCCAGTTTTAAAATTAGTTTTCATTTTTTAGTTAATTATTTTTTTATCGAAAGTGTGCTGTATCATCAAAAATATATAACTTTTTTTTATTAAGAAATTAGAAAGAACCATAGAACGCAACAATTTCTATAAGAATTTTTATTTATATTGTATGATGACGAGCATTTAATTTTTGCAGAATCGATGAGAATAAATAAAAAATGTGTCAAATGTAATATATATTACTTATATTAATTCTTAATAATCAATCGCTTAAAAATATTATATATTATATAAACTTTCTACATGTGGTTTTCTTTCGTGCAGATTTCACAATATTATCAATTGCAAATGCCTCGAGTGAGTATACAAGAAACGGAAATGGTTTTCACCTCTATCGTTATCGAATTCATCGCATTATATCATCCAAGCTTTATTGGTCTCGTCAAATACTCTTATCTTCTGCACTACGATTGGAAAAGCATTTCAATGCGCTTGTCGTATCATTGCGGTTTTACCGCAACATACGAAATTCGGGTATATATGCGAGCTCGTGTTTTCGGCTGATTTGACAGTACAAATAAGGAAATAAGTTGATAACGCAATGAAAACAATGAGGCGAATTATTGAATGGCGATTGGCTCTATAAACAAATTGTTGTTACGTTATTGTGAAATAATGATAAGTGGATAAACAGATAGATATTAAACAAATAATCGAATCAGGATAAAACCGTTTCAACGAAAAATAATATTTAATTTTTATTTATTTATTTATTCATAATTTTAATACAGGTCTTTAGGCATAAATACATAAGGATATAAAATAAATTTAGCAGTATCAATCAGTATTAAACTATTCAAGCTAAAAGTAATATAAATGTTACATAATAAACAAGTTCGTTCAGAGATTAAGGTAACTTGTTAACATCGTTAAAAATTCTCTTTTTTCTTTAAAATACTAAATTTCAAGGTAGAATAAGTAAGTTTCTTCACTGAAAATTTAAAAGTCTATTTTCGAGTTAGACCGTCATATTTCACACTTTTCTGTAGACAATTTATACTTTTAAATTACTTACGTTGTCAAAAAAGTTTCCAAGTATAATACGCTTTAAAATTTATATGTTATTTATATATTTTTTAATACTTTTAAAAGACGACGCATCTTTTGTAAACTACGAAATACATGGGAAATTTTGCTAGACTATAGTAGGGGAAACTGGGATAAAGTGAACATAGTAACTCTAAAAGTCTAAAGAAATGTATGTCTCAGACTTAAAACATTACTTTGTAAGTTGCACAAGAAACTTCTTACATCAATAAAATACTAGCAACTTAAAAAAAAGTCCTTTATTAAGTTTAATATTATTTACCTATTTTTAAAAAAAATACTAGAAGATAGAATAAAATATTTTGAAAATATTTTACTAGTTTTTGTACAAGAATAAATAAAAACGTTAATTTAGATAATAATAAAACTAAAAAGATATCTTCAAACCTTTAAAATACGGTAAAATACGAAACAGTTAAATATGGAGGTTATGTTGGCCGATTTTTGTATAAATATGAAATGCGTTATAACAAAGGCTTTGTATACTACACTAGCACCTTGATTAATATTTAATTAAATTTTCTACCTGGCCGCGTATAAATTAGTGCTATCGCATTATTTTCCGGACCACTTTACCCCGATTCACTTTACCCCGAGACGTCGATTCTTTAAAATGTTTGTTTAAGAAAAGAAAAACCTCTTATAAAGCTCTAAATTCTTGATAATAGTAAGTAAAACGTATTTGAAGCAATTAGAAAAGAAATCTAGCAATAAAATTGATTATAAACATCTTTAATCGTTATAGCGAATTCGACAAACCAACTCTCTTTTAAGGTCGGAAAATGCAATTATTTTTCTTTCATAAAATATTAATGGTTATGCAGTGAAAATTTTTTCACTAAAATTAAAATTAGGCGTAAATAATAATTTGTTGAAGAAATAATAAGCATGATTCACATTACACGTGTGTTCACTTTACCCCAGTTTCCCCTAAACAGTTGATATCCAGATAAACGTTTATTAAAAAAAATTTAAATCATAAAAATGCAAATGTAGATAAGTTAAAGTGACAGAGTGATTATGTAATTGAAATATTATTTTTATCAAAAAAGAAATGAAAAATTATTAAAATTTGAAGTGCAGATCATAAAATCAACAGATAATGTTCCAAATGATTATAAAAATACAAGAAACTCATTCATTTATATAATCATTATGAGTAATATTATTTTTAATTTTTAATCAATCAATATTTTATCATTACACTTTCTAGAATATGTTTTTAATTAAGTTAATTTATCCTTACATGCATAAACTTTCTGAATCTGCACTTTGCTTTTCTAAATAAATGCCTATCCAAAGATCTGCTAATTTAACAAAAAACCTCTTCTCCCCTAAATATAAAATAAAAAGAAATTAAGTATAATTTTTATACGAGAGTTTCACTGCTCGAAATGTATATGAGTTTACTTTCACTCGACGCGAACTTACGGCTATAACATATTAACTTTCCACGCTAAATTTCTATGCTCTTTATTTAGGGGTGAAAATCAACTCGTGCACTGTAAAGCATAAATCGTGATGGATGATCGATTCGTATATCGTCCGCATTGTTAGTGATCCGATGATCATCATATATGTAGGCTCGTTAGTGCGCCGGTCTCCCACTTGTCGTTTCCTTCGAGGTCGTCCCGCATCCTCATGCGTTACATTACTCGATCGGACTAGAACCGCTCTGTCTCGGTACAGTTGACTCTTTTACGCTCCACCGCAGTCGACATTTTACTGCTCTCGTTCATTGAGAATAATATTATAAAATATGATTAAGAAATTTTATTAATTTGTTAGAAAAAGAGTTGAGATTAGCATTTCTTTTAAGTAGCATGACTTTAAAGTTTTCCTTGACCAGAAGAAATTCATTATTCATCAATAGTGAATCCATCATTAGTGTCAAAACATAATAATTATTTAGTTTTTTTTCATTGAAGAAATATAAAGACCTACTATGAATATATAAACACTTAACTTCCTCAGACTTTAACAATTGTTCCTATTTTTATATTTGAACTGCTTACATAGTCGTACTTTCTTTATTAAATTATAATGTTAGCAAAAAAATTATTAAAATACGTAACCTGAAATATCTGTTATTAAGCTAAAATTGAAAAAAAAATAAAATAAAATAAGTAGTCAATATCTACGAAACTACCAAATGAGTTGGGCAAGAAACACGATCTACATGCCTGATAAAAGAAAGATTTTTTTACTCAAAAACTGATACACATATTCAACTATTTGAAAAAAAAATTGCTTTTGTACCCACCCAACGACAAAAGAAATATATTCTATGGGGAAACAATTATAACATTTTTGTAAGACTAAAAATTAGAAGCAACATCACGCAAAGAAGAACTCTCCGCATTTCAAAATAAAATTCATAAAAGCTAATTCGATAGCAAGTTCTACCGGTTTTTCACTTCCTTCTCGAGTTATAAGTCCTCGATGCAGCGGTTTGTTGCTCGCGCGTAATCGCGCCTCTCGCATGTCGGAGTCTCTCCTTGCTTCTCTCCGCGCGTGTACAATGTGTACGTCATTACTACGGACGGGGGCGAAGTGCATCGATGACTCGACACTAGTTATATTTAACGACGCGCTCGAGAGCCGAAGCTCGAAGCTCTCAGGCGAGCTGTAAGGTTTGTTTTCCTTTTCGTTGCGAGTGTGTGCGGCGATACGCGGGAAAACCACGTCGGACATATATGTAAAGGTGTGTAGTATGCACGCACATATACATAGGCTACCAGCGCGAGCTCGCCTTTATACTCTTTGGATGATGAGGTTGCGTAAGCATTGAATATACATTTTGAGCGCCGAAACGCATGCAAGATAAACTGATTATCTTTTGAGGAAATTTTGTACGCGTTTGTGGTGAGCTTGAAAGGTATCGTTGTTGCACGTAAGATCGATGCTGCGATTGAACTTTTTATCTGACGTACATGTCAGGCGACAAATATTGCAATGATACAACGGGCAATAACTGGATATACTGATGAGTGTTGCGAATGACTCTGATGAACGACCATTTATTTTGATGTATCGACTTTGTATTACGAGAATACATTATTATTTATAAGTGCGTCTATCTACACTCTCATACGAATTGCGTTTATCCATTTCGTTGAACTGAATATTTACTATTTTCAATTATTTACACTTTTATTAAAAATTTTTACAATCAGCAAATTATAAATATTTCTTTCTACATTATTTACGATATTTTGGTTTAAATACAAAAATGATTAAATAAACACATGTTTAAAACCTCGATAAATCGAATAGCAAATTAATGTAAGCGATAAATTAAGTAAACAGTTTGAATTGGAGCAATCAACAAACGGCTAGAGAAATATTACGTTGAACTCATGGACTTTAAAATTGCGAATTTCAAATTATAATTACAAGCATTGACTCTTAAATACATATGTACTGTTTTATACCGTTACAACAGGCACGGGTATTCTTAGCCACACATTTAAATGTAATGTGTAGTTAGTTAGTTTGATTAATAACTACTATAAATACCAGTTTATAAGCTCATTTATATTAAGTTTTGATTTTTACAATTAATTATCAAGAATTTAATGCAAATAATAAGCGAATAAACGGTAATGGTCATAAGCAGAAAATGGATCAAATAATTTTTAAATCATTTTAATTGCATACGTCAAAATATTATAAACATTTAGATAAATATATCTAAATGGCTATATTATTGACTGTTCGATCATAAGAATGCCGCAATGTGCTCGGCACTCTTTTTACACCGATTTTCACGGGATAATGGCACGTCGATTTAACTCAAATTACCGAGTAACACGTGCTTTTCGACTGTCGGTCGTGTTTTACACGTAAATGTGGCAAAGTATATTGGCTCAAAAGAGGTCATATTTTCTTATATAATAGGCTTCACGTATATGCAATTTTTTCTCAACTAATACAAAGATTATTTTTTTTTCAATTTCGGATCAACTTACATTCATCTTTTGTATCAATAAAACAATTTTCGTAATTTTACAAAATGAAAAGTACGTAATTATTTTTGAAAAAGTACTTATGTACAAAATTAACTAGCTTTTCCTCTGAAAACAAACCTCAACGAAAACCATAGAAAGAAAAGTTTATGTGGATAAATAATAAACTAAATGGAAATTTGGTTTGAAGGTCTTTATTATTCACATGTTAATGAGTATGAAGCATTCTTTTTTTGATGGAGGCACGGAGACTACAGGTGAAACTTCTTTTCCAAAAAGTGTTTCGTGGTATACGTATAATAAGTACCGCAGATTTAGATCTAGGAAAAAAATGTCATTATTTACATAATTTCGACTAGTGAAATACGTATGGATATTGTAAAATATTTTTCGTGTACAAATTTTATTCATTTGAATAAAAAGTAATTTTTAGCGAAAAATAAAAAAAATTACATGAATAATTGTCTATAGCAAAAATAATTCATAGCCAATTATTATAGCATACGTATTTCGTTATATAGCTTGATGCTCCGTAAATGTGTATAATAAAAGTCTTCAAACTGATTATTACTTCTACCACTAACTTGCCGACAATAATTGTTAAATGGAACCAGACTAGTTTTACCCCTTTAATAACATTTCCACTGCAAAACAACTCTGAGAAATACAAGTATAATTTCTTGAAACCCACGTTGATTCTACCTCAACTAAAATGCTGTTATAGATTTATTCATTTGTATCATTCGCAAGCTAGAAGGGCTCTCAAAAAAACCTAAAACTCCTTTTTAGGTCCCTCTTCGCGATCCGAGCTCCCGAAATAGGAAATTCTCTTCTGTCTTAGTCCCTTCCAACTTGACTCTAAAAGCTATTTTATCCTGTCTCGTCGCTTCCACCGGATTATCTCTCTCCGCGTCCACATGGAAAAAAAGAAATCCCTATTCATAATAAGCCAAGCCATCGTCCGTGTCACCGCGCAATAAACCTACACCAATACCTACAGTGTCTATATATCAGGCAAGCAAGTCAGCAAGCGCCACGCTAAGTTATACGTAGCGCACAACATCGGAGAAGCAGGGGGCTCTCGCGAGCTAGGTATAATACGACACGAGAAAGAGAGAAAGAGAGAGAGAGAGAGAGAGAGAGAGAGAACGAGCGAGGGGCGCCCATAGGCCTAGAGCAGTAGCGAGATGTCCACGAAGTAAGGCAAAGTGCATCGGCCTGAATTTCCGGCGAAATATCGATTCCCCTCCCTTCCTCGGCGCTTGGCTAGTACCACCCCGTACAGCTATACGAGCCGTAATGCAGCCCTAACAGGGGGCTCGCAGGTGCGCGCGCTCGGTCTTTTTTTACCCCTGCGACGAAGCTACTGCCGCTGCTGCTGCGCGGCAACCGTCTCTCGCGTTTATTCGAAACGGACGGCAGCGCGCCGAGCCTCCGCCGTCGAATGTCGCTGCTGCTGCCGCTGCTGCCGACGGCGATGTCTCCGCGAGTTCGCGTGCAGAGGTGCTGAGGACGCTGGTGGTCGGGGGTCGACAGAGAGTGAGAGGGTGAGCGCGGAGTACAATGGAGAACGACTGGTGGACGCTGATCCCGAGCTGCGAGGACCGGCTGCCCCGCGTGCCCGAGGCCCTGCTCTCCATCGATGGAAGGGTAATTTGCGGACGTCGGAGGGAGATCATGGCTTTCTTTGGTGCTTCGAGGAGTGTCTCTCTCGGTGTTTGTCGTTTGCTTCTTTTTTTCTGTGCGCTGGTTAGCTGGGAGGAAATTTTCTGATGAAAAGTAGCCTGGAGTTCTTCATTGGGGTGGTATCTTCTTTCGTGACGTTTCTTATGACTTTTGCGGTAATTCAAATCAGAAAATTCTCTTTGCGTTTGATTTAACGATCATTTTTATAAAAACGATCATGAAAATGATCATAATCATTAACGACCATGTGAAATTTTAGCACAAGGTTTCTTGAGATAGCCTTTATTAAACGTGAGTTTGGGAAGGAAAAAGAAAATGATTTTGGCAGTTCGATAAGTATATTCATGTATTTAGAAAGCAAAACATGTAATAAACCTGATAATATATATTATTCAGAGCTGTTTGTTTGTGTAAATCGAGTGCCCGCGATTCAATTCCGATTCATCTGAATCGAAATTTTGAATGCGATTCATTTGAGTTCGATTCAATTTCCCGACCCATTTGAATCGGGATGTTGAATCGCGATTCAAGTTTTTCAATTCAAAGGTGAATCGAGATTCAAATGTGTTCAATTCATTTGAACCCAGATTTTGAATCGCGAGGAATCAAGGAGGAACCGCGATTCAATTTTTTCGATTCACATGAATCGGGATTTTGAATAGCGATTCAATTTTTCGATTTCAAATCTTGATTCATTTGAATTGAAAAATTGAATCTTGATTTAACTTGTGAATCGAAAATATTTTGCGTGCGATTCGGTACAGCTCTGATATTATTATGATGTACCTCGGTAACTGAAACCGAAAAGAAAGCCAAAGCACCCTGTTACTGACAAATACGGGGAAACACTTTTTTCACTTAATTCTCGATTTTGAGAAAATATCTCTTCGAAACTTTATTGTTTGTGATTGAGGCAACAATGTTACAGAGATATTCACTAACAATTGAATATTAAATGAAAATAGTGAGTCCTCATAATTGTCGCTGACGGGTGGATTTGGCATCTCCTTAATTAAGGATGTTAGTCTTACCACGCACCTCCTCGCGCAGCCCGCAAGCTAGTGTTTTTATTTACGTTTTCGCTTAGTACTCGAAATCGGTGTTCTCATTTGTTCTAAAATTTTTTGCATACTTTTTCATTTCTTTTTTATCATTTTTAAACAATCGCACTTTAAGTTTATTGCCAGTTTACAAGCTACTTTCGCAAGAGCCCGTGTATAAGAGTCAAACTTTCAAGTCAATTATCTTTAAATCAGTAATGGCTAATGCTTTCAAATTTTACGTGCCATCGTAAACTTTATAGAAGAATGACATATTAAATTTTCAGAAACATCTTATCATTTAAATGACTTCACTATCGAACCTCCTTAGTGTAAAATTTGTTTAGCTTTATTAAATAAGAATTGTTTGCAATAATATACGTAATTGCAGTTTAAATTAAGTGCATTTTTAAGTAAATTAATTTCGATTGTATGATAGGACTTTCAATCTCTTATACTATCTTGGAATTTTGTTGAGTTTTATCGAGGCAGTCTACAGTCTAGACAGATTTTTTATCGCTAATTATACATAATAACATTGATGTCATAAAAATGTCATTATTACGAATGACTTATGAATCATTCTAGACTTCAAGAATTTGAACTTCACTATTTGTTTTTGATTGAAAAGATTTGCACAATAATATTTATAATTATGCTCATAATAAACTACTTATTAAAGAAGTCTCAATATTTATACGAGCGATGATGATATTCATATAATTTCTTTAATTAACGTTATTGATCATTATTGTAAGACCAAGTTCAATTTAAAGCACTATCTAAGATAAAATACTGATATTTTTTAATGCGAATTAAAATACCCTGTTTTACAACAAATAAGTTGCTCGCTTTTTATCTGTATGTAAATACATGTAAATGTAAAAATATACTATATTTTGTTCAATTTAAGTTATGCAAAGTGTGGTCTTTTTTAGAATTGTATTCGTTCAAGATATATCTACATGGTATACGCTAAAAAGCAAACTTTTTTTACGTTTATTATGTCTGCATGCACGGATACTGATACGAATACACTTTTAAAGTCAAAAGATAAAGCGAATGGATATCAACATTAAATAGTGATATATTGTTAATGTTTAATATCATGCGATTTCTTTTGTAATATAACGAAGAATTATCTTTTCGTTTCTTTTTTCACTGATGAAACAGTCATTTTTTCACTATACGATTTCTCTCAGCATTTTATTTCATTAGGAAAACGTAAATTAAGAAGCAGCTTGGTTGAATCTTTAAAATGAACTAGAATTTTTCCTTTGAATGTTCACCTATGTAGGTAGACACTAAAAAAGTTTTTTAAACTTTAAAGATGAAATTATCTTATTTAGACAACTTACGATTCTCTGCATTATTAAAAGTTTTGTAATAGCAACGTCTACGACTCACACTTATCGGAGTCAATTGTTAAATTTTAACTAAATTAATTTTGTTGGTTTAATATCATTTTTATGCATTTTTACGACAGCTATTATAAATCTAATTGAAGCTTTTTATTTAATTTTCCTCATTCATTTTTAGGTAATACCTACTTGTAATAAACTCTGGGAATTTCGGGTCGTGAAAAATTGGCTCCCATAACGTTGCTTTAAAAACTATTTTAACAATCGTGAGCTACCTAAACAAGATAATTTCTGTTATAAAGGTTTTAAATGCTCAATCGAGGTGTCATATATTGTCCAAAAAAAGTCTTGAGTGCCTAGGTTCAAAGGAAAAATTACAAAAAATCTCTAAAAATTTATATTCACCATAAAGATTAAATCCCGGCCTGCTTCCTTAAATAACTCACTCTAAACAAATATTTCCTTTTAAATTCTACAATGGACATCGAAATATTCATAAACATTTCAAAAACTCCAATACAGCTCATTGTTCCATTGCGACGCGAACGAATTCATCACCTCGTCACGCGCACCGTGCTCGCAAAAATAACACACCAAAGCGCCAGACGGAAAAAAGGCGATACACAGCCCCGACGACGAGCACCGGAAGGGCCGTCTCGCCAGCTCTCTCTCTCTCTCTCTCTCATGTCTCTCGCAGCTGTATACAATAAATATGCGCGCGATCGCGACGCGGTCAAAGATCGCCGGAAAATTTAGATCGACGACGAGCCGCGAGCGAGCCCCCGACGCGATGTTTATTCAACGAGAGGTGAGGCGCGCCGGAGCGTCACACGACGCGGCTCGTCGTGTTGTTATCACGCGGTGTAGCGGTCTGCACTGCGCTTGCGGCCTTTTACTGTGGATCTTTTTTTTTGTGAAGATACGCTGACTGGAGTATAATGATGTGGGCGTGGCGTGATTTAACTTCGAGGAATATTTAGTATAGTATATGTGTGCAGACGGTGACGTCGAGGCGGGTAACAATGGTTTTCGAGTATTATGCAATGCGGGGATTAAAATTTTAAATGATTTTCGTCTGAGATCGCTTTGTGCCGAGTGATTGTTTTTTTGTGAGATGTATTAGGACGGTGTTGTTGATGGAGAATACAATAATAAGCACTACTGTGGACGATTGGTAGCCAGTTTCTAGTATAGTAATTTGGATATAATCAGAATTGAAGGGATTCATTATCCAACCGACTATTATAGGATTTAATGCAAGAAAGTGGGTACTATACCCTACGGATAAGCAATGAATATTTTTTAATAAAATGCTACTTCTGATTATGGCTATGCATGTACCTACTTACACTAGGGAAATGATAAAAGAATATGAATGTAGGCGGAAGGGGCTTTAATTTAAGAGTTGTAATGTTTAAAAATAAATTAATATTCTTAAATGTTACAAGTCTCAAATTAAAGCCCTTATCACCAACTTTTATTATCTTTTGGGTCATTTTTCTATTACATATAAGAACTTGCAGAGTTGTCATCAGAATCGGAGGTACTATTTTTTACTGAAATAATGCGTATCTTTTAGTACAATGACTTTTATCACAATAACAAACCATTGAATGAAACTATATCGGGTGCTATAGGCCCTAGTTTTAGATACCAAAAAATACTAGACGTTTTAGAAATCAACCTAGCCCTTACTATTATTATTTTCTCCTCTTAGTATTTATATGTAAGGTAAATGAATATAATCATAAGAATTAGAATTGATTATTAGAAAAAATGTAGGTATACTCAAACCTTTAAGATCTACAGTCAAACTCCATGCACTGTGAATTCGCTGGAGTAGAACCGCTTCAGTATAACTTCAATATAACTCCGGCGCAGCACTTTCGATAAATCAATAAATAAACATGAACGTCAAAGTCATTGCCTTTTTAAAAGAAAAGGAGCTAGACAATAAATAAAGAACCAAATTATCACCCTAGGGACATTGATCAACCTCGATTTCGAATACTAATTCGCTCAATACAACACTGTATACACATCGACATTAACGCAGCAGAGATGAGATAAGAGAAAAAGAGAGCTCTAGCTGGCAATGACATAAGGCCCGAGGCTATCGAGCCTTGCTCTAAAAGACCAGAAATCTTATTGCATTATGCGCGTAACTCGTAATTGACAATGAGAATATATCAGTTTGTTACGTGCTTCGAATACGTTCTGATTTCATATCTCTCGGGAAGGAAAATTTTCTAGAGTTTCGTTTTAGAAACAAGTGATTGGGTTTCGTTTCTGTATAATTAACTGCACTTGCTATACTACGTGTACGCTTACATTTTTCTACACTCTATTTACTGCAAAGAAAGTAAAAATAATGTATTTTAATGGATATTATGATGATTTCTTTAACTTTTAACATTAACTACTTACATATGTCTACTTCGGAATAAATTGTTCTTATATTTAACATATTTCTAAATATCACGTACGATAACAAACCAGTTTTTATTTAAACATAATATCATAATATCGTAATTAATTCATTAAATAAAACTAAATGATTAAAAATAAATTGGTTATAACTTATGTAAAAATGCTTTTACGAAACAATATAAAAAGCAAATAAAAAAATCATTATCACTTTTCCGTGTCAAGATTCTTCAAGTTCAGTTAATAAATCTATCGCTATCTTAGCAATGAAAAATATGGTTTCGGAAAGAGATAGATTTCCTCTTTTCAATTCTGAAATTAGAATTTCTTTTTTTTCTACCGTAATTAAATATGCTTTTCAAAGTAGGCGAAATTATGCTTGTAAAAAATGTAAATTTTAGTCTACTTTTGAGCAGCCACGTTTAATTTGTATCGAAAAATCTCGAAAATCTAAATTCAGAATCAAAAAAAAACCTGCCTCTCTCTTTCAAAAATCACTTTTTTAACATTATAAGTTTTCTGCAGGCCAAAAAGCACTCCTCACTTTCTCATGGGGAAACCAATCGACATCCGTAGATAAAAATAATCGCCACGTAATCACGGGTTAATCCAATACGATTATGCATAAAACCCCACCAATCCGTCCATTCCGCAATATGAATAAAAAGAAACCCGAAATCACACTTCCTATTATTCATAGATCGCATTCTCCCGTGGACACGCGCCAAGCGAAAGTAAGCGCGCATCGCTCCTCGATCGGCGTCCAGCTTATCGTCGGCGGTAGGGACAGCCAAAGAGAAAGAGAGAAAAAGCGCCGATACTTATCTCTATATACTCGTCGCGCGCGCGCGCGAGCCAGCTGATCGCTCTCGCTTGTACACATTATACTTATCGGCGCGCCGAGTCCCTGACAGTGCGACAGACAGCGGCGAGTGTTTGCACTTTCGCGCTCTAATGCAGTGCGCGCGGAGCGATGGCGAGGACGCCGAGCCGACGTTTCTCTAGGTCAGGGCTGCGCTGCGCGCGCTCGTCGCACGATGTATATATATATATATATATATTTATGAACGCGGGACTGTGCAATTTTCTCGTTTTCTTTTTTTTTTTCAAGCTTCGTTTAATGGTTTTTATATGGGCTATTCCTCGTTGTCGAGAGGATTGGACGTCATTGGGTTACTGGGAAATGACTGTTGTACGTTATTGTATCTTTTTTGTAATTGACAGAGATACGATAATGGAGACGCAAAGAGTTTTCATGTACTTTCATAAAATGCAATATACTTTTAGCGGCATGCATAATTTTTATTTTAATACCCATGTCACTTTCTAAAAAAGGCGATGGTCGTAAGAAGCTAAACATTTTAGAATGTGATATGATCCCGTGTAAAAAAATTAGTCTGGCACTAGTCTGAGATTAATCTGGCTTAACAAGTCTGGCGAAAGTCTTGCAAAAGTCTGGTAGAAGTCTGGCTTAGGCCACTATGCCAAACTTTTTTTGGAATTATGTCAAGAAAATTCGCAAGTAAATAATTAGAGTAGTACATTAATTATTAGTATCGACTAGAATAGTAAAAATACGTACTTTTCGATAAAACAGGAGAAAAGTTTTTTTACATATTGCAATCTTGTTTAAAATATGAATATTTGTGAAAAAGAGACAAAAATGTAGATTACTGGTAAAGCCATACTTCTGCAGAACTTCTGCCAGACTTATTGAGCCAGACTATTGCCAGACTAATTTTTTTACACGGGATTGGCTGACATAAATTAGCTTTGACTAAGAATATAGATTTAATTATTTATAATAAGACAAAGGTAATTTATATTAAACTATTAACTATCAACAATAATTAAGAAAGACTAAAAAGAAAACCATTATCAGAAGAAAACAATTTGTAGATTTTAGGCGCCTACACCTTAAATGCTTTATTCCTTATACTTGGAAAGTTTAAAAAAATCAGCAATAAAAGCACTGAGCGACAAATTTGTCGCAACGATCGTCACGACACACCTCGCTCGCTCGCTATTATCGATTTTTCCACTCGCCACGCGAGTGCTTGATTCACATATGCGCTATGACAATAGATACATGATGTTCCCCATTGTTTCCGCAGGGCATGGCCTTCACGATCGAGGAGCGCCAGACTCTGGGCATCCACGGCCTACTGCCCGCGGCCGTCAAGACCCAGGACGAGCAGCTCGAGCTCTGCAGGCTCAATCTCGACAGATACAGCGACGAGCTCTCCAAGTACATCTACCTCACCGGTCTTCTGGTGCGTTCTAACGACACTTGTGCGCATAATGCGCGTAGACAAAATAATTGCGCTTTCACAAGTACCTGCGATTGGCGTTATGCGTTGGCTGATTGGAGCCACTTGGAATAACGACTAGAGTTCACTTTTTTTTTTAATTGAGATTACATTAAATTTATATAAAAAATAGCAGCAGACACCAATACATTTTGTTTTCTGAGACTTTATTTCGTTCATTGCTAAAACAATATTGGTTTACAAATAATATAATGTAGTTATCTATTTATTTGATAATTTGTGGATTCGAAAATTCGCAAAAACCAAATTGTGGTATTCACTCCAGAGGGAATCTAACGTACGATAACAAGTAGTTTATTCGATGATTTTCTGTATGTTTAGTACTTATTACTCGAGTTATGGCAAATACATACCTATACCTTTTACTTTAATAACAACTTAAATTAGTCCGTATTTTTGCTTGTACTTTTGTATAAAAATCAATAATTTTTAAGTTTGATAATACATAACTATAATTTTACTTCTCTCCCATTTTCGATCTAGCACATCAGTGCAAACATTAAAACTTCAATATTTCGAAAACACGAAAAGTAGATTTAAGTCGTTATTCCAAGAAGTTACAGATATAAAAAAGACAATTACTGGGTTTACAACCGACGTCGGGTATTCATGAAATTATTGGCTTTCCAGAAAAACAATATTAATTTTAATCCTTATGTGACTAACGATAGTAAAATACTCATTATTAAGAATCGATTCTTTATTCGGATAATGAACGCTAAGACTTTTGACTCACGCAGTTCAAACCTTTCCTTACAGCGGATAATTAGCAACGGATTGATCACCGATCGTACTTGAGGGCTTACGTAAAGTTTTCTTTTTTGTATAGTTTAGCCTTGCAAAGTGGCATAAAAGTTGAGTAACGGGAGACTGCTTTGTTCGGATTTAATGAGTTGAAATAGTTTAGGACAACACGTGTATCGCGTAAAACTTATACATCGTCATCGAAACATTTTATGAATCGATTAAAAACTAAATGGTTACTAGATTACATCCGGCTTTTATTCGTTTAACTTTTATAAATAAAAAGATATGAAATACATAAATACGTAGATTAGTTTCGTTTTGACCGTAAGCTACAGAATTAAAATGTTCATTCTAATCTATATATTTTTTTTTAATTTGTTGTTTTCTTTCTTTTCTATTATATAAAATTTGGATAAAATCAATAGAGCGGAACTTTTGAACGTTAAGCAATTTTGAAATGCTACCGTGAGTCACATCATAATTGCCACCGAATTTCATTTACTTTTGCTTAATCACGATAATTATTCAATTCTTATTATGAGATTATTGAAAATGTAATTATATCATAATAAATAGATCGATGCTACCTATTATAGGCCGATTCTTTATTGAAATTTTAACAATGTAACGTCATTCAAAAGCTATATTTAATAAGCTATTACTTTTTAAAACTTATTTTTCTTTTTAGAATGTAAAAATAAATACTTTACCCCGTATATAATACGAATACCAATCACAAGTAAATATTACATTCCTCCCTATTGTCATTTCTTTCAAAGAAGCCCCGAACCCCGACACATCTTAGAAACAATGTGCAAGAACAGAAAAAGATATGTGCACCGCTTGCCAAACAATTCAGCTGTATTCGCCCAGCGCCATTACTAGAAATTCCCGCAAAATGCTTTCCTAGCCTAGCAAAACTCTTTGCTGCCGTAACAAAACACTCAGCTACGGCAGCTAAAGAATTCCCACTAAAGCCAGCAAAAGCATTTGAGCACCACGGCCAAAAACCTCTGTCCCCTTAACCATGTTCTCCTCTGGTCGCGCCCTTAGGACCGCAACGAGAAGCTGTTCTACCGTCTGCTGAGCGAGGACGTCGAGAAGATGATGCCCCTGGTGTACACGCCGACCGTCGGCCTCGCCTGTCAGAAGTTCGGCCTGATCTACCGCAGGCCGCGGGGCCTCTTCATCAGCATCCACGACAAGGGCCACGTCTACGACGTACTGAAGAACTGGCCCGAGCACGACGTGCGGGCCATCGTCGTGACCGACGGCGAGCGCATCCTGGGCCTCGGGGACCTGGGCGCCCAGGGCATGGGCATACCCATCGGCAAGCTCTCGCTCTACACGGCCCTCGCGGGCATCAAGCCGAATCAGTGTCTGCCCATCACCCTGGACGTCGGCACGAATAATCAGGTGAGACGGTGCCTTGTGTGTGGATCAGTTTAGAAGTGAGCCCAAATTTTGGATAAGATTTACTGGCGTCATTTCGTGGTTTATAGATAGTACTATACGTATCGCACTGGAGCATTCTTATATCGCCGCTGGTGTTACAAAATGCAATTGTAATAAATCAATATTATGTAAAGAATGAAATATAATTTTTTAGTTTAAACACATATTTGAGAACATGCAGATTTTAATGCAACTGATAGTTGTATGAAAATAAGTTATTTGTGTACCGCCAGGCGATATAGCGAGACTCCACTGTATATCAATTTTCTTACTTTGAAATGCGCCAAGTTCATTTACTATAATTATTTTATTACAAAATTCATTAGAAAATACCGATTATGCAGCTATGCTTTGATTTTTTATTTTTATCATTCTTTTATAATTATTTTATCGACAAATACGAGGAACCACTTTTCTCATTTCATTTTCAATTTTTAGCAAGTATCTTTATGAAACGTTATTCTGTTCCTATAATCCTAATCAAGAACAACAACTTTTCATAGAGATATTTTCTCAAAATTGAAAGTTGAATAAAATAAGTGGTTCCCCGTATTTGACGGTGTCAGGGGGTTTAGCATCACCTTAAAGATGTTTAAAAAAAGATCGAAACATAATTTACAGATTTATAGAGCAAGTTTTTGATGTAAATTTTTTTAAGATCAGAGGTTCAACCAACTTTAGGTTCAGTTAGGAACCTATGTTATTTTACTAAATAGTTGGTCCAGGAAGTAAACAAAATCATTTTAAAAATTAGGAAAATAACGGACATAAAAACTCAGCATCACTTTGTAAAAAAAATCATTCTTTCCAAGCTTTGCATATTTTTGCTAAATGTTCGAAATTGACTAGTTTATCAAAAAATGCGGCAAGGTATGGCATGGATAAGCATAATTTAGCATAATTTAGCAATGATTAGCAAATCTTGACAAACAAATGTTGTCCGCTGGGACAAAGTACGAAATTTAATATGATTATAAAAAATGAACTAACATAAGGAAGGTTGTGTTGCGTATACAAGTAGATAATGTCCGAGTTAAGCGAGATATATATTATGAAATGCAGCTTTTAATTGTATCTCGTCTGTACCGATACCAAAGAGAAATCTTAAACAATAAAGAGTTACATAATATGTTTTGTTAAAAGAATGCAAACATTGGAAAATGATTAGTACTTGAATCGTTCAAGTGTGATAAAATATCTGTTAAAATTCCACCTAATCGGCATGAATATTTACTGAACAGGCATTCCTGGACGACCCGCTGTACATCGGGCACCGTCACAAGCGCGCCACGGGCGCCGAGTACGACGAGTTCATCGACGAGTTCATGAAGGCGGCGGTCAAGCGCTACGGCCAGAACACCCTCATCCAGTTCGAGGACTTTGGCAACTCCAACGCCTTCAGGCTGCTGAACAAGTATCGCGATCACTACTGCACGTTCAACGACGACATCCAGGGCACGGCCTCGGTCGCGGTCGCCGGACTCTTCGCCTCGCTGAGGCTCACCAAGACTCGCCTGTCGGACAACACGATCGTCTTCCAGGGTGCTGGAGAGGTGAGTTTCGTCTTCGGGGAATGGGAGGGTTTTACTTATCAAATTACGAAATTCTAACGGTGTTATAACTGACTCTTGACGAAAATTTATTTCATCGTGTGATCGATGTAGTTTAATTCTAAGAATTTTATTTACTCCAAGTTATGAGTACAAGGGTTAATTAACAATGAAATATTAAATATTGAAAAAATGATTTTTGTTACCGTAAACCATTTGACAATTTTAGTGGTACATCATTATAGAAATTGTTTCTTGAAACGAGAAGAATAACCTTGAATAAGTTGTTAAGAGGAAATTATTGCGATAAAAACTTTGAACATTTTTTCTTTGGTAAATATAAAATCGGGAACAATTTTAGTTCGTATGCTTTTTTGAAACAAAACATTCAAAAAGATTCGTTATCTGTACGAGTTCCGCTATTTATAAGCTGTTTTTTCAAGGTTTAAGGTGGCTTCGTCGCGTGGTCCCGTATCTACGTGGAGCTCCGTGGGGGGCATACAATTTTTTTTTCTAATAACCAATAAATTTTTAATAAAAATGATTCAATATCAATTGTCAGACTTATAGACCTAAATTTTTGTTATAATATATCAGAAAAAACAACAATACGCATATATGTGCATACAAAAATACAACCATTTTACTTATTTATTAAATTTTTTTATAATATTTAACTTGCAACCGGGTAGTTTTGTTAAACAATCGGAATCTATAATTAAAAAGATACAATCTTCTGGTAGTTTTATAAAGAAATAATGGGTTTTCACATAGTTACAGGCATAAATGCATATTTCGTCATAAGAGATCACGTTAAAAGTTCTATTTTCATACATTCTTTTCTCTTCAGTTTACCTGGCAACCCCACCCAACCAAAATTTGAATAGAATATATAAAACGCACACTTTCAGTGGGATTTTTATTTTTTGTTAGTAGTGGATTTTGAAAAAACGACGGAGCCACCGTAAGCTATAAAGAAATATGAAATAATCGTTCGAAAAAACGTAAATCTGCTACGGGCCGTAAACCAATGATTTATGTAAATGATTCTCACAAAATTTCTGACTAATCGGTCAAATACTTTTTTTATTATCAATCCAGCAAATAAAAAAAAACATTTCGGTAAAAACCCATTTAAAGATTTCACGTAACAACGACAAGTATAAATTTCGTAGGTTTATAAAATTTTAGCAAAATTGGACAGTATGTTTTAACAATCTAATTCTTTGGAAAAATGCAATAAAATAAAATTGAGTTGTGTTTTTGAAACTGAAACACAAAAGTACCCTCTTTAATAGAAAATGTTTCTGTCTATAATGACGTTCTGCCCAGAAACTTATTCGAGACTATTTGTTTGAAAATACCATTCCACGAGTATATCATATTGCATTCACCACCTTCCAATACCCCCCATTCCTCAAACTATCTAAGCACACGCATGAAAGGAGGTAAAGCGTATTCCAACGATTCCCCGCAGGCCGCCCTGGGAATCGCCTGGCTGTGCGTGATGGCGATGAAGAAGGAGGGCGCGACCGAGGAGGAGGCCAAGAGCAAGATCTGGATGGTCGACTCGAAGGGCCTGATCGTGAAGAACCGGCCGAGCGGCGGCATCAGCGAGCACAAGGTGCAGTTCGCGCGCGAGCACGCGCCAGTCGACAGTCTCGCCGAGGTGGTCAAGCTGGCCAAGCCCTCGGTGCTGATCGGCGCCGCGGCCATCGGGGGCGCCTTCAACCGCCAGATCCTCGAGGAGATGGGCAGGAACAACGCCAGGCCCGTCATCTTCGCCCTCAGCAATCCGACGAGCAAGGCCGAGTGCACGGCCGAGGAGGCCTACAGCGCGACCGAGGTAACGTACATGCTGTTTCTTCTTTTTTCAAGTATCATTCGGTTTGGTGCAATTTTCATCAGTGGGATTTTAAAAGAAGTGTATGGTTAGGCTCGAGGCCGGGACCTCGGTCTTGTGTAATCCTATGAGGTGACGCGTATTATTAAGAGTTGGTACTGGGATTTTTTTAATGTACCGAACTATGCCAAACTTTAAACGAAACTAATGTTGGCCGTTGAAGACCATTCATTATTATTTTTTCATATTAAACATTAATTTAGTACATATTGGATAGATTAGATAGACACAGATAGACTCAATCTATGATAAGTAGGCACAGACTGACACAGCTGGGTATAGTTTTGAGTTTAGCTCACCATTGAGGCCTATGTGAGTGTAGAACAATTAATTTTGTCACTTTATAGACAAAGTTCTCAACTGTCTATTTTTTTAAAATTGTACCGTAGGAAAAAAGTCCCATAAAACGAAAAGAAATTGCTAGTTAATGTAAATGAATCATTCCAATTTCACAAGTGAAAAAATTAAAGCATATAACAATATATTTTAGCATATCTTCGATTCACTAAAGGCACCAGTCTATATATTTTTACTAGAATTTTTACAAAAGTTTACCAAAGTTTGTAAATAATGTTAATCTGCATAACAGTCTTATTCATTTTCACACTCCGTTAGGATTGGATAAACGATACTTGTACTATTCCTTTGTATCCAAGTATTTAGAAATTTAACCAAATGTACAAAATATTTATACCATATATCAACACAAACAGCAATATTTATAAACCGATATATTCTATTATGAATTTTAGTAAAATGTAATTGAAAATAAAAATTCTAGGTACATTTACTTATCCAACGTGTACCTAAATAATTTTAATATAAAAAAATGCGAATCAACCATAACTTCCACTTACCACCTAATACTTTTTTATCATTCATTTTTGTGTACATTGCGCTTTCTTGTAAACGGAAGTCTTATCTTTACTCAAATGATTCAAGCTATGTCCAAACGTACAAATTCGATTCTAAACCTCCAATTCATTAAAAAAAATGACCATTCGAATTTATTAAAAAAAGGCATGTCGCGTTATTTGCAGGGTCGCGCGGTCTTCGCGAGCGGCTCGCCCTTCGACCCCGTGTCGTACGGCGGCAAGACCCTGTACCCGGGTCAGGGCAACAACAGCTACATCTTCCCGGGCATAGCGCTGGGCGCGATCTGCGCCGGCATGAAGACGATACCCGAGGAGGCGTTCCTGCAGGCGGCGACGACCCTCGCCGAGATCGTCACGGACGGCGACCTGGAGCGCGGCACCCTCTATCCGCCCCTCAAGGACATCCAGGCCTGCTCCATCAAGATCGCCGTCAAGCTCATGGACTACGCCTACTCGCAAGGTGCGTGCATAAATGCTTCCTTTGCGTCATTGCAAAAAGAACATTTTTCCAAATTGCCTACTTTTCATTTCTAAAAAATTGTAAAAATTGTCGTACGATTGCCTTAGTTTTTATTTTTTAATTACTTTAACCCCATATGGCTCGTGTAGATCCTACGCTGAAAAATTGATTTTTTGGCATTTTTCTTTATAGTAGCTTCGTTGCCAAATGGGTCAAAATTAACAACAAAAAACGGAAAAAAAATATTTTGTAAGAATCTTTGAAAGTATGATAAAAATAATCCTATTAAATAAAAGTAGGTTTTCTGACGAGGAAAAGTATCTGTCTCCGTTATCATATTACTGATATTATTGTGTTAATGTTAATTTATTATTTATATATATTTTAATTTGCACATAAATGAACGTTGTATTTGTTTATATTTATCAATAATAATCTATCTATTATTTAAGTAAAGATAATAAAAATGCACGATACAGCTTGATAATAAATATTTTATATTATGTACAATTTTATTACAGTTTTTGCGAAATCAACAAGTTGAATGATTTTTAATAGCTTGCAATAAAAAATATTTAAGTGTTGGAATACTTGGATACTAAATCTTTATGATGCAAAATAATAGAAACAAATGATAATCATCCATTGTCTTTTGATTTCAGCGCTTGCAACGGTACACCCAGAGCCGGATAACTACGAGGAGTTTATCAGAGCCCAGCTCTACGATACAAGCTACACGTCGTCGATACCTCCGGTCTATCCCTGGCCTAAGATGTAATAATTGACTGGATGCCGCCGCTCCGCTTAATTCTTCGATTTCGTATTTTATTCTCTCTCCAGTCGCTAAACTGTATTTCCTCAAATCCACAAAGAACAAAACCGGAGTGTCCAAGACCCGTTGATCGTGTCGACGGACCTATGCCGCTAAATATCATCGAAGGGCCTTGCAACAAGGGATCAAAGTTTTCTGCCGTACCAGACAACGACGTGTGCAAGATTTTTATGATTTATTTTTCTCTGTTCGTGATCTTTTTTTTATCGTAGGCGTTTGAACGCGTGTTAATTTTATACGAAAAAATAAAATAACGTACGGGATCTTCGAGCTGTAAATGGCGATTCGCGAGAGGCGAACAAAATTAAATTAAGAGGCTCTCAGGACTGAACGTCGTATTCTTTTGGCTGTTGTGTATATTATATGTAAAGCAATTTATTTAAAAATTAACAAAAAAATAATGCAAAGATCTTATCGATAAGAATTAATATATCGAAAATAAATATTATAAAGAATGTGAAAAAATGTTAAAGAAATGAACTTTTAATGTATCAGCTGCGAAAAATTGTTAATCTCATTGTTTTAATTCAGTTTTTATTATAACAAAGAGCGTAGTTTATTTATTCGTGGTTTTCGAAGCTTAGTATTTTTGGAAGTACTAAACTTAGATTTCCCAACTATTCATAAAAACTATATCCAACGTATAAGTACATTTCAAAATTGTTGAAAGTATTATTTTAAAATAAATTTATATTGTTCATTTTAAAAATAGCTTTCATTTCTTTTTAAACCTTTAAATCATTTCAGGTAAGTAACCCGGAAATGTTATTATATAGCAAATCACATTGCGAAGTAATAATTTAAAATTGAGTTTTACGAAATATAAAAAGATAAATTCACTGTATTACGACAAAAGATAAAAAAGGTTCATTAAATATTTAGAATCATAAACTATTAACTTCTTTTTTATTTTACAAATAATATTATTTTTTGAAAAATATAATAATGTATAAATTTCAAAATTATCCGTTCATAAAACTCAAATTACATAAAAGTATATACTACTATATACTTCCGCTTGTAAAACATAAACCAATGTAAATGATACTTCACCACCCTCCATGGGTGATATGGATTCAGAAAATGAAATCTCAAGTTATGTACGTAGTTTCAAAATGAAACGAAATATAAGAGAATTTCTTTGAAAGGCTCGTGTGAGTAGCGTACTCTTGCTTAATATATTATATATATATATATATATATTATATATATATATATATATATATATATATATATATATATATATATATATATATATATATATATATATATATATATATATATATATATATATATATATATATATATATATATATATATATATATATATATATATATATATATATATATATATATATATATATATATATATATATATATATATATATATATATATATATATATATATATAGAAGTATGAAGGTGTACGGAAAAAAGCGATGAATTAGAATTTTAACACATTTTACTTATTTACACTTCGGACTTCTTTTCCATACGGCAATCGTCGGATTCTCCATTCGGCCAAAGGAAACGAGAGGGAAGTAGGAAATATCCTTTGTAAAAATCTCACTCGTTCTCTTCGTTATGAATTAATTAATCCAACAATTAATTAATCACTAATTGTATCCTATGCTAAAAATTATCCGCTAACTTAGTTTAGCTGAAACATAAACAGACCTATCCTAGTCGTCGATTCTATGTCATTAATCAACACAACAAACAATCACGAGAACGCAAGTAAAAAGTGCCAATTGATTTCTCTTTTTTTCTTCCAATTTTACTTCGTTACTCTTTTCTTCGCTGTTGTGTTGTTATTGCATAATAAGAATATAATCTTAAGAAAATTAGGGGATAAAATGTACAGAAGATTCTCATACAAAAACGTCTACAGTATCGCGGGACGCGCGCGCGAGCTGTCCTCGACGGACTTTACAATGACTCTTACACAGTAATGATTTCTCTCAAGAATCCACATAATCCAGCACAATTCCTCAATGGTCAAAAGTAAAATTCAATAATTTCTCCTTCACGAGGAATTTACAATAAAACTAAATTTTTCCAATGGTTGATTCAAATCTCTTGTACAAACGGTGGATTCTCTGAGGCCGGTGTGCACACACGCGCGCACACACTCATACGCTCCTCGACGACCTCACAAATTTAACAGAAGCAATTTAAACAAATGAAGTAGAATCGTCATGAATTCCGAAAGAGACGATGAACAATTTTTCATTTTATCTCATATTGATCAACAGGACCGACACACATTGTCCACGCTTCAAGTTCATTCGCGACTACAATTAAGATCTTTCTTCTTTAAAACAAAAAAAACAAAATCAATAAACTTTTTGACGTGTGCGTTAAAAATGGTGAACAGCGACGAGAGGATAAGCGAAAATCTCCCACTCTCTCTCTCTCTCTCTTTCGCTGAGAATGACTTGAATAACGTGGAACGAGTTAAAAAACGACGGCTGCACGCGCACACGCACACGCGCGCGTCGGGTGTCATCGCGCGACGAGCGGCTGGTGGCTGCCTCTGACGGCGGCAGAGCAGCGGCTGCGGCGATGCATCGTCGTCGTCGTCGTTGGGCAGTAGGTGCCCGCGTTGGCGGTGCGACGGTCCCTCCCCTAGCTTCATCGCGAGAGCGAGTGCGAGCGCTCGTGCGACTGCTGGGAGTCGCCGGCGGCGCGCGGATCCGTCAGCCGCTGGCTCGCCGGCAGCGCGTCGAAGAACGGATGGGCCAGCGCCTCCTTCAGGGTGATGCGCGACGACGGCTCGTAGCTCAGCATCTTCTGGATCAGGTCGAACAGCTGCTTGTGATCCTCGTCGTCTGATAATAGATATCTCTGCGAATGGGTCAATGGATTGGTTATTGCCTTTTCAAATTAACGCTATTTCAGATATGGATGTATCCGAGAGGTAAGTTGTAATTCTGACATAAGTCCATTTTTAACAAATATAAGTTTACACTGGATTTGGAATGTTTGAGTGGATCTCTTTAATATAAAAACCGAATTATCAGTTGAATGCAACACAGTGCATAACAACACAAGCCTATTTGCACTAAAACCTGTGCGCAAAATAACGATACAACTTTCACTGAGATATGGCTTAATACACTTTTCTTGATTTTATAAAACTTTGTGGTGTTAATTTATTAAGAGTTTTATACATGTATGCAACTCGGTGCGCAAAAATAAAATCATTGACATTTTTTTGTGATCAGTGCATACTAGATAGTTTTCCTTTAACAGGTTCGCACCAACGTGATCTAGAAATGGATCATGAATTGTCGCAAATTTGTTTACATTACGTATCATTGTACAAGTAAACATTAATACAATTAAATAGGTAACCAATTTTGTTATTATTTATAATCTTAAAATGATATAGAAATATGAAGATTTTATTAAATATTCGAAATTTCAATTGATTTTGGAAAATATTGCGAAAATCAGCTTATAAATTAGCCGGACTGAATCTGTTAAAATGCCTACAAATACATCCACTTGCGCTATGATGGCAAGAACATAATATATGTTGCTGATAAACCGAAACAAGTTCACTTCGCGAATTACTTTTAAAAACTTATTTGAATACAGAAATTTATTAAGGAGTATACGGGATTTTTTAAGCTGCAAGTCAATTTTCACTATAAAATCGTACTTGAGAAACTTGAAATTTATTACTATGATACAGAGCACCTTAAATAACACTGATAGTATTAACTCAATGTTTTAAAAAATTGGACTTTTAACCTATTGTCTTGAGACCACAGAATTGGAATTAATATAATCTCTTATGTTTCGATTTAGCATGTGAGTTTAAATATTAAACTTCAATATCTCAAAAATCGCGAAATATGGACTTATGTAGTTTTCTCAGGAAACCACATAATTGTTTATAAATTATTTGAACAATATAAATAATAATGCCTCAATACGTACATGCAAAGGTTTGCAATAGTCACGGACGTATCTCCCAGCGGAGCTCTTGTCATCCCAGTCGAGTTTCCCGTGGTAGAAATACTTGATTTTGGTTTTGCGTGCCATCCTGTGAGGTATCGTGCCGAGAATGCGTTCCATCATCGCGAGATGCTCGCGATTGTCGTGTGTTTGGAATAGAGTTATGCCCAGGTACAATTCAAAGAGGATGCAGCCGATCGACCACACGTCACAAGGCTGTGCCCATCCTAATTCTGCAAACATTAAAAAAAATACGTTAATTTAAGAGTAACTTTAAAAATATGTCATATTTTTTATAAAAAAAAATATCAAATTGAAAATTGTTTGAGAATTGAATTGCAAGTCAATATATTTGTTGCCAAAAAATTGGTGTCTTAGAATTGATTCTTAACTCATAAATTGCGAAGTATGTGTCATGTACTTTGTGCATACCTAAAATGACTTCTGGTGCCCTGTAATGCCTCGTACTGACAATAGTGCTGTGGTGTTCGTGGTCGAAGGTAGCGCTGCCAAAATCAATGAGCCTGATGTCTGTCCTCTTAACTATTCCCACGTCCTTTCGCTTAAAAGGAAAAATCTTTTTAAGACATATATCATACAATACTCATCCTAACACCTAAAATGTTCTTCTTGACGACTGATGAAACTAAAAAGGATAAGGCAACAAGTTGGGTTGTAAACTTACTTTTTTACTGTTGTACACAAGGTCGAATGCAGAATCGACGAATAAAATATTTTCAGGTTTCAGGTCTGTGTGTGTCAATTTGTTGTCGTGCAAGAATTTCACTGCATAACAAAGTTGGTATCCCATGTGTCTCACGTGGTCCAGTGGGTAGGGTTGAAAGTCGTTGTCCCTCTAAAAACGAAATAAAAAAATTATTAAATTATATTTTATATACACATTAATTTTAAAAAGTGAATATACTATAACGATCTAGAAAATAATATTCTTCAGGATTCTTCTTAGGGGATGAAATGTTTAATACAATTAAAGTTCTATGTATTTATTAATAGCTATTTTATGAATGTAACAAATGTTTTCTTTAATTGTTTAATAGTTTTTTTCTTTGTATATATAGCACTGGACTGAGCTTTTAGAAAATGATTGTAAGAATATTGAAATTTGTACACGTTACTTAGAACATAAGTGGCTATCGTAGGGACTATAGAAATTAAATTACAAAATGATTTAAAAAATTCCCCAATTTAGAAACTTAAGGGGATGTGAAAGAGTCCCATATGCATTGCTTACCACGGAAAATTTTCAAAACAGTTTTCCGGCTGCAAATGACAACCGAATCTTTTGAAATTTGAACCAGACAATGCTTATACAAATTCAAAGGGCATAATAAACCGTTTTTTTGTAAAAAATTTGTCCAAGCTTGTGTAATTGTACGTTAACACAGATCCCTGTAAAACTTTTCAATAAAAAAAATGATTTACTATGCCCTTCGCATTTATATAAACATTATCTGGTATTTTTAAAAGATTCTGTTATTATCTTGATTCAGAAAACGCATTTGAAAAGTACCATTTCACTTCACGTTAAACTTTGAATTTTCAGCAATTCATTAATTTTGTTATAAAAGTGTCGATAAACGACTGTGTTTCATACTGTTGAAAATAATTTTAATTTTTTGGCTATTAAGTTGCATATATTCATACAAGAAGCACATTGCAGTGCTAATATATATTGACAAATACTTAAAAAATAAAAAAATAATAATCTTCAAATACGCAAAGACAAAAGGTTAATAGCGTTGAATATCTCAATTATTATTAAGATTCTTGAGGGCTTCAGAGTGAAATGACCTCTTAATAAGATATCGTAAATAATCCGTCAGTTTTGTCAATTCTGACAATGCGTAAACATTAAATACTCACCAAGAAGTCGAAGACACTGAGTCCGAGCATTTCGAAGGCGATGCACATGTGGCCGTGGTAGTTGAACCAGTCAAGCATCTTGACGCACAAGCTGTGAAAAAAAAAGAAAAACAAAAAGCAAAAATTAGTAAACCCCAGTAAAAGATCGTTCCACAAACAAAATCTTCGCAGATTTATTCAATGAACAAAATGTTCTCCGCATGGTCTGGTCGTTCAATTCGATCCGGTCTGCGTTTTGTGAGTGGTGAATACTAACTGTTGCCCCTCGGGATCCTTTCCTGCTATCTTCTCCAGCGCGTTGATCTCCAACCTGGCGGCCTCCCTGTACTTCTCCACGTTCTTGATGATCTTCAGTGCCATTACGTGGTCCCTGGGGAAAGAAACAAAGTGGGCTGGCGTTAGAAAATTGCTGCGTAGACGATCGAGATTCCCGTTACAGATTTCTTTTTTTGATTGGATAGCATTTTTTACTACGAAACTTGAGCTCCGATATCGTTTTGGTGCTTTGTTGTGGAACAAACGGTTTGAACTTGGTAATATTCGATTAACAAACTGTGCTTACGCGTAACAGATATTAATATCATTTTTAAGATCATCGGGCAAATATAGCTGGTATTTATTTCGTATTTTTGATACATCGAACGTTTATATAATTCACAGAAATTATTTAAAAGTTGCATTGAGTAATTACGCGCGCGGCAAGATATGCTAAAATTTGAAATAAAGTTTAGTCGTGCTAACTCTGGCACTGGCCTCGTGAAGAGCACACCCGCAAAGGTCGACAATATGGTTTCTCTATTTTTAGTTTACGTTATTACACACTTGATCGATAGTATCGCCGAAAATAATTACGAAATCTCAGAAATACTTTCTAAAATTAAATACAGAAATTGCTTTTTAGTATTTTATTGCAATTTTCTCAATTTATAGCAAACGCTTTTCTTAAGTATTGTTAAACATACTTAATTATACTTAATTTTAAATACATTAATATTTCTTACTAAGCAGCGAATCAACTGTAATGTTAAAAAGATAAATATTAATGACATAATGTGTCTGAATACAAATTATAAAAAATTGTTTTTCCATGGTCGATCTCCAAATTTGTAAACTAATTATCAAACGATACGTAACATTTTTATCTAAAAACGTGCATTATTTAATCTAAATATATGAGGAATGGGTAAAAATGTACAAATTAATATTACGATGATAATTCATTCAAAAAACGTATTCTTCGATTGTACAAAAAAATGCTCGTTAAATTCTAAAATAAAAGGAATTGCTAATCCCAAGGAATGTACGTGAACCGATACGATTTCAAGTAAACCAAAGCCAAAAAGTACAAGAAAAAAGAGCGACAGACGACGATCGACTCAAGGTGCAAGGTCGCATCGCCGTCGTTCGTCATCGTCAACCATGATATTCCCCCCTATTATCGCGGCGCGAATTTACGACGCACGTCGAGACTCGTCGGGCTATTTCTGCTTTTCGCCGGAGCGCATCAAGAGCTTATACGAGGTTTAAGACAGAGAGTTGAACGTGGTAGAGATATAGATAAATAGTAAGAGAGTGAAAGAGAGAGAGAGAGAGAGAGAGAGATTACTAGTATATAACACACTTACATTTGCAAGTCCTTAACCTTGACAACCTTTCCAAAAGTACCCTCTCCTAGGGTGGCCAGTACTTTATCTGCAATTGAAAAATAAATGTGAGCTCCTTTTGTTCGGCGAAGCGTGGCTCGAGCGCAAACGCCAGGGTCCCTCGGGCACCGCTAGACTCAATGTACTCCTTCATCTCCGGTTTCTTCTTTTTTCCAAAAAATGCTTTTCTTTTTTTCTTTTTTACTTTTATGGATTTCACTGTTTATACTCATTTAGATTGATTCAGGTAAACAAGTACAAATGTCGCGTCGCAGGCTTTTCTAGAACTTTAATGAATATTTTGTCCAAGATACTTTTTAATAATTATTTAATCAACGGATCGAGAGATGAAGGAGAAGTCAGCGGCGAAGGGACTGCGTTCGCTCGGCCTTACAAAAGACACAATCATCATCTTAAGGCTAAACGGTAAAAGTAGAGTTGTCTTTTTTTCCTGTCTTCTGCTCAGTTACTGAATAGTTATCAACTTTTTTTATTATTTTTTTTCTCTTTAAAATACAGAATAAGATAGACGGTTTTTATTTCTTTCTGCATTGCATATCATGTATATCTATCGTTATACTATTATTTGTCTTTGTTCTTTTTTTTTCTTTGCGTCCATGGAGTCACGGACTGAGTGGCGCCGTGCTCCATAGTGACGCACTCCCTACGACCCTACTTCCTGTAGCAGAACGACCGAGGCAGGGCTGCTCTCGACGACCTTTGCGAGTCGATTCTCTTCGACTGCTTCGAGAGAAAAAAAAAAAGAAAATCAGAAGAGCTGTTGTTCTTGGTAATTTAACATCGTTAATTTTTGTAATTTTGTATATGAAAGTGGAGGCAAAAGTCGTCGATTTGCGCCCCGTCGGTCGCGTGTGTGGATGAATGAGTGAAATAAAGTTTGCGTGGTTTGATAGGGATCTTGGGAGTTACAGGCTTTGGCGTGAATTTGAAGAAAATTCAGAAAGTCAATTTTGAACTCTACGATTTTCCTTATTATTTTCAGCGGAGAAAGGTATGCTTTACTTTTGAAAGGCTTGTACGTGATTTTTAGGACTTGTGGAGCGAAATCGGGTTGTTTACCAACCGCGATTTCGCTAGTCCTGTGAAATCACAAGGCTTCACGTGTACTTTTTTGCAGTTCAAAGCATGTAAAAATAACAATATAAGCTATGAGTACGATTCGTATTTGAATAAATAATTAAAATTGTTCAAAAATGTTTGAAATAAGTGATGTGAAAAATTATGATTGAAAATAATTTTACGTAATGTTCATTGCAAGCCAAATAAAGGATTGAAAGGATAGGAACTCGATGATTTTCTTTTTGGCAATAATAGAAGTAGTAGTAGCAATAGTAGTTGATGGTAGTAGAAGATAATAAAAAAAATTGTTGCAAAAAAATAAAACAAAAAAGTATGAAGTTAATAAGACAAAAAGTGTATTTAACTATATTGCAGCGACAGCCCGATTGATAGATCAAAGATAACTACTTTCTATCCCCTTTTCTTCGTTAGTTAGTAAAGGAAAAAGAGTTAGCATCAACGATAAAAATCTTGAGTAAAAATTACCCCCAAAAGATTCTTCTTCTTTATTTATTTTTTATCAAGTTATATAAGAGATATAAGTAAATAAACAGACTTAATTGGAACAAGATCAAAAGATATTAAAATGTTTTTGAAAACCATGGAAAAAAATGAATCTTCACTCGAGGTTTTATACCGATTACAGTCTATCAAGCCATCGACCTGTCGCCGCTCTGTGTGTGTACGTATGTGTGTTCTCTTCGTGACTCTGTATCTCACAAAAAAAGTATGAAAATGAAATTTTTTTTTGTTTTCTCTTTTCAATGAAAAAAAGATAAAAAAAAGAAAAAAAAAATGAAAAGTTCTACTACAATGAGTATGTGTATTCACGTATTCAAGTTTGGTATTCACGAACATCTATTCGCCAGGACGTCGCCAGATTGGTAAACGAGGTGGCCGTCTTCGTCGTCCTCGACGGAGGGCGCTCGTGGGCTCTACGCACACGCGGCGTCCGCAATTCACATCACAGCACAAGGCACAGCACAGCGCAACGGCAGCGTCGCGCGCCGTTCGCAACGCGCACAGCAGCACACACACATGGGACGAGACAGAGGCGACACACGTGTGTGGGTGCGAGCGAGCGTGACGCGAGCGCGCGTGCGTGCGTGTTTGCGTGTGTGCGTTCGTGAGTGAGCCAGCGCAGGCGACAACGACGTTGTTACGACGGGGAAGAATGAGCGTTGTTGAACGATGTTGGTTGGTTGGTTGGTTGGTTGGTTGGTTGGTTGGTTGGTTGGTTGATTGGTTGGTTGGTTGGTCGATCCGAGTTCCGGTTGATTGGAGACGATCCAAGAGGGTCCAGAGGCGTCCCGTCAGTTCCGCATCCAGGTGGTCCGGGGAGGGGGAGGGGGTCCAGGTCCAGGCGTTGTCCAGCAGGCGATAAGCGCGGATTCGCGGGTCGATTTCGCGGGCGGGAGCGGGGAGAGCGGAAGAGGAGAAGAACACAAACGAAGGCCCCCGCGCGACGACGTGATCATTGACATCATCATCATCATCATCATCATCGTGTGCGTGAGAGACAGACCCAAATGTGCCATTCCGTTCCAAATCCATATTCCATTATCAACGGAGATGGTAACCCAACAATCAGAGAGAAAGGGGAGAGGGCAAAATGGTTTGCCAAGTAAGAGAAGTGCCATTTTTTTTATATTTTGAAATTTTTTTTATCTTTTTGCGCGCATTATTATTATTATATATATATATATATATATATATATATCTTATTATGTAATTTATATTTATATAGATTTAGTTAACTTATACGTACTGTTAATTTCTATGACTTAGCATTATCTCTAAGCATCATTTCTCGTTATACTAAATTGCTTATGATATATTGTATACGACTGACTCTGATCTTCGTTATCTGTTAACTGCGCGAGGTGAACGTCTACATTAACAAAGCTGACAATGACTTTAACGACAGCATCTACGATCTTTAGCATGGTCACATTTGAGACTTATTCCTTTTTTTTTTTTTTTTTTTTTTTTTTAGAAAACAGTGTTTATAACACTCTCGTCACCTTTCGAGTAATGTTGACGTTTGCCTTGCGTACTATTGTACTCGTGTCATTATTCTGAATGACTATATATTCGAATCGAAGCTGCAAGTCTCACATGTTCGTCTTTTTTTGCGAAATGCGAGACTGAAGCTGTGCTACTAACGCACGCGTATATCCTTTTAACTTTTCGTGTCTATGCGTTAAAGTTACAAACTAGATATATACTTAAATTAATACACACCACAGGTTACAGAGTTAAAAAGAGATAAAGAAGAGATTTAGAGAATAGATAGAAATAGAGAAAATATAGAAATATGATAGTTGAAGAATGATTGGGACGTGTAATATATAAGCGAATCGTGCAGCGTTAGGACACCAATAATGAATTCAATGAATAGAATTCGAATATGTATAACAGGGAAAATATGGATCGTTGTTATGGAGATCGCATCGCGAAGTCCTTGAAGATATATCGAAGTATTGTATTCGTAGACTTTGTAATTATAAAGAATTTCAATTAAATGTGCCAGTTTACGCTAGATATTATTATACTTATTGAATTCATTATATTATGGTTCTTTCATTCTTTGATAAGTTTATGATCAAAAAAGCAACATCATATATAATTTGTTTCTATATTGTTTAAATATAATATTACGTAATGCAATATTCATAAAAATATACAAATATCTTCAAGAAATCTCGATCAAATCTTGTTAAGGATTGTGATTAACAACTTCTTATCAGCTACAAAACGCGTATAGCAAACAAACAAAAATAATAAAAAATAAAACTAAAAATAAAAAAAGTAAATCTTACACATTCGTGACAAACATAATACAACAATTAATAAACCGCTGTATATTTACGCTTTCTGGGAGTAATACGCTAAGAGAAATTATCTTTGTTGCTAAGAGCAAATTGAAAAACATAATAATTATTAAGTACAATCTTTTTGAATTGAATCTTCGTTAATATTCAAAGAACAAGATTTAGCTTGAATCATACTGCAAATAAATGAATGGACGAACAGATTTACTTAATACTTATAAATACTACTTTGTAGAATACAAGAAATTTATTTTTTACGAATTAACCCTTTAAACCACACATTTTTGTGTTAAATCCATTTTCCTCAAATTTCGTGTACATAAGTTTTTGAGGTCGTTGACTTCGAGTCAGAAGTCAGATTTTGAAAATTCAAAATGGTAGATATAATATGGGGGATTTATTTTTGTTATCGATTTTAATCATCTATATATAATTTACCGTACATGGAATTCTCAAAATCTTACTGCATATTCATAATTAGTGATCTCAAAAACCTAAGCATATATAAGATTTTGAGTAAATATTTTTAAAAGTTTACGACCAATAACGTTCATTGTAAAAAGTAACATTTTAAAAGTCTTGCTTATTTATTTTTATAATTAACAAATTAATTTCTTCAATATTAAAACCAATCTGTAGGTTCCCGGCATATCGATATAAATCCACTTTTTTTGGAAAATTGAGTTTTGAGCATTTTTGGTATCCTTACTTATAGTATATTTTCAGATAAAAATGCAAAAAATCAGAAAAGTGTAAAAATAAATGACCATATCTACTATTTATGAATGTCTTTAACATTGCTTTAAATAGAAAAGAGAAACTTATGCCGAAGTATAATCAATGTAACTGAATAAAGGCACGCGAAGTGCGCTGAAATATCGATGTGAACAATTCAAATCCAACACAAAATATGCGTATCATACACGCTACACTACGGCTCAAAGGGTTACCAAAGTACAACGTTACCCGATAACCTTTACGAAAAGCTCAAACACAGCATCAGATCAACATACCGCTCAAATCTCTCGATCCTCTCGGCTCGAGAGACGCCATATTTCTCCGAGTGTACACCCCCCGATACACCCCGCAAAAACAAGGAGCCACGCGCGCTTTTGCCTCTGCTCTTTTCTCCCGTTATCGCCGCGGCGTTTCGCGCTCGCATCGCGCATCCGCAGAGAGACTCGCGCATCGCGCGGACTCGACTCGACTCGCGGTCGAAGGGTGCTTAATATATCTGCCCGCGCGGGCTAAGAAATGGGGCCGCGCGGCGGGCGTGCATAGCGTGTGCCGTCGGCGACCTCGACTTAATTTTCGGGGCTCGATCGAAGGACAGTGATAAAAAGGCCTCGAGAAATAAACTGTCAACAGTGGCGGTGCTTATGTATGTATATGACGACGTTGTGTGATTTAATGAGGCGAGTTTAATGCGAAGGGGCTGAGGTTTAAGGGTTAATAGCGCGAACGCTGAGTTTTAGTACGGTGCGCGAAATTTGCGGAAAGGCATATAGGTATCTGGTGAGGTTGATGGATAGCACAGTCTTATATGACTCATGTAAGCTTTGGTATGTTTGCACGCGAAAGCAATCGGGAAAAGGGTCAACGAACTTACTTCGCCACGCGAACTTCTCATAGAGTGAAGATTTGGCTCCGAGGGAGGATTTCGATGGGTTTTATACCGAGTATTAACGATGCGAAGAAAATTGTTTTCGGATGCTTGTTAATATCGTTTGAGATTTACGCGAATGAAAAAATAATTAAACTGTAATAGTTAACGAAGTGTAATAATTAATAACTGTAGAATACTAATTATATTCATATTTATTAATAGGAAGATCAAGAATTTGTGAACTTTATTGGCAGTTAGGTTGCTAAACGTGGTTGATATTTATTGCTTCTTTATGTCGTAATAAACAACAAAGCTAAATTTATATACATGTGAAGCACATGCACATTTGGCGATCTTCGGTAACAGCTTTTTCAAAATTTTATGTCATTATCGAAAATTATTTATTACCGGTAAACGTCGTGTTAGATATTTAACATGTATTAAAATACATATTGCTTCATAGTTAATAATTTCCAAGAATTACTAAAATAATATAATCTAAAAATATGCCAAATGGTTCATAATTAATAGTTAATGAAACATAATTATTCTGAGAAAAATTATCTTCATTAGTAATTAAATTTTCATTGATTCGTACAAAGGGTTTATAACAATTTTCGTAGCATCGTCAAAATCCCAAAAGAGCAATTCCATGCATAGGGAAATGTATGAATCGATAAGACCAGACGAAAACCACATCTCAGCCATAAGGAAAATAAACGTAAAACGCTGAGACAGCCAAAACAAAACATTCACAAAAGAAGAAACAGTACCTCCATAAACAGATTGGCTTTTTTTCGAAAAGAGCATACGGAATTATACGGAAGAAAAATACGAGTCCCCCTTATCGACCTCCACATATCCCTATGCGCGGATAGAGAAACATTGAAAACCTTCCGAGGCAGTAAACAAGCCCGAAAATAACGGCAATATCCGGCCTAACGAGTCTTTCGCCCCCCAGCTTACGCTAAATCAAACTAATAAGATTCTAGCCAAACACGCGTGGATATAGCGTTTTGCGTCGAGTGAGGCTGCTGGCGACCCCTTCAATAGTTTGATACGGCTAATAAATATATCGGAAAAGACTGTAATGCTTGTTTTTGCAATTGATTCCTACTATTTTACGATTACTTTCGGAGAAAATAGAATTTCGTTGAGAATATAGATTTCCGTTTGGCAAAAGAACATCTAACTTTACGGGATTCTTATGTCAATATTTTCGCATGGCAATTTAGCACTTAATATGAAAATTAATTTATATACAAGTTTTATTTCTCTAAAATACAACCGTTACTATATTCATCTTAACCCTTTAAAGCACACATTCTTGCTTTCTAACATTTTTAAAAGTGTTCTAAATTTGCATTTTTCCAAAATACAAACCCGAAAAAACTCCTAAGAATAAAGATTTCCACTCTATCACTCCCAGTAGATAGCTCGAAAATGAATTCGTTCTTAGTAGTAACAACTTTCACACTAAATTTAGAAAAATATTCTTAATATCTTTCTTACATTCTATCTAGCCTTGACATCATGCACACCAATAATTTCGGGTCCTAATGTAAAAACATCGATGTAACCCTCGCTTTACCAAGGAAGTAAACCAGTGACCCCAAGGATAAGATAACCATTGTAAATTCAACAAATTTCATGGTTATTAACCAAAAATTGTACTTCAAGATTTTCAAGAATCATTCATTGCGAATCCGTTGTACAAATTTGAAAAATCCAAGACAGCTGCGCTTTAAAGGATCAGACGATTCTTCCCGATCAGTAAAATTCTTCGGTCAACAATTCGGCCTCCTAAACGAAAGCTTCAATTTTTCCCCTTCATCCGCAACACCCTCACTCGACGCAAGTTCACGCCTCTCACTTGAGTCCTACACATACCCCTAGGCGCGTCTTTTTCGCAGTATACGGCACATCGCCGCGGGCGCATCCTCCAGTTCAACTTACAATAAGCGCCTTCTTTCCGAGCCTCTTGGCCGCGTCGGAGACTACGACGAAGTCGTCCTCGTCCACCACCTCGTCCTCGTTGTTATTGTAAGTAGTGTTAACCCCCTGCTGCCTGTCCTTCCTCTTCTGATACTTGCTGGCTATGGCGTCGGCAGTGGAGCCGGTCTTCCCGTAAATATCGTCCAGCGCTGCGTACTTCATGATGAGGCTCTGTATCTCCTTCCGCTTGGCCTCGCGTTCGGCGATCGCCGGGTCGTCCGGCACCGCCTCCTCGTTCCCGTTGACCAGGCTCGCCACGGCACTGCTCGTCTTCTTCCCGCTCGCGTCCTCGAGCTCCTTCTTCTCCTCCTCCTCGTCGTCGTCGTTCTCGCGAGGATCCTCGGCCAGTGGCGTCTTCTCCGGGTCGAGGGACGGCTCGGTGGATCGCGCGCCGCTCGCGCTCTCGAGCTGCTCGCTCTTGCCGTGGCGAGCCTGGGGCCGGACCTTGCGGGTGCGGCTCTCCGCGTGGCCGGACTTGTGCCGGCCGTAGCGCCGGTACGCCTCCGAGCCCTCGAGGGCGGGCCTGGCGAGGGCCGAGGAGACGCTGGCGATCGAGGACGTCGAGCCGGTGATGGCCGCGCGAGCCCGAGGGTGCTGCTGCTGCTGGCGCAGGCTCGAGTACTTGTCGCTGAGGTTTATGGCGCTGCCGCTGTGGCTGTTGCACTGGCTAAGAGGAACGAGACGAGAGACGTGGGAGGGGGCTTGCGGCTTGCTGCTGGGAGGGACAAAAGTTCTGAATTTTTCTACGCATTTTGGGCGGTTAGAAGCTGGTTATACGTGGTGTTTTTCTAACTCTATATAGTAGAAATTGGAACTTTTCGAAGTTAGTTCTGGGCTTAAAAGCATTTCAGAAATAGTCTCATTTCTTCAATAGAACTTTGACAGCGTATTTTTTCTCTCATGTATATATATATATATATATATATATATATATATATATTGTCAACTTTCATTGTGCAAGGTTTCAAAGCGTGATAAATCTCCGGAAGATTCTAAGCTGATTGATTACTTTTGAATTATTGAATGTAGAAAAATTCAAAATTTTTGCTTACTTTTGGAACAATTATTTTAACGCGTTTAACTCGAAATCGAAGTGATCGAATCCTCTTGAAGTTTATCGATGTATGCCATAAGATTTACTCTTTTTCCTTTCCCTTTTTTGTATAATGATTCAAGCACATCTGTGTGGAGCTGCAGTTTTAACTGTATTTCAGTTTACAGAGCCATAACGAAATACATCGTTAAAGCAATTAAAACAGTAAGTGCTCGATTCCCTACTTTTTTTCTTCTTTTTGGACTTTCTATTCTTATTTCTTTGTAAAGGTGATAATTCTTTATTTTTTGTGCAGGGTTTTACTTTCTAAAAGGTAGATGTCTAGTTTATTTAAGATTATGCATACTAACGAATTTTCCATTATGCATGAAGCTCAAGTGAAATTTAGAATTTCGTTGTTAAAATAAACTTGATAACGTTATATTTAAATTGTGATGTAATCACTTTTACAAAATAATAATTATGAGAACAATTAGAAGGCGACTTTTTCATGGCTCAATTGTGTACGATTATTTTCTTTCTTTTTTATTGTGCAAAAATGCTCGACTCGGCGCCTGTCATCTTTCCGCAATAAAGATTGCTATGTTATTGTGTCCAATATTCATTGCTATAATAAACTTTTATTTCTTTCTGTACTTAAAGAATATGATTGTTTTATACGGCGTAAAAACATTTATACTAACAAAATCTTGATCGATCGACCTTACGACAGAGTATACCCCTCTATTCTCGAAATACGCAAAATTCGCGCAGAAGCTATTCCGCCTTACTCATACAGTCACGCGTGGTTAGCACATCATCGGGCCGATCGAAATAAACCCTTCGGACGATAAAAATAAATTTCCCACCGTTTATAATTATAAAGTGTCGCGAGAGCGCAAGAACGGAACTTTTAGCCGGAAATATATGAAATTTTGGCGGTAAGCAAAAAATTGCGAAAATAGAATCCGACGACCTTGAGGCATGCAGTGGTTATACGGTCGGCAACTATTCGCCGGTTCGATCTAGAGAGGCACAAGTGGAGACTAAGTAAAAAGGACGCTTAAGATGATAACCTTTATGCTGGCGCGCCGTTCGCCTTCGTCCGATCCTACGATCTGGATCTATCCGATTTATTTTTCATCGACGAGACGAACGGTCTTGGCAGTTATGCGTGACGTACGCGAGCCGCTATTGAGAAAAAAATATTGAGTTTCGTTTTTTAAAGAACAAGAAAATACCCGGTTATTAATAGTTTTAGCGTTTTTTTCTTGTTCGTTGAACCTTAACATATATAGTTTCGGGTTATTCTACTTTCCAATATTTCATTTGTAAAAATGTGAATCTAAGAATTGTGAATCGGTACATAATTTTTATTAATAATCCGGTTAACATGAATATATTTATTTTATAATATTAATTTAAAATCTTGTTTTTTTCCGCCTTCATATATTTAGAAAAATATAACAAGAATGAAAAAGAATCAAACGATTATTTAAACTAAACTGATCGAATTATGAAAAATGTGAGCGAATGTATTTAGATATAACAATAGAAAATCGATTCTGTCCTCAATGAGTCCCAGGAAGCTCTTTTAAAAAAAGTGCTTCCAAACAGAAGTGACAACAAATTATTACATAAAATATTCTATCAATCAGAAAAATCGGTATCGAAAATTTAAAACCGGCCCAATGAATTCTAATTAAAAAATATACGTGCTCTGCATGATCTGTTGAGATTTAAAGGGTTACAAGGTGATATAGTTTATTATTATTTGATTCAACGTTAGTCCATTACAGAAACTAATCGACTTTGTCACGGCCATTGAAAGGCAATAATCGAATATTCGAAAATCCGCGCTCTCTCCGTGAAATTGCATCAGTGCAGGCAAGGAGAGACACCGCGCGGCAATGTCAACAAAAATTGGAAAGCCGCGCGCGTGCAGCACTGCACAACCCACCGAGAAATTATTTTTAGTCGAATTCGCCGAGTCGCGGCTTTGCCGCATACGCCGCGCGCCACACCACCAGCTGGTACCAGTACACGACTGTTAATTGACCTATCGGCGTACTGCCGCGGAGCTATCGCGCGACGAGTGCACGAAAGGGTTAATGCGCGGCCGGCCGATTGAACCCTCGAGAGGACATATTAATAAGACGCGAGCGAGAGGTCGGGCATATATACGCGAGAGTGTGCGCGCAGATAGATACCGCGGCGTTTGGCAAGAAGAGGCGAAATTATTTTTAATTTTTCCCGCTGGCCAAATCTCGTTCTTCGATTGAATCGCGCGGACCCTGGCTGCGCGCGCTCTCAACGCGCATTTCGACGATCGTGTTGTCGAAAATTAAAAAATAAAAAGCGCTATTTCGAGAATGATAAACAAGACGCTCGGAGTGGTTTTTATCATCGCACTCGTTGGTGCTTTTTTTCCTTGTGCATGGGCGATAAATCTGTTAGCTTTGTTTTAATGACTCAGGCTGGCTTTGTACTGATTACGTATTTCTTTCATGTGGACGTTACAAGTGAAATGATCCAATTTTAAACGACTTCCTTTCGCTCTATGAATTTCTGTTTGGTATGCAAAACACGACTCCCAACATTGTACCCGTACAGATTTCACTGGCGTTGCAACATACGTCTCTTTCGACAATAACATGTATCGATAGCTTAGTATGTTTCGGTATGCTATGTTCATTATAACCAATAAACGAGATATATTTACTTGTTACTGATCTTTTGAATATTGAACACAAGAATAACAATCTTCATTGGATTTGCAATAACCAAAATAGAAAAAGGGTAACATTATACCGTCGGGTTTTTTTCCAGCAATGAAAAGATTTGAGTAGTCTAACGATGTTTACCAGTTTGTATCGACTAGACAACGATGATAATAATAAAGCGATCTTATAGTTGATCCTCATTTAAACTGTTGACACCTCGAATGACGCATTTTGGCGCCATATTTCGCATTGGTCTAAAATAAAGTGTTATGCGTCAAGTATCTACTGAAAATGAATGTACATAGGAAAAAATGCAAACTTTAATTTATGACTATTGTAGCGCACAAGTTGTTTTTACGTCAGTACTATAGTACTCTGAAATTGTTTCATCGTTGTATGATCAATACAAATGAAGTAACGCTTACAGACGTGGGCAAAAGAAGCATCTTTTGATGGAAACAATACAGGAAAATACTAACCGTTTGCCATCACGTGGAAATACATTTAAGATGCATAATACGTTAGCTACACACTTATTTCTAACCTCGTCGAAGTGAAGTCCACTTTGAACCATTCCAAACTCGTGAAAGCAAAAATGCCACTCGAGCCTCTAACCCCCAATTGAAAACTCACTGAACCATCACTGTTAAAGAAAGTCCATCGAGCAAAAGCAAACTTTTTCGCCCACATCTGGCAGAGCGCGGATACACACAACACCTCGCCGATCTAAACGATCCGATCACTTCGAATTCGATCCCAGGACGATCCAGCAAAGAAAATCACGATCGCAGGTATAAAGCAAGTACCCGCTGGCCCTGCCCTCGGCGTTCCTCCTCGGTCTCTGGGCCCTCCTCTCGTGTCCACAGGGCGTCTTCTCCCTCCTCACTGGACTGACGTACGGATAAGCCTTCTCGCTCAGCAGGATCGTGCCGGGACTCTTGAGGATGCTCCTCCTCGCCGAGGGCTCCAGGGTCCTCTCCTCCCTGATGAAGGGACTGGCCTCCCTCTCCCTGTCCCTCTGTCTGAGATTCTGCCGGCTGCTGCTGAGGAAGCTGGGCTTGCGCTCGAGGATGGCCGAGTACTTCTCCTCGAGCCGGCTCCTGGCGCTGCCCACGAACGACGACAGCGACGAGTCGTCCCGGTGGCGATGCTGCTGCCGAGGCTGCTGCTGCTGCTGCTGCGAGGACGACGAGGACGTCGAAGACTGATGGTGATAGTGGCGGTGATGCCTGGGCGAGACCGGAGTGGAGAGCGAAGTCATCGGGCCAACCGAGCCCGCAGTGCCGCTGCCGGCGGTGAGGAAGCCGCGCTCGCTCGTGGTCGAGGGTCCGCGCACGCGATTGGTCAGACGCTGGAGCAGGCTCGAGCAGGAGTCGCTGAGCAGCTGGGTCACGCTCGTCGTCGAGGAGCGGGTGTAGCGATTGCTGGCGCGCCGAGGCTGCGGCTGTTGCGTCGTCGACGCAGGCTGCATGATGTCCCTCGATGAGGTTGACGGCGCGAAGATGAACATCGAGGACTTACCGGCCGACAGTCAGCTGCTCTTTTCGCTTCTCGTTCGTTTCGATGAATGGATGGATAGATGTGGCTTCGGGGGGGTGAACGGCCCGGCACTTTGGACCTTGGAGGTCTGCTCGATGAATCGAGGGGATCGGTGTTTCGTTTCGCTCGTAGAAAATGAGAGATGATCCTTCCGATCACGATCGGCGTCTTGGCTCCTCCGACTTTGGCACGTTTCTACTTTGGCTTTTCGTGAAAAATAGAGAGCTGCGCGCACTCCTTTGGCATTCGAATTCTGCGAGCGAGAACATCGGTTACCACTGGCTAGCGCCGAGAGAGCCTTGTCTCGATGTATTTACTTTGTGCGGCACGGGCTCGGTCGATTCACTCCCAAGCGACCCAGCGAGGAGGTGGTAGCTGCCGCGCGCGGAACCCAGCGACAGTCGTCGCAGTTGGCAATTTCCGAGACTCCTCTCTCTCTCTCGCTCTTAGTTTATTTTGATCTCGTCCTTTCGCATTTTCATGTTCGATCGTTTCGACCGCTACTCCATCCTGCTCATTGTGGTGCACTCCTCTGGGGTGTCTCTCTCCGCTTTCGCACCGCGGATGACGAGCTCGAGGACGAGTCTCTCGGGCACCTTGACCCTGGAGACCAGCGCACCACGCGCCACGGCACGCGCACCGACAGAAACGAACCGAGGAAAAGTAAAAGCTGCGAGACAGAGCTTTAGGCGCGAGACGGACTCGTCCAGGCGGGCGGCGTCGATCGGCCGATCGCCCGAGAGTCACTGAAGGTGCAGTGTGTGTGTAAGTGCGTGCGGCGAGCCGAGTCGCCCCCCGAGAGAATTCGAAAGAGACACGACACAGCGAGAGAGAGAGAGAGAGAGAGCGGGAGGGAGGCAGAGCCAGAAGAAGAGAGGACGACAACGACGACGAGTACGACAACGAAGACGACGTCTTCGACACGAGCAAGACGCAGAGGGAGATAGAATCGCCGCAGTCCGCCAAATAGTCGCGCGCGCTAAAAATATCGGGCAGCGATCTGAGGCCCGCCGCGGCGGCTGCGCCAACGAGAGAGAGAGAGAGAGAGAGAGAGAGAGAGAGAAGGTGAGAGGAGGCGGAGAAGAAGAGCGCGAGGCTGCGCGCGTGGAGCGAGAAGAAGAGATGCTTATACCGCTGCTGCCGCTGTGCACCCCGTTCTTCTGTGTTTCGCTCTTCGAGCTCTGCTTCGCTTCTCATCTCTTCTGCGGGAGACGATGGAGTAAGGGGGAGAAGAGAGGCGGAAGGCCATAAAGCGGCATTACGTAAAACGCTGGTCATTTTCGTATTGCAGCTTCCTTTCGGAGTTCTTTTTGAGTGGGCGCAGTGGAAGCGGAGGAGGCCCTTATATTTCGGGAAGAGGTACTCGGATTAGTGAGTCGATGCGGTGGTTTGTAAGCGTTCGGTAATTTGTAATTGTTTAATACATTTTCATAGAGGGTAATGTATGAGAGGAGTTGTGCAATTTTTTACAATTGAAGAAATGCAGGGAAATTATGGTTTAATGACATTGAAAATGCTGTGAAAATTGCCTGAGAACACTTTTCTTTTTGTAATGATGTGAAACATAACAAGATTTACGTAAATTCATGACTCATCATGTAGGCCACGTTGCCGCAAAAGCGTTAACTTGAGAATTTAACGGGAGATCTATTATAGTTGGTGTTTCTTTTCGGCGGTGCTTTGCGTTTATAGAATGAATAAAGTTTACTCGTACTCTGTATCGATGCCTTCTATAAAGTCTTTAGTTACGTTTCGAGAATATGACCATTAAATGTATTTTCGTATATTGACAATTATTGGTGGGATTTGCGTTTAAATTTAAAATCAGTGTATCTTATAATAACCGATTTATTTTTCTCTTCCATTTGTCGACCGAGCGTTTAAAGTAACTTGGGCTTTAAACGTTAGAGAAAGCGTAAAGCTCAGAATACTAATTTCCTATATTTTTAAGAAATAAGTGCAGCGATTCAGAACAAATTACTCATTTCTTTCTTAAAATAAAAACTCATAGGAATCATCAAATTGGCGACAAAACTACTACTTTCGGCGCTCAATTAATATCGACCCAAAGCGGAATAGTCGAAACACTCGTCAAAGATTCAGCATCCGAGAATTCCAACTACTCTCTCGATTCACGCCTCGCTCGTCCACGATCTCCCTAAAGCATTCCCCGAAAACAAAAGCCAAGGAAAATCTCGCCAGCCAAAAAAGCTCTACGCATCGCCGAATCACACGGTACGCGCGCGCGGGCAACAAAAGCGCGAAATTTCCGCAACCGTCGTACGCTTCATTAGCGAAGCTCGTTCCCAAGCTCTCCCGCAAGGTCACTTCCTAGTTGTCATCCTCTTTCTCTCTCTCTCTCTCTCTTTCTCCACCTCCCACGTTCCAAAAGCTCGCGCGCTTGCGCAGTACGGAATCCGAACGGCGAGTTTCCGCGAATGTCCGAGAATCGGTTGCGAGCGCGCGTGGTTCGGTATAAATAAACGTATAAATAGCCTTCGACGGGCTAGGGAAAACTGCTAGCGACGCTATTTTGGCCGGTGGAGGTAAGTCTTGCGCGTGCGCGCCTCGAGCTTTTCCGAGTTTTGCCGTGAAAAGTGTGCGCGCAAGAGAGGAGAGGAGGTGAACTTGAAATGCGCGACGGTGAGGCAAAGATTTTGGAGTTTCGCTTTTCTATCAATGGTTGCTGATGCTGGAGTTTGATTGTTTTTGCAAGCGCGGGTTGGCGGTATTTGAACGAACCGCGACGACGACTGTGGAATGCGGCGGAAATACGTTGTAAGCAGTGAGTGACTACTTTAATCAGTCAGATCGAGAGACAAATAGGATTTTCGTGGCGGTGATTTAATTTTTCACGAATAACTTGTTTTTCCACTGATTATTCATTGACTAATTTAGCAAAAATTAATCATTTATGCACGGTGACGTGATCAATTTACTAAAATAAACGTTTGTTTGTTTGTGTTATAGATGAATAGTCTTGTAGAATGTCTATTGTTATAACAGTCTCTGTTGTTCTGAAAATGTACACTTTTCCAACATTTTTAATTGACTAATCGAACTAATTAAATGATTCAATGAGTACTTCGATCTTATATGTAAACTATCTTGCAGTTGTCTCCGATGTCCTAAGAATTTAAGTTTTGTTTAAAAGTTTCAGTTGCCTATTGGTATGGAAACGAGAGATTTTCAAATGTTGTATTGATCTAATCAAACTAATCCAACGTTTTTGTTAAAAAAAATAATAAAAAAAATTAATGAAACAGCTTAAAAATAATCCAACTCAATTTCTTTCTCTCACTATAGGCATCCTACCTATAAAAGACACTTGATATCGCGCCTTGGAATTATTATACTTCAATCTCCACGGCCATTGCGAAAATTCTCGGCAAAACGTCTCAATTCAGCCGCTCTTCTCTCTGTTTTCTTTATTAGCGCGTGTAAAGCTCGGCGACGCGTTCCCCAGCCGTAGAAACTTGATATCGCGGCGATGATCGAACGGCGCGACCATTTTTGCGCGTCCGCGGCAACAGCAACCAGCTGATTAAGTGCGCGCGGATTATGCGTTGTGGATTTGACTTGTTCGGTAAGCTTGCTATAACTGCTACTGCTTCTGCTGCAACTGCTGCTGATGATGATGATGGCTATATAGCTATAGAACGCGTAATTGTGCACGCCTGCGGTGTGATTAGTTAATTTTAGGATTTACACGCGGCCTACTTGATTCGATATGTCGCTTCGGTCTTGGCCGATCTTATTACGAATTTATTGAGGGTGAGCTCGCGGCTTCTCAAAGCTCTTTGAAATAGAGAAATATTGAATTTTTATTTTAAATAGAAGCCCGTTGGCGATATTTACGTAAATATAATTCATCTGTATTTACTGTATATTAACATCAACTTAATAATTTTAAAAGCAGAAATGTTTTAAGTAAATTTGTTTCTTTATGATTTTTATTATTAATTTTAAACTTTCAATTTTTCATGTTTAATTAAGATAGTAAATTAAATAATAATTTTCGTTAGTGTATAGAAGTAACAAGTACATTCTTATTTTTTTCAGTGTTCATGCCACAATAAGCATTTTTTTCAGAGCTTACGGTTAAAATTTCATTTGACTCGAATATTTAATAAAATTTTATTATAAACTAAGTATTACCAAAAATAAACAGTCTTAACTTTTATTATTCAATATTCTTACGAATTTCAAAACAATTATTTGATTTATCACTTTTTTTTGCTCTGATGAATAAAATTATTTATACTACACGTACAGTTTTATGAAATGAAAAGCTCAAAACTATTTATTTATTTTCTATACAAACAGATAAAAAGAAATTAATTTCAATAAAACTTTCAGATACCATAGAAACTTTCAACGTCGCGATCTAATTCCACAGTCATCGAACGCAAAAAAAGAACTCTATTAGCCATAACAACCGTCCCACTCGCCTCGTAACTCATCCCCTGCACACTATACGCTATATCTCGCGCAGTAGGCGTCCCGACGCTCATTGTTTATGTTTACGGCTCGCGTCGGTGTCGGCGCGCGTGCAATTTCTCGTCTCCCTCCCCCCCTGCCGTTATTATTTAAAATCGTTACTGGGTCAATCGCTCGAACGCGCGGCCGAACTAGTTCGCGGCCGCTGTCGAAAGCGCGCCGAGCGCTTGCGGAGAAGAGTGGACGCTTTGTCGAAGAGTCTATAATATCGAAGAGCGAAGAAGGACCTTCGTCGTCGCTCCGCGGCTCTTTCGCGATCGGTTCGACGACTTGAGCGCCCGCGCGCGCGCGCGACATTGGCAGTCGTCCCCGCGGACAGGCGTCTCATTGGGTTAGAGGATTGTTGTAGAGAGAGAGAGATGCGCTGCAGGTGGAAGGTTAGTCAAGAGAGGTGATGTTATTTGTTTGGCTTTTGTGAGCTTGCGAGATTAGATGTTTCATCTTGATATTTACAAGTATTATTTGCAAGATAAAGCTTTTAACTGATGTTATATTTGATAAAAATTGACTAACGGAGTGTATTTAAAAAAATGCTGCATGTTTTTTTTCAAAAAGTAAAGGAAATATGATATTTCCAGCTTTTAAATAAACTTTTGAATGCCACCGTACAAATCTTTAACATCGTTATGAAGTTTTAAGTGATTCTTGAGTTTTCTTGAGATTGCTATATATAGTAACGAAATTTAAAAAAATCACGATGGAGTTATCAAATGGAAAAGAGTTTTGAATAATGGAAAGGAGATTAGAGACTTTTAATTACCATCCATGGTGTTCTTAGGGCAAAAAATATAATACCTTGGCTTATATAAGTATATGATTTTTTATGCGATTTAAATTTAAAGAAATACTTGGAGAGAAATATTTGTTTTTGTTTTGAGAGTGGGTGGTTGACTTGTGCAGTAGTGAAAGAATTGAAGCGTTTCGGTGCACGAAATTTGGCAGGTGTCACCGTTGCTGTTTAGCAACGTTCAATAAAACAGCTTTACGAGTTCTGTAGATTTAAGTCTGTTTTACCGGCATTTTTATATCTTTCCAATTGAATTTTTGACGATCGCGGATAAACGTAAAAATCAACTTAGCTTAATACAAAATTCAAAACGTAATAAAATGTTATTGAATATTCTAAAAATATTAACAGGAGATAAAATAAAATATTTCAAATTTCAAAATTGTAATGCAGTTCCCGTGTATATCGATATTACTTTTCAATCCTAAGTTCTCGAAACACCAACTCGATGCATCGCTCTATTAATATAAAGGCGTAACGATTTCAAAATTATCGTAAAGATATAACAGTTGCAGACGCATATTGCCCACTAGCGCGCTGTTTCGCAGAACCGCGAGAGATAAATAGCCAGCGAATGCGCGTCGTTCGATGGCAGAGACGACGCTCCACATTTTCAAATATAAAAGACGCGCGGGAACGCGCATGCGCACGCGGGCGATTCAAAATAATACATACATACGCGCCGAGAGTGCGTACGTAAATAAAAAGTTTGAAACGAGGTTAGGTGGTGGTGGAGGCGACGCGAAACGACGACGGGTCAAAAGTCGAAGCGCTGCTGGTGTCGAAGCCACTCGCGAGCTTTCACTGGTCGGGAGAAGACTGCTCGGGAGAAGTTGGTGTTCGATTTTTTGGTTCCTGTGTTATAATCCCAGTGTTGTGGTGAAGTTTTATTAATTGTAGGCGTAGGAAGTACTACTTGTCAATTATCTAGATTAGCACTTTTTATTTTTAAAATAACAATTAAATTTAATTATATATTACTTCGTCATTTACTTTGCATTGCGAGGTTGAGAAAATCTTTATGTAATACTTGGAAGATAATGGTAAATCACTAGTGTTTATCATATTAGTTGTTATGTAGGGTGTTTACTTGAAAGTCGATTTCATGCATGATTATTTCAAACATTTTGAACACAGGTTTGTTAATCCTATTTTCTTAACTATATAGTTGCTTTCCCTTTTTAAATTTGTTATATTCTGATCATTACTTGGTAGGCAAAATAATTAAACAAAATGCATTTCATGCATGATTATTTCAAACATTTTGAACACAGGTTTGTTAATCCTACTTTCTTAACTATATAATTGCATTCCCTTTTTAAATTTGTTATATTCTGACCATTACGTGACAGGCAAAATAATTAAACAAAATGCACCGAAGTCAAACATAATCAGAACTTTTACATCAATGAAAATCAGTCTCATGAAAATTAACTTGTGTATCACGTAATTTCAGCAGCACCTTATACTTGACCTAACCTTAAAATTAATACTTCTAACTTTGTAATTATAAAATGAAATTAAACCTATAAATCGTATTCCAGAAAATGGACTTGAATGCAACAGGTATTCAATCTAGTCCAAATCTTTACGTAACATCAAATACACCTGTTTAATACTCCTGAATCCTCACGCTCTCAAGCAATAATCAGTTGGATCCCCACAGAAACCACTGAGAATAAGCAAACTTTTCCAAAGCGTTTGAAATATCCCCACTAAAAGCACCATGAGCATCATCCTCATAATCATGACCAGCAGCACCAGTCCATTTTCCAAAGCACGACCTTTAACACATCTCTCAACTACAAGGACGCCGTGTGGATGATCTACCTCTGGTGGCGGCAATAAGCGCTGCGTCTCTCTCTCGGGCGTCAGCATCGGCTTCTTCCCCGCGCACTGGTGATTCTGCTCCTGCATCTCGCGCTCGTGTCCACGCTGATGAGCATGCTGCTGCTGCTGCTGCTGCTGCTGCTGCTGCTGCTGCTGTTGCTGAGTAGCCTCAACGAGATCGCGCTCGGCTATGGCGTGCTGCAGCCAGTTCTCCCAAGCCTGGCAGGGCCACCAGGCTCGCGCCGCGCTCGCCGCCTCCTGCTCCTGCTGCTGCTGTCGCCTCGTGCGCGCGCCGAGCATCATCCGATCGCCGAACGACATGCCCGTCGCCACGGCCGGCTGATGATGCTGATGCTGGTGCTGGTGCTGGTGCTGGTGCTCCAACTCCTGCCTGGCCATCGCGGGTTGTATCCCGCGCCGTGTCTACCAATACACGCGCGCTCTCTCTCGCGAGCAAACTGCTCCAACGACGACGACGACGACGACGACGACGACGACGGCGGCGGAGGCTTTTCGAGGCCAGACGCGCGCTTGCGTGTGTATTCCTGAGCGAGAGAGCGAGCTTAGGTATTTCTGGAAGCGCTTGGCCTCCTTCGCTCGTTCTCCGCTCGGCCGGCCAAATGCGAAGCCGAGCACTGCGCGCCGAGCGCAGCGGACTCGCACGCGCGCGCAATATTATCGCCGGCGCTTTTATTATCGCTCGGCTCGCTCGCTCGCTTGCTTGCGCTGCTTTGTTGTCGTCCAAGCCGATTGCGCGTATTAATCACTGCTACTGCTGCTCTTCTACGCCGGCCTCGGCGTCATCTTGCTCTCGCGGTGACGTCCTCGTAGCTGCTCGCGAGCTCTTACTTACCGCAGGCTCGACGGAGGACGAGAACAACGACGATCGGCACCGGTGACTCGATTTTCGCGAGATCGGGAAAGAAGATACGTCGGCCTGTGCGGCGATGGAGCAGAGGGCACAGAGGAGCGAGCGGCTCGCCGAGGCGCGCCGCGTCGAGCCAGCGCTAACTGAGGCCCGTTCGCCTGACTTCGCGGCCGATATACGCGCCGCACTGCTGTGTACTGATGAGAGAGAGAGAGAGAGAGAGAGAGAGAGAGAGAGAGAGAGAGAGAGAGAGAGAGAGAGAGAGGAGAGGAGAGAGCGCCTCGTCCAAAATAGCCGGGGCGGCCGCGCCGCGCAGAAGAAAGAAAGAAAGCATGGCATCTACGCTGCCGATGCTACACTTCCACCCCGCGCGCTCGCTCCTTTTTACTCGTGCTGCTGTTTTCTTACGCTCGTGCGAGTTCGCATCTTCTTCTTCTGCTTCGTGTGTGTGCATGTGAGTGTTGGTGGTGCTGATGCTTCCAGACGGGAGAGGAGCGAGCTTTCTTGGGCTCGGTTACGCTCGACGCGTTGAATCAGCGCGCGCCAGCGAGAGGAGAGTAACGTGTGCATATATACAAAAACACGCTGGCGGAAACAGCTATACTCCCGCTACTGGATTCATTCTAATTAATTGCTTCGTTCTCTCTTTCTTTTCCTGTGTGCGGAGGTGTGATTTATTTATTACTTTTTTCATGGGGGGGTTGAAGTTTGAAGAAGCTACGGATAAACTCGGAAGTTCCCGCTATATTGGAAATTCGATGAGTATCTTCTTATTGTTGGAGTGCTGATCTGTATGCTTGAGTAAGATGTACTGTTTCAGTCATAGTTTTGATCAACTGTGTTTCTTCTTAAACCATTTTCTTCCACCGCTTCTTTTTTATTTAATGCAATTTTAATCTATTTTGAGATTATTTTGCCAGCCACTATTTTATATTTTGTAATTTAAACCTCGAATAATTTAATTTTTCGAGTATCGTTTATTTACAGCATTTTTCAATTAATATAATTTATTTGTGAAACAAATTTTGACGTTTATTTATCTCTAAGACACCTTGAGATGCAAAAAGCAAGTTAAATCATCACATATTTTTTGTGTCCAGATGCTTGAGGTCAAAGTTGAAACTCAATTGATTATTTATAGATGCTCATGTTTTCTTAGAGTAAGCAAATAAAAATGCTACAAATGAGATATTTTGGTATGCTCGGTTAATTTATGAATTAAGTTTTGGCGTACCAATCCTTTAACATTGAAATATGATGCAACAAAAATGCATTGGAAATTGTAAATAATAGATTCAAGATTGTTCAAAATGATATTAATGGATAATAGTCATTCATCTAAAAAACCCTAAAATACCGAAATATAAATTCTTTTATTTTCTGAACTTATACCACTATTATTATAACCCCTACAATTCTTATACTCTGTGACTCAAAAAGTAAAAATAAGTTTTTGGCGTTGATAATGCATTCAGAATAGCACTCAGTTGTGTTAAATTTGCTTTGCTACCTACTCGTTAAATAAAGTAAAACTGCGTTGCGAACGTGAGTACGTTATACACAGCCAGATGCATTAATAACAAATTAAAACAATTACAAAGTTGTATCAGACAAATTGCAATCAGAAAATTTCTCAACGCAGACCCCGGCGATACACTTCTAAAAGCGTCCAAATTTGCCGTATCTCCGCGCCGTATCGCGAACCGCTTTGATACATCGCGCACGAAAAAAAGCACGAACTATCCTATGAGGAGAAACAGTCGCAGTGCAGTAATGCAACCGGACAAGGAAAAAAAATCGCCTCAGCGCGGCGAAATTTTTGCCAGAGCGGAACACTGTTGAATATTATGCACAAGATGGATTTCTCTCCATCGTGAGAACGTGGGTAAAATGCACGGAGAGGAAACGCCTTCGAGATACGCGTGCGACTGATGCGAGTGACGAAACGTTCGATTATCTAATGTGTCGTAAAGAAGAAATTGCGCGCTGCCGTGCGGCACTTCCATTTATTGCCGTCCAGTTTTCCAATGCCATATTTATATAGCTTACAACGCCCTGTTCCTATTTATATTATACGTCTTGTTTCAACCTAATATAGTCTCTGATATGAGAAATGTATTACTAACGCTTTTGTGACAAGTGTATGCCACTTTTACACAAGTATGGTTGATGTGAAAATCGTATAATTCCCGAATGTGGAAAATCAATAACAAAAAGTATTAGCATCCAATTACCTTTCATTAAACAATTTTAGTCATTCGTCTCTATCAAATATACATAAAAATTAAAATTTAACATATAGTTTATTTTACACATAGTTAAAATTTTCATTGGAGAGTAGATAAGATTAAAAAAGAAACAGAATCAGTAAAGTCGATTCCTAAATAAATTAGGCCCTTCATTCGTATTTGCCAAAGAGAACTTAATTCACGCGATACTCTTTCACACCCACTCATCAACATTTACTTGACCTTATTTTACGAGCAACAACAAAACAGGAAACGCGGCCAGAAGAAACCTACTCCCGGAACAAAATTTAGTCCACACCAAGTACCATCCACAGCTCCAGCGAACAAGAGAATCGTAAAAATCCGCAGCAGCGGTCAAACCGAATCCACGCGGATCGAGTTGCGGAACGATATCGTTCCGCGGGCCCGCACAAGTGCGAGTCGCAACGGGGACGAGGAACTTATGGAGCTGCAGTGGGCGCGAAGTCTCGTCGAGGCAGCTGCGCCTCTGGCGTCTGGCGGTTCCGTGTAAGTGCATGGCCGATTTCCTGCGCGATCGACGGAGAGCCGATTTCGCGCGATTCGCCATGTCTCGAGACGTCGCGACACGCGTAGAGTGGAATACAATAGCCGAAATGCGACATTACGCTCGAGGCGTCGGCGAAAATTGCTCTTTTAGTCATTTATTTTTATTACTATTTGATAGTGCAATAAACATTGGCAAGACTAAATTATTAAGAATCGCGAGAGAAAAGTTTCAATGATAAATATTAAAAAGTTTAGAATTTCCTTTTTTTATTTAACTCGTTCTAAAAAACGCTTTTCCTAAAATTGTTAAAATTAACATTATTTATTAAACCATCTTCTTTGTTTATTAATATTCTTTGTAGATCCAAATATAAAATTTATACTTTTTTAAAAGAGTAATTTTCACCGGTACCTCCTATTTGACAAGATCGACAACTTTTGTTTTTTCTGAAAAATAGAATTACGATGACGAAGGGCTGATTTCAATCTCACATTTGCAAATAAAAGTATCATTTAATTATTCTAAATTTCTCTTTCTCGTGTACAATGATTAACTGTGAAGAAACGGGTGCACGCTACAAGATCGTTCAGTCGTTTCGCTGCAGCACGCCATACGATTTCTCGATTGAGTTAATGGGAATAAATAGATATGATAGCGTCGACCTGACTGCGTTTAAACCTGATCGAGTAGGGAACGAAAATGCCAAGCAGTGAATCACGACTAACAGGCTGCAGTCTACCGAATCAAAGGAGTCGGAGATTTTGGGCTTTTGAATGGGACAAAAGAAAGGTAGGCTTCGAAGTTTAACTTTATGATATTACCAGCATTATGCATTCATCTCACTGATACATTTTAATTGTAATTTTAATGGAATATTAAAAATAAATCAGTATAGCTTAAACATAGAAAACATCCTCTTTCATCCAGTTTAAATATAAAAAAATCTATGTGATTAAACCGATAAATCACAGAAGTCTACCAGCATTACTAAAACTAACAGTATAATTCACTTGTCACACTCGCAACAATCAAGCTTATACACCCGTTACGCACCGCAATCTCACGCGCTCCACTAAAGCAAATCACTTATTCTTAATCCCCTCGCTATACAAGCGTCCCTCAAAGAAAAATAAGAAAAAAGAAAAAAAAAGAACCGCGAGAGTCTCTCTGTCAACGGTAATTGAGCGCATCTTAGCGTAACGCGAGCTCGCGCGCGCGAGTCCACTCACCTCGAGCCATTTCATCCTCATCCTTCAGCAAGAGCAGCAGCAGCAGCAGCAGCAGCAGCAGCAGCAACAGCGACAAACCGAAATGTACAACAGCAACACGCAGCAGGTATAAGGCGCGCGAAGTCGAACGAGACTGGAGAAAAAATTGGCCCGAGACAAGCATGTATAGCGGTCGAGCCGCGTGGTGAGTCAAGCTCTCGGGCTCGCGCGCGCGCGTCAATCGAAGAGAAAAAAAAAAGGAAGAAAAGGGGAGGCGGAAGTCGACGCGCGCGGTCGCGAACAAAGCGCGCGCGCGCGAATCGAGATTTCAGAAAAGGAAAGTTGCTGCTGCCGCTGATGCACTGCTGCTGCACGACAACGACGACGACGACGACGACGACGACGACGACACAAAGCTATCGCAAAGGGCCCGGACGCAGACGCGGCGAGTATACACGCGTATAAACAAAGAGGCGAGAGATGAATGAACGAGGTGCAGGCGAGGATTCTTCTGCTCTCGCGCGGGCTTTTGTCTCGTATTGTTGGTGCAGCTGCTTCGGGAGATATTAGTCTTTTTGGGCTGAGCTCGCGGATGGAAATGAGCAGGTTCGTGCGTGTTTTGGGGGGAGGATGAAGAAGCTTGAGGAACCGAATGATTGAGATTGTTTTGTCTTTTTGAGAGTCTCGATGAGGAGCGTTTCCGTTGCGTTGAGTTTTAAGTTTAACGGAGACGCTCGACTGCGGATCACCGCAATGTTTTGTAACGGTATCCGCGCTAACCACGTGTGAATTTCAGCTGAGGCCTTTTAATGATTTTCTTATTCTTTTTTTCTTTGGCACAGGCTGGCATTTTTGCATCATCTATCGAAATTTCAAAGTGCGTACGTTTAGAGATATCGTTCGATTCTTTGATAAAGTATATATTTACATCCCTAGCTTTAATTATAGAAATGTTAATAGATCTGACGTTATCATTTATATTATCTAAACTGCTAAGGGAATATAAATCAGAACAGGAACAGGGAGGAACAGTTAAGAAGCATAAGTACTAAGTTCTATACTAAAGTACCCTAACCTCAATACCTAACTATCTTCATTATAAATGGTTTTCAAATGAATTATCAAGTATTGAGGTTAGGTTTTAGGTTATCTTACCGCAGAAACCTGCGCTTTTTTCTATAACTGTTCCTCACTGTTCCAACAAGTTGAACAAAAAATGGAGATATTGTTATCAATTTGAGCTTTCTAGCTAACAATTAAATGTTGATTTCTATTATTTCACCTCATTCAACTGAATGTTCTAATAAAACAATGAATAATTAAAAGATTCATAAGCTCGTATTGGCTGTGTGAAGAACATTAGCGTCCCCTACAATTTGGTGGTAAGTCTAGAATCCTTGAGATCGCTTAAAATATCTTTACTTGTCTTATATGGAACGCTACAAAAGTATTCATTTTTCCTATGGTTTCAAACAGTAAGTAAACTTCTTTGAAAGAATAATAATAATCATTTCTTTTTAATGAAAAATTTACTAACGTTTTAAAAAGCTGGAGATAAAAATATTTTTGAATAAGCTGCCATATAAGATAATATGTTTTGGCAACCCCATAGTTCCGAGTTTCACCACCAAAGTATGTAAAATACAGAGGGCGCTAAGTATCGAATCCAGTCATGCCTTACAATGAACAAAAGCACGTGCAATTATCCATGAAAAGGCCATCATTGAAATTCACAGCGGTGTATTCAGTCCTCTCCATCTCGAGCTTACCTATATGTATCTCCAATCTCAGAGGGTGTTCGTTGCGCAAAATGATAAGACGGGACAGAAGTAGCAGAGAAAAGTCGAGAGAGAAGATGTGAGAAAGAGAGAAAGAGAGAAAGAGAGAAAGAAGGAAAGAAAGCAAGAAAGTGAGAATAAGGATAAGAAGTTAGAAGAAGAAGAAGAAGAAGAAGAAGAAGATGAAGAAAGGAGAAGAAGACGATAAGACATTGGCCAAGCGACCAAGACTAACCTGACTCTTGGTGATGGCGGTGGGCTTGTGCCGGTTGGACTCCCGCTTGGGCGACAGTGGCGAGCCGTAGGTCCGCTGCTGTCCCTCGGCCTTGGTCCCGGCCGCTGTCTTGCCGCTGTACTTGTTGTAGGTGGTCATGGAGCCGGTGCCGGCACTCGTGGCAGCTGCGTTGGCAGCGTTGGCGGCCGCGGCGTTGGCGGCGTTGGCGGCGGCGGTTGCGGCGGCGGCGTTGGAGGCAGCGGTGGCGGCGGCGGCGGCGGCGGCCGCAGCAGCAGCGGTGGCGCTGGCGGCGCTCGTCGTCGACGTCGTCGTGGTCGTCGGGGCGCCAACGGCGGCGACTGCGGCGGCGGCGGCGGCGGCGGTGGCGGACCTGCTGCTGTTGTTGTCGCCGCGCTCCCGCTCCCGGTCACGATCGCGGTCCCGCTCCCGGTGCTGATTGGCATGGGAGGAGTGCTGGCGCTGGTGGCGGCCGCTGCTCGGCGAGCGCCGGTGCGAGCGCTTGTAGCGGCGCTCCTGGCTGGTGCCGCGCTCGTGCTGCCGCGATCGCAGGACCCTCTCGCCGCTGTAAAACAGCGGACACTGCTGATTTCGCCCTTGCTCGCGCGGGTCGCGACGTTTGCGCCTCGACGGACATTGGCTACCTCTTTCTCTCTTGGTCATAGTATCTTTGGCTGTTTTGCTGTATGAGGGGGAGGCTGGATAAAGAGCCTTGGGGGGGTTGGTCGCGCTTTGTGAATGTGCCGACGTTTCAGCGTATGGGAAAGAAAATGGCTCGTGAGCTGTGTCTACATTGAACATTGCTTGCTAAATGGTTTGGGGTTTACAGGTGCTTTGATAAGCCTTGTTGAATGTCTTGAGCATGGGGGTCGATTGAATAACAAGTCTGTTGGTGGTAAACAAGTAGAAGTACAATGACGGTTACTGCTAGCGGCTAGGATTGATTTTGAAACATATCTAGTAAATGAAATCAGTGACCTCGTTGAGGATGGCGACCTAGCAAACTTTTGACAGATGGCAGCACGATGAAATAAAACTCCAGCTAATTAGAAGCGGCGATCCTTACGCTCTGATTGGTTGGAATCTTATCCCGTTTGCGCCATCTACTGGCTTGCATTTGGCGCTCGCCATCCTCATATATTCATAAAAATTTTATTTTCTATGATATTTCTTTTATATATTGTTTTCTAAGATTGTATCTAACTTACCAAACAGTTTAATAATGTTTATTATTTTTTTGTTCGTATACTAAAATAGTCTTTCAAATAAGCATATAAAGCTTTTACTATTAACTAGTTACTATTCAGTTACAACTGATGATATGAACTCAAATCTACAATGCACTCCTTTGCAAACGATTCAAAATTAAAGGAAATTAAAGGTAAAAATATTCTTAAATATGCAATGCATTTAATTGAAAGTTTTTTCTTTGTTATGTTTTTCTTATGTACATTTGCTTGTTTACCACCAAACGAGTAATCCTTGAACGGCAACTGAAAGGGCTCTGTCTATTATATTTAACACAACAAATTTGTTATTGTTCAGTTTTAAGAATCTTCAAGGAGGTTGATGCGTTTTAAAGCGTTTAAAGTATTTCCACTCTTAGACTTTGAACAGTACTAAACAGTAAAGCTGTAAAAAGTTTCACGAGCATATACCTAAATATATTTTCTTCATTTTAAAAAGTTTTTTTAGTCCACCTTCTAAAATGTATTAGTGTTTTCGGTTTCAATGCATTTGAATCCATTTCTTCCAAAGAAACTAAAAGACGTGCAAGATGGACCAAATTAATAATTAAAAATAAGGATTCTGAAAGAAAAGATTTGCTTTTTTCGATATTAAAGTATTCGAATTTTGTAACGGTAATTATATAAGACCGCCCAAAGTATAATTTCGCAAAATTGTTGTAGATTTATATATTCAACAACTATAAAGATACTAATACTTAGTCTACAAAATTAGGTTTTTAAATTTCGTATCAATTTGTAACTTTGATTGTCAATGTACGCAGATTCTTTTTGCTAAAGAACATTTACATGTTATATACCTTTTCCAAAAATTCCTTTCCTAAAAATGAAGAATATTACTCCTCAACTATTATTCCTTTAAATAGACACATTCTATTTAGCTTAAAATTTTCATGCATCCTATATTTATTTAAACTAAACATATAAATTATTTTTCTGTTTTTTGCATAAATAAAATATTATGCTACAAGAAATAAATTGTTAACGATTTAAATTATATATTTATTTTTTCAATGAGCACACGAACGAAAACAATGTTTCAATTCAGAGATGTTAACGACCTCTATTGAGTAACACACTCGAGATCTACGCTTTGAAGAGTGTTACAGCCAGTTGAGAGGCCGGCGAGAAAAAGACGGATAAGAACGTCTATGTTACGAGCAAGTAGAGATTCCAGTGTTAATTTATCTTGTCGGTCTTCAAAACAACTCGCTCAATGAGCGTTTGTTTAAACCACTTGCATTTATATTCCAAGTCGCATTGAGCGATTAAGTTTTAATGCGAAGATCCTGATAATAATTTTACATATAAGATATTGGGTAATGTAGTTTTATTGAAAATCAATTTTTTCCTTTTTTTAATAGCGCTAATACAAGCTTATGTTAGTAGGCCACATTTTCTTGTTTTAACGTTTGCGATAAGACTGCACTTACATGGTAAGTGAAGAGGAAATTGCTGCACATCTATTATACTTAGTATTACGAAGAACATGTCAAAGACACTGCACTGCCTTAATTCTGTAATATGCCTCACAATGAGTCTTAAATTTATTCTTTTCTTATCTAAGGAAAATGCCTTGCCTACATGATATTCGGAATTACTTTCATTATTGTATTCGGTTTATTAATCAAATAATTTTTTTGATGAAATAGTTAACATTTTTTTTATTTATCACGTTTTAATATATTAGCGTTTAAAAATACTGTTAAACTTTAAAACTTATTTTAAGAATGCCATACATTATATTTCAGTCTTTTGGGATATATGGATTAACGAACCAGAATTTCAAGGATGTCACGTTTCATCAAGTGGGACAGATGTTTTGGCTAAGACAACAACACGTTTTGGCTACAACTTGAATGTTTATATAAAAATTTTTCTCAAGAAGGCATGCAACCTTGGCCATCCCAAAAATAATCTTACTTATTGGCTACCAAATCAAAATCTTTTAACTTCAAACTGATAAAACAATACGAGCATTGCGCTATTTTACAAATTATTTTGGTAAACTGACAAGAAGCGTTCCACCGCGGGCGAATAACTTTCATTGATATTGTTTTCAGTATGTGCACGCTACGTACGTAACGTATAGTATAATAAGATGGAAGCAAGGAGTATGGCAATGGCGTCACGACCACCAATCCCAATAGACTCCCACAAGTTCAGCCATTGCAAATAATGAAAATACCTTTCGATATGACTCAGCGCCAGGTTTTACATACTCGTATCATTTTCCCGATTTAGCTTTCAACCACTTATTCACGTACAAATAAAATGTACAATACCACCTGACACCATATACAACGGAACAATCCACCTAGAGAAAAGAGCCCCAAAAAGCTATTTCAATTTCGCCAAACAAAACGTTTGAGCCTCGCGCCTCGAAGCCTATCCAAGAATAAAAATGTTCCCCAAAAAGGCCGCGCACGAGCATAAACACACATAAATCATCCTCTCGCAAAAATTCGCAGCCCTGTCTTTTTGTATCTCCGTACATACACGCACCGCCAACGTATCCTTCACCTTCTATACAAATTAGGCATCGAAGGCGCGCGTGCGCGCGCATCCGCGTGTATAAATCAAGCGGCCTAACGATCGCCTGCACTGCGCATATAATACAAACCGCGAACCATATCGCGAGCGCCCGCAAAAAAACCTGCAAGCCGCGGCGCGAGAAAATCAGAGTACCTATATACACATCGCGAGTGACGCATCGCCATGCAACGACAGTCGCCTCGTGCATTTTTATTTTATTTTTTCGTGCGCCTCTCTCTCTCTTTCTCTCTCTCTGTCGATTTCTTTGCCGCTCTTTTCGCACCGCGCGCGAGACATTGCGTCGCGCGAGTTCAAGGCGAGTCGATAACCCTGTGCGTGTGTGTACCGGCGACGCGGATATCGTACGTGTGGTTGCTGCGGACATTTACATTTCTTTGTGTACTTCGCGGTCCGCGGTACTACATGCGCACGTGTGTGTGTGCGTGCGAGAGGAGAAGAATATGAGAGGAGGATGTATAAATGCAGGGGGATGGATATGGTGTGCATGGAAAAGGCGTTTGCCGGTTTTTGCGCAGTGCAACTGTTGATACCGATACATTTCAAGAGTGTATAAGGAGTAGATGAGGTAGTTTGTGTAGGTTTTTATTGAAAGTCCAATTGAATAGCTTGGCTGTGCGATGCTTTCATTAATGAAATGTTAGTGCTCGATCGAGACAAAATTGAAATTGGGTGATTGGATTTTCTTGTATTATAAACAAACTTTGAAAAGAAAAAGCAACTTTTAATTTGCTGTTTATTATGCAATAAAATTAATTAATACAATTATTGATGTTTAAAATTCATGTTTTGTGCATGCTTTTTTATACTATAATTTATACGATATCTGATAAAATTAGTCTGTTATTAACGGATTAAGTTACTGTTAAAATATTTTTATAGCATGGAAAAGTGGGTGAATTTAAAAATAAATCTTCCTTCACTCGCACTATATTGTTCACGGTAATTACATCGTACGATGATTACAAGTTTCTTTTTTTAAATTACCACTTTCTCGAGTCTGCGCGGGAGAAAATATTTGTATTAAAAAAATAGAATAGAATTATCTTAATCACAGACCATAAACGTTTTACTGTGGTTATCTAAAACGCTATGGGCGTGCGTATTAATCATTCATCGACAAAAACACTGCAGGTACATTATTTCACGTTATAAATATTTAAAGTTCTTTTGTTACATACACTACTCAATTTTGTAGAATTACATATGATTAACTTAATTATCAAAAATGGTATTGAAAACACGATAATAATAATAGTTTTGTTAATGTTTTCGGCCTTAATTAATGAATTGCATACGTTATTAGGTCATTTTTATGCAACTGTCATATTTTCAGTCATAAAACTGTGAAAATAACGAAACTGCTTTTTCAACTACAAAGAATAATTTGTATTTAACATTACCTACAGTTTTGGTTTCGAGTTTGGTTTCTTAAAACTGAATACTTCACACTCATATCAAAAGCTATAACAATTTTGACACATACTCAAACTTTAATCAGAAATGTATGGACTGCGAAAATGATTCATTTAATTTAAAACTTTAAATTACAATCAATTATTATTGTTTCTATTACTTCATTAATTTATAACAATGTGAAATAATGAGGATACCACAGAGGTAATATGCCATGGAAGTTATATTCTGAATGGCTTTCTTCAGATCGTTTGCAATGCTACTTACTTGACAACAATAGAATTTCAAAAATTGTAGGATTACTTTGACAGTACATAAAACACGATGACATCAAACTACACAGTTTCGTGAAAACAACCCTACTATGCTATACAAAGGAAAGTCATACTACAGCTCGATTAACCGATTAACCCAAATTGTACCCATAAGCATCATCATCCCCCCCCTACTAATACTACTACTACTACTTATCCCTATTATTCCAGCGGCTCAGCTGCACGCGCAATAAAACTGCAGAGACGGCCGATTCACCTCGCAATAAAACAGTAAAAAAAATAGAGAGCCCGGGAATCGATAAAAGGACGAAAGTGAAGCGCGCGCTCGCGGCCCCCACACGTTTTTGGCAAAACTGCGAAAGACGCAGTTTGCTTCCCACTTTGGACGGCATCCAGGGACCTTGGGCGAGGAGGAGGAGGAGGAGGATGAGGCCTAATGAGAATCCCTCGCCCGCCAACCCCTCTTCGACAATCGACACTGCACACACATGCGCCACCGCGCCTCCCACACGAACGAGGTCAAGCGATCGGGGCGCTGCGGGTCTGCGTCGCGCGAGATCGCCGAGATCTTTTCTTTTTGTTGTTGTTGGTGCTGTCGCACGCGCCGTTCGCCAGCTGGTACGTAAGGATATTGGAGAAGGGTTGCTTACTAGCGAAAATTTCGTGTCTTTTTTATACTCGGCTTTTAAGCGGAGTAATGAGGTGTATGATGCGAGGTGTCAAGTTATCTTGTGTTTTTAAGATTGTTTAGTAAGTCATTTTTTTTTTGGAAAATTTAGTTTAATTTATAACTATGAGTAAGTAAATATACACAAATTTGAGGTTTACTGAATATTTTCAGCAAAGGTAGAATATGCCGAAATTAAATTTACTTTTATAAAAAACACCCAATTTTGGTATTTTATCGTTCACCGAACTCAATTTTGAGTGTTATAATATAGAGAATATTTTCAGCAACATTGATAGTTAGTTCAGTGTTCGAAATTACACCCAACTTAGGTGTGTTCTTAAGTGTAACAATTAAAAGCAAATAAATCAATACAATCAAAACATTTGTAATCAGAGCAAAAGTTAAATAATCGGGTCACTTGTTTTTCGAATGAAAAGAACGCTATGATATCGGATGATTTCATCACTGCACCAACTAAAAAAAGAATAAATTCTCCAGAACTATTAGCCTGATTCGAATTACCCGAGTACCAATAATGGTGAGTCTAGCAAAAATTCCATTGTTAATTAAGGGTCGCGCTCCTGCAGAGACAAAAGAATTCCCGGCGCAACGAACGAACGAGGCACGCGCGCGCAAGGTCGCAAAGTTGACTGCGCGAACGATCCCAGAATTACATTATACGCGAGCGGTATATTAGCGAAAATAACAATCGTACATTTTATTAATCCCAAGAATGTCCTATGCAACATTACAGATCGTAATAAACGTTCATTGCTCGAGGAAAGTAATCGTGAAATATTTTGTCTCATTTCTGTTAGATCCTCGGTCTTGCAGGGTCAAGCCTTTCTTTTTTAATAAAAATGTAAAGCACGCAGAAATTAAGATTTTGAACATTTCTTTTAAATTGTACCGAGGATGCGCCCTTCCGCGAAATCGATCCTTACATAATGTGCTCGTACGAGATAGTACGTGAGAATTTAGAGGCTCTTCGAAACGTGTCGCATTATTTTATAGCATCTTTGACTTCTTCATCCTTTACATTATTTCCGTTCAGGGTCTTGACTTCCGGCTCAACAGAGCCCAATATCTTCCTTCTCTGCGTCAAATAATTTTTTTGGCATTTTTATAGACGAGCTCGCGCTGGCATGGCAATTTATAAGCCAACAGCGTAACTTCTATATTTACGACCTTGTTATAATATTTGCGCGCGTAACGTCACTTTCGAATTGTACGAGGATGTTGATTTATTAATTATGCAAGCATATTTTTGCAAATAGAAAGGGTCAAAGAAAGAACGCACTGGTTAAAAATGTTGGGATCGCTCTGAGAAGTTGATTTCAAATGCCTTTCGAAATGGATTATTAACTCGATAAATTGTGTCCCTGGAATCGGTCCAAAGGAGAGTACAATTGAATTTAGTTTTTTAGCACGTAATTTCTACGGACAATCAGAAGCATGTGTCTTGAATTATTTTGTTTTAATGACATATCTAAATATAATTTAACTATAACTTAAAGATATATTACTTTTTTGGCATACATTACAAATTAATTTCAATGTAACTAATTGAACTTGAATTGGATGTTATACATTCCAAAACTTCATGTTGAGATTTATTTTTTCAAAATTTGAATATAGACATTGATTTGATTGTAATGTTTGGATATGGAAGTCGTTCTTACAAGATGTTAATGTTTTTAGAACTCTTTTATTGCATTTAATAAGTAATTTCAGTAAATACCGAGTAATCCTGTTTTTATTGTATGCATAACAAAGCTAGAAAGAATATCGATTATTGGGATAGTAGAGGATGTTTCTTATTTTCTCTACAAATGCATCAATTTTTCATTTGAATGGAAATGTGCTTTCTATATATATATTCAAATTGCTAAAAACGTAAAATTTAAAATGAAATATCTTTTCAAAATGACTGATGATCTATGCTGAAAATGTTGTCCATGGATTAACCTGTACTTAATTGACAATTATAAAAAAGTTTATAGTCATAATGAATTAAACCGTGCATCATGACAATTTTTATCTTGGTGTTCGATTAATACGATATTATCTTATTATTATCACGCTATTATTTTTATCCGACTACTAGCTCTGTGCATACTTTCTCGCGCTACAACAAAACATCCTACACATGAACCCTCAAAACTCCTAAATTCTTATCCATTCCACGCAATCTCACGCATGCATCATCGCACCACTCATTCGACCTATAAATCCGGAATTCCGTATCCCGAGAGGACATCTATAGAATACCTCAGCAGAAAGACGGCGAGAGCCGGCATCCTCTCCACGAGGTTCGCGCGACGCCGCGGCCGCCGTCGTCGCGTCCACGGCGGCTAGTTCCTCGGCGTTCTCCTTCGGTCAGCTTCGCCGGGAGTGAAATCGCACCTCGGCGTCGTTGTCTCGATCCTTGCTGCTGCTTTACTTTCGCCGACGCCGCGGCGCCGAAACTGCATCTTTTCGACTATGGCTGTGGGAGCGCGAGCCGGGGCAGTGCGGCGTTGTTGATATTTTTTTATGTAGGTGAAAGAGATGATCGAAGAATCCTTGTGGATTGTCTCGTTGGGTTTAAGTGGACTTTGTTTTTGTTAGCATTTTTTTTAGATATCTGGAGTTACGGTAATTACTTGTAAAGTAGTTATTATGGGGATTTGTTTTCTTTGCTAATGTATGTGGAAGATCAGTCATGTGTCTAAATTAAATTTATGTTAAATTGTCATAAGTTGAGTACCATCAAGCACCCAGTTTTGGTTAGTCGTTAAATAAATAATTATGTATGTTACAATGATTAAAAGTTACTTCAAAATTATGTTGAAGTACTAATTAATAATTCTCATTTATCTGTATACATTTTCTTAGCAATTAGAATTGCGCATACTATTAAAAACTAAATTTTTAAGTATATAAGGTAGAACGATGTAAAATAAGGTCATTTTTTGTTTTTCCTTGTCAGTAATAAATTCAAAAGTTATATAGATATACTACAATCTTACATTACGTCACTTGAATTTTAAACTACTGCACGCAGTTTAATATTCGTCTAATTGAAAAAAGAAAAAAGACGATCTTATTTTTATCTCATAAGGTACTAAAATTAAAAAATAACAAAGTCTCTTGCTAATGGTTATGACCATAATAACGTGACCAAAAATTGGATCTTCCTTGAATTTAGGCTTTAAAGATTAATTTTTTAAAGTTTTGATACATTTTATATTTTTTACTCTAAATTTACGTAGAAGAAATATGAAATTATTTTTGTGAAAACGCATTTTCCCATGTATTAGATTAATTTATTTTTAAAGATATATAAAGGAATTGTTCGGTTAGTTTTGATTGACCAAAAAATGGATCTATGACGGTATTCACTCAAAATAATTTTCCTCTAAAATGTAATTGGCAACCAAAGAAAAATCGTTAAACACCTTTACAAGAAATGAACATATTATTCATACAGAAGTGGTTTCAAGTATAATTATGCACTCGTTAACCGTAACTGAAGATATTTAAAAAAAAGAAAATTCAATCCAAGTAAACCACTCAACAATACCTCAGCGAAAAAAATCTCCGTTCGAAAGACTTTACTCCAGAAAAGGATACATCTCCCCGTCCAGTCAAAAATGAAAGCCGACGTCCTGCCTCTCAAGTTCATTCACAACATTCTCCCTCGCAGCACTCGTGCACTCAAAAAAAACAAATACACTTAGAGTCCCCATCTTTATCATCACAAAAAAAATATATAACGCAGACGCGCCACGTATCCTCTATACCAAAAAGCACACATCGTCGCAATTCATCACACTAAGTCTCTATATTAAAAATTCGCGGTCGCGACGCGGGGCGCGCATGTTGGCAGTGCAGCACACGCGTGCGGCGCCGGCGAAAGGCGAGCGAGCGACTGCACAGGCGGAGGCAAGGGAAATTGAAGGATTCGCCTCTCTCTCTCTCTCTCTCTCGCTCTCTCTCTGTTATACTTGGAGCGGTGGCGACGACGACGACGACGACGCCGGCGGTGGGAGGTTAGAGGAGGGGAGGTCGGATCACTTCCAGCCTGCGATCCGTTGGGCGAGCGTGTGCGGCAGTGGAGGAATATAAGACGGCAGATTTTGTCGATGATTGCAGGGGGAGGGGGATAGAGGATTTTCAGAATTCAATCCTATACACGAAGGAGTATTCGATTGGGCTTGACGAGATGAATGAGGCTTGGATGATGTATGGGCAAATCTCTAGAGCTTTCGATTTTAATATGCCGCGCAAAGTTTTTTATGGGCTTGAATGATATTATTTAATACATTATATCAGGGGATTATTATATTATTTGAGAAGTGTAACGAGAAGAAAATGTTTATGATTTTTATGTTATAAACTGCAAAATTATTTGGAAACAATATACGCATGACGGGAAAGTTTGGTTGTATAAATATATTATAATGTTTGTCAGTTAACAATTGCCTAAACTTAAAAAATTATAAGCATTAATCTCACGTTATTTTAGCTAAAATTTTTACGATACAAGAAACAATTTTCATCCATTATGATTTAAAATTTTACAAATGACAAATATTGCACATTTGCATAAAGTGCGAGTCACGCACTGTAATATACACAAAGCTTAAAAAGTCATTTTGTGTGCCGTAACTAATAAATAAATACACTTTGGTTCATAAGTTTTTACCGGTATTTTAAACAAAATAACTTTAGCAGTCAATAATAAGTATTTCATTGCCCGAATGCATTGCACATGCACATGAAAATGTGTGACACCTGTTATAATTACATGGACTGGTGGTCTTAATTATTTTGTGTGTATTAATTTTCTCAATTTAAGTACTGAAAAAAGGAAGATGCCCAAATGATGGATAGTAAGTATGGGAAAATGCAGGGAAGCGCAAAAAAGAACGATAAAATTCGATAAAATAAGTGGAAAAATCACGATTTTATCAGACATTGGATTCTTCATGCTCATATCAGTATTGTGACGCCCCTATTAACAATTTACTTGGGGCTGCATGGACATTCTTTTTTTAGCGGGTTCTGAACCATGATAATTATATTTTAAATCTTTCGTAAAAAAAACTATTTTAATGTAATTTAAAAAAGTAATTTTTTGAAGGCACATATATGTGTAATATGTAAGTCAAAATTGCTTGTAGCATCCTGTCATTTGCGTATTTTAATATAAAAAATATTTCACACAAGTTTTATTTAAATAAGTTTGTTTGATTTTCTTCTGAATTTGCTTAATTTGATATACACCCAACGGTAAAGATAACTTTGAATATGGCTGAGTTATTTTTCTACGCGTTACCTGGGATTACAAAATATTTATATACCTCTTAATATCTATCCTTTAAAAATCCCAGTTAAGACAAAGCAAAACGACCCGCCTAATTCAAAGTTATTTTAACCGTTGGGTGTACATAAATGGTATGTTAAGAAATGAAAAATGTGAGTGTTTAAAAAATAAATTAGAGGAGACCTTGGCAAAATGAGCTACTTTAGTACCTAAAATAAGCTTTGTTTCGTTATAAGTATTTAACCTAAACAATTGTTTTTAAATATATTATTTTAATTTATTATCATCTAATTTACACAAAAAAAAACGATAAAAGATTCATAGAACGCTTATAAATAATTGATATATGAACAATGTTTAATAAAAGAGGGGGTTCCGTTTTACTTCGGCTTCCGCTACGCTGAAAAAGTATTATTTTTTACCTGACTATTATATATGCTCACTTTTGAAAAATATTAACTTTTTTAATGAAAACGTTTGGAGATTTGCTTATATAGTCACTGGAATTGAAAATTGACTTTGAATTATAATAGCTCTATTTGTATCAACATTTGCAATGCATGCGCGTACGTAACGTATCCTATTTACGGTAAATGTTCGAAAACGATGATAATGACGCTAGCGCGTCGTTATAGTCAAAATCAATCAATACAAATCACCTGCACACACCATATACAAATAGCGAACGAGTGTGCGTATACGCGTATGTGTCATTTTGATTTGTTTATATGCATGCGCATGCTGAGCTCCACTCTCGCCATCTACAGCGTTGGCTTTGCTAATCGAATATGCGAATTTGTGTCGTTTGATTATTATCAGAACGTGCGGCGGGATACCGAGAAAATTTTACCTTCTACTTTGAAAAAAATTTATGTACAGTGTACACGCGACATGTGTAATTAAAAGTTCAGTTCTTGGTAGAAAGTTATGTGAAAAGCACTGCAATTTGTATGTCGAAAGATAAAGTCCAATACGAAAAATTATAATACATGTATAGGGTAATCGATAAAACATAATGTAACTTTTTGTCAAGTTTGCAAAACATAAATGTTAATATGTATTGTATATCGCACGCCCAGAATAAGACAATTCAAATTGTTTTAACTTGATTTTTGTACAAAAAAGGTTTGATACGAAAATAGGAGCTCTTCACATACTTTGAAAATTTGTTTAAAAACGTTAAGAAATTATAATAGAATAAAATTCACATAAAAGATTTGTATTTCATGAAAAATTTACATTATTTATTTAGTTTTAACAAAGATATAGAATTTCAAGCTGTCATAATCTTGTCTTGGGGATACGATATATAATTACTAAGTTATTGCGATATATTATTTACCGAATTCTTAGAATTAAAATTGAAAAATCGATCAATGTCAAATTGCCATACCTTTTGACGTAAACAAAGAAAAGTCCTCTTATCCATACTTTCATTGCTTGATACACTCCCTAACGACCGAGAAATCGCCAAAGAAATCGACTCGACAAATATTTATCCCAATCTCTTAAAAATCCCATCGACATAACACATCCACCAGAGTAAATTCCCCGAGCGAACATTTCAATCGGATACCTCGCGACTCGCCCACTGATGTGTATACACAAAAATCAATTAAGAAAAGTGCAGGCCGGACAGGACTATATCGTATATTATACGACGCTCGGCCGTCGACCGGAAAAGGCACGAGAGCGCAACGAAGAAATAATCCCGCGCGCCTCCTCTCGCCTTGCAACAAACGCAAACAACGGCGTGCAGCTGCAGCGCAGCACTGAAAAGAGAGAGACAAAAAAACAAAAGGTGTACGCGAGACGCATCGCGAATTCCTGTTGCCGAGTAGGTACAAAAGGTATACGGCGCCGCGGGACGCGCAATAGATTGTGTTTTATATTTTGGAGTATCGTTGTACGTGCGTGTCGTCCTCGAGTCGTATTATAGAGAAATTTGTTGGTGCATGATTTTTGTCGCCGTTGTTGTTAAATGGCGCGAAGAAGGGAGCTGCGTCATTTTTGCAATAAAGCTCCCGCGCGTGGCTATAAACGTAGATAATGCCGTGATTATGTCACAATGTTGCCGGAGATTATATCGGGGAAAAAATTTCTAGGGCTTTGTAAATACATACAGATGCAAGCCTTAAAATTTCATATCGAGGTTTTCTTTGTGTTTAGAGCAGTTTTATGAAATTATAGAAAAATCGGAGGCCGTATTTGATGCCCTTAAATTTAATGAAGTTTAGACATGATGTATATGTACATTCTTACACCCAAATGTAATATTGTTACGAAAAAGTTTTCTCTAAAAACAGAATTTTTCGGTTTCCTTATTAATAGACATTTTTATTCCTAATTCATCACACATGAAATGATATTGCCATATACAATAAGGAATTTTCAACATTCAAGAAATGCAGCAGTGAAAAACGCATTAACATGTTCTTTGCATGCTCAATAAAAAAATGAGTTTCATTTGAAAATAAAAAGAACTCGTTTTTCATGTATCTATGCTGATTTTATAAGCATAAGATATTTCCACATTATGAACACCTACATAGAATAATTATCTCATCTTAGTCGAGACTGAGATTTATTAAGAAATATGCCAATTCTTCTATATATTATAGTTTAATCAGATTTTTTACTCTAAACTTTAGATGTTTAATATTTAATGACTTAATATTTTGAAAATACTTTATATATTTAAAACACAATTATTAAGAATAAATTGCATTGTAGATCCTATAATTGTTAGTTGTGTAGTCATGAATGAATACAAGGTGAATGCTCAATGTCATTTATAGTTAGCAGTTCATGTTGGTAGAAAATAAATTAAATCATTTAAGTAAATAACTGAACCAATAATAATGTGCAAATTTATATTATGTAATAATAATAATGAATAAATCAATAAATACTGTTAAAATCTAATAAAAACGAACCATCATGATTAGCCCTACTGTGCCAGTTCTTTTTCCATAAATATAAATTTTAAAAATCTTGGCAAGTTCAATGTTCAGAAACTTAGGGTATTTTACACTTGTTCATGGAGATATATGCATATTAAAAAAAATGTTTATTTGGATGACTAGTTTACACAAGGATATGTTCTTGAGCTACCTATGTATTTTGTGAACACTTACTTTATTTCTTGTTCTTAAAATACTATTCAATATTAGGTGTGTATATTTCAATATATTAATATGGGTATAAGTTAAACAATTAGCTGAATACTATGACCAACAGATGCCAAATAATTTTCATATATAAACTATGTACATAACGTGAAAAAAAAAAAAAAGATATATAATAACTATTTTACCAACAAAGGATAATTTTTTCCTGCAGAAATTTCAAATTGAATAAAATTAAAATTACAAGTACAGATTAGTTATTAAAAATTTATTTACAATTAACTTCAGAATAATTAGAATATAAATCTTTATGTACAAACTTATGCTTAAATGCAATTGCCAAATAATAAGTGTAAAACTTAATAATTAGCTAATTTTTTTTAATATTACAATTTTTGCATTATACTTCACTTACATATGTAATTAAGAAATGAAACTCAACTTGAATTTCCACTTTACTGTTACCTATTGTTGGTAAAACAGATTTCTACTAATTTATCATTTCTTTCAATCATTTGTATGACTAATATTATCTAAGTATTACTATAAAACTATCTACCTGTATGTTCCTTTACGTGGTGGACTTTCGTAATCAACCCTCCTTCTCTTGTGGTCATATTGTGGCGAAGCCGGCGAATGTGATCGCGAATGGCTTCGTGAGCGATGGCGTCTTCTGGTTCGTGGCATCTGCAGTTGACAAACAATTAATTAATATAAATGTCAAATTCACATTCAATTTAAAAAGTAAATTTAAAAAGTAATACATTTCTAAAATAAGAAAATGAAATTACTAATCTTATACATAACACTATATAATAAATGTTACCAAAACATGCAAACTGGATACTTAAATCTGAAGTGTAACGAAGCAAACAGTAACGAAAAGAATGAAGGGCATCGTGGATTGTGAAGAACATGAAAATACCAACTTTCACAAAAAAAATACATTTCATACACCAGGCTGGTAGTGGAATATGAAAACAACAGGTTTGTACGATAAAAGTAAAGAGAATTAAAATATAATTAGTGTAGTAAACTGAACAGGAAAGAAATGATGATAATGATAATGATGATGGTGAGAGATAAGAGAGCCGCTTTCGACAAGTACTTACATTTGTAAGGCGGAAGAGGCTCACTTGGTCCCAAAAAAAATCGAAGAGTGATGATATCCAAGAGCGTGAGGATGAAGACAGCGATGACAAAGAAGCTTGTTTTGGTACAAGACTGCTTTGTGATAATGAAGCAGATGAGGAGGACATCTGCTCAAACCACTCTGTAAATGGGTGTTGATGACAAAAGTAAGCGTGATGGAGAAATGAAGGTGATGATGATTTGACAATAAATGATGCAATTATTTGTAGGTAAGATAAGAGATGTTAAATGAATGTAGGATGAGTTTAAATTCACTAATATCGTAACCACTGTTAAACTCATATGCTGTTTATTAAACAACTTATATATAAAAATAATTATTGAGATTTTAACTTTACATTAACTTTTAAACGTTATTATGGCCTACTTCTGAAATTTAATAAATTTAATTTACAAAGAACTCAGAAATTTGAAAGTTATATATATATATATACATAAATGTATATAAATTGCGTAAAAGCAATAAAACGGCAAGGCAAATATCAAATATGTGCGCAAGTATCTGTAAATCCATTCAATAGAAATTGTCTTTTATTTAAATGATACTTTGAGACGTATAAAACTTATTAATTATTTCTAATGAAGTATAAAATCTCAATTTTTCTTTATCAAACTTGATTATTGATCGAAAGCTTCAGAAAAGTAATTAGAATTCTACAATGGAATCATATAATGAAAAATTACTTAATAGATTAACACAGACTCTGACATTCTTGGGATAAAATCAAATACATCCACGGACATCTTTCACAAGCAACTTAACTCTTCAAATCACGATAAGAAAGACACATATCAAACTCATACCTCTGACAAACTTTCCATCGCTAAATCAATCACTCGTTACCATAAAACTTCAAAGTCCACCTGTGCACCATACCCCAAGACCAATAAACACACCTCTACATGAAAAGCCAAAACACGATCATGACCCAGCAGGAAAAAGCTCTATGTACACACCTTCTGCTCACAACAAGGAGTCACACGCTTCACAAAAAGTACACACACACACACACAGGTCTTATAACCTCTATAGCAACAGATAAGAATCGGTGATCAACAACGAGACCTTGAAAGTGAATCTGCGGAGAGCGAGTTTTAGCTAACGTCGTACGTCCCCGAGAGAGTAGTCCAGCAGCAGGCCGCAGAGAACGCACGTATATGATCGATCGGCCGAATCAAGGACGACGACGACGTCCTGCGTTGCTTCCTCCCTCCCTCTCTCTCTCTCTATTCCTAGCGAAGGAAACACCTCTCTATAGCCAACGTCCTCGAGGATGCGTACCACGTATACGAGGATCGGAATAAAAAAAAAAGGCGATGCTGCGAGCGCGTGTTGCTGCGCGAGGTCTAGGCCTGCGCGCCGTTTTCTCTCGCTGCTTCGGCCAAAACGCAGAGACTCTTTTCACGACTCGGCGGCCATTTTGGAACATCTGCCCGGCCGTGTGTACGACTCGCTTCGTCTCTTTCTACGCTGAGCGGGGACGGTCAGCTGGACCGTCACTTTACGAGCCCGAGCGTGACTTTTTACGCGAATTGCTAATTTCGTGTACAGAAGCTGTTTGCGTTAATTTTTTTTTTTTTTCATATGATAATGCATTGCGTTACGCTATCGCGTTTATTTCTGTGTCCATAACGTCTGTTTTATTGGTCTAAATTAGGAGGTTTATCTTGATTAACAAGTCTTTTTTCGATGATTTATATATTCAAGTATGAAATTGAAATGAAATAACATTCTGAATCTTTGATATTATCAGCCTTTATCTTTAAGATTTCATTGATAAAAAAAGAACATGCTTTGTTACAGAAGTAAGCTTCTTCAAAACTTTGTACACCTCTAAATTTTATCATAAGTGCACCAAATACAAATAATTCTTTTCTATACATATGCAATGCCATTTTGGAGCAACATTATGCTCCTATACATTTTAATACATACATTTTAATAGAGCCAGATCAATGTTGAAAAGTTAAATGGATAGATAATTATATTCTCTGTTTTTACGTACCGCATAATATTTATTTTTACAAGTTTGAACAGTATTATTTAATGATTCAGGTTAAATTTCATTTAAAATAAGTGCAAAATCCTAACTAAATCAAATATAAATAATTTCTTTTTTCCATAGATATTATTTCCTATTATACCATATTGTACATATTACAATATGCAATAGCATCGCGATTTCGCAGCAACAAGATTATAGCAAAACGGAGTGAGCAACAGCCGCGACCTAACGTTTGACCGTCAGTAACGCGATCGTCAGTGACGCATAGTGCGAAACATACACAAGAAACGCATAATATAATAACATCACTGCATGCTTAGAGCATAGCGAGCATAGCACATCTGCAGAGAAGAAGGAAGAAAGACGTCGCCGAGGGGAGAAGCCCGGCTTTGCCGCGTTTTTCCGCATCATGCATCTGCATGCTGCTGCAGCCTACAGCAGATATATACAGAGAAACAAGTGTGCTGTGCAACTTAACCAACAAAAAGAGAGAGATATATATATGCATAGAATCACAGAGGCGCCAGCTGCAGCAGCTTGTAATAATTGCTCTCGAGAACGAGAGGATTAAAGAGCGAGGAGTACAGAGAGAATTAGAGAGAGAGAGGATTACATGCACAAACACACGCACACACGCACACACACACACACACACACAGCTGATATATGCGCACAAACGCACGACTTACGTTGACGATCGTATGTAGCGAAGCCCTCGCCCTTTCTTTACTTTTTAGCGGCTCTCTTTTATTTTACAGAAAAGAACTCTCTCGTGCAATAAGGTATGTCTCTCTTTCTCTCTCTGTCTCCGAAAGTGGATGCGGTAATCCTCGAGCGCTGCACGGCTCTCGTTGACCGATGCTGCTGTGCGCTGCACTGCTGCACTGAGGAGCGGCACACACCTTTATTGCGCTCTATCCGACCAACGGAGCAATGTTACCGAGAAGAGCTGCGAGATATGTACGTGGTGTACGTGGTGTACGCGACGTGAGAGACGCGCGTGCCCGCGACGTTTTCAACAACTTCCGACTCTTCCGAGCTCCCGCGCGACCGTCATATATATATATATATATATATATATACATATATATTTATATCTATGTATAGACTAGCGAGACTTGGGAGTCCGCGACCCGCAGCGTGGTAACGCACACGCTGTATGTTGTATACTGTGTATTATACCGCGTCTCTTTCTGTACAGGGGTACGGAGTACCTGATTCTCTCGCTCGCTCTCTCCCTTTCTCTACTGAGTATACGCATAGGGGTGAGGTACACGGAAAGAGGGGGGTTGCTGCGGGGATGATCGATCGATGGGGATTGGTTGGAAGAATCGAGAAGCACGCGCGGAAGTGCACGAGGTTAGGCGGAAATGGCCGAGAGGAGCGCGCGCGCAGTGGCGCGGTGGTTCGGCTGCTGCGAGAGCCCGCCGGCGGGAAATTCGAATTCAATCGAGGCTTTTGAATTCCTCCTTGGTGTTCGATGTCCCACTGTAAGAGGTCTCTTATCTCGTCTTACACTTGTGAATTTCACCGGTTTCTATGCAACTTTGTATAGAGGAGGTTCTGATTTCGATTTTGAGCATACAAATCTCAACCTGACAGTGTGAAACTTCTTTTCAATTTCAAATAAAATTTCATTCATTTTTTATTGGATACGAATAGCAAAGAAAAATGAATTTCCATGTTTATTTACCTATACTAAATTATATACTTCACCGATCCGACGAAACTTTTTGTTCCTAATAAAGTCCAACATTTCAATTTTTATATACTTATACAAACAACTTGATTTGTCACGGTGTGCTACTCGAAGCCCAGGCTTTAAGATATACGCTAAATCTGTTAGAGATTCAAAAATTTGTTGGTATATAGTTGTTCGGAATTTAGTACACCAATGATGTCGAAAAGTGGTTAGTTTACTGTTTGAATTACTAGCTCTATTAATATAGTGAAACTTCATGAGTAAAAAGTCACATTTAAATGTAAAAGGAGTAAAAAAACTGAAGGAAGAAACGAATTTAGATAGGTCATTACTGATCATAGATACAAAAGACGTGATCATCTATCTAAATTCGTATTTCCTCTATTTCAAGCCTGGGCTCCGAAGTGCTGGTTAAGGCTTAAAACAATAAACAATTTGGATAGTGGTTAAGATTGTATTGCTTGTAAGTAAAGATTATACAAATCATTCAAACTCGTCAGTTAGTAGGTATTATATATTCTTAAATCACTGTAAAATTTTATCAAGTTTGTGAGATCGTTATTTTGTTAAGAAGAGTTATTTTGATTTTATTTTATCATGGATTCTTATACAGAATTTTACGAAATTTAGCTCCAGATACACCTTTAAATTTTAAATTAATTGTTAATACATTTTAAGGTAAAAATAAGTCATTTATCATATATTACCTATTTTTCGTTGGTATTTTTGAATATGTTATCAAAGTATAATGGAATTTTTTTTGTTTTTATTTATGAAGGTTGTTAGGTCCCTTTGATTGGCCATAATGTAAACCTGTACATATTATCTTCATCTTCATCGCAAGGTTTTGAGAGCCAATAACAACGAATTGGAGTTTTTTAGGTTGTATTGTGGTCATAATAACTAATTAATGAAAATTAAAATTCTTAAATTCTTTAATACAATTTATTTAACAATTTTATTGTAAAATTCGAACATAACTTCTAGAATGTTAAAGTAGTGAAATTTACAATATAAAATAGTAAGTTTTACTATATACTGTAGTAACTTTTGCAATACAGATGAGTCTGTCCCCAAGGTACAAGACAAATAGTAAATTTGATTACACTATTTCACTCAGTGTGTAAAATTTAATTATGAATGTTAAGGGGGCAGGCTGGGTTAAACCTAAAAATAGATTCTATTTTATGAGTCCAGAAAATTTTTTATGTTTAAAAGCAATTATTCTGAAAATTTTTATGCTATCAATACTTAATAATATCTTAAATTTTATTGTTGTAAAATCTCAAAATCTTAATCTTACACGTTACAATAAATCACTTTTTTCAATGCCACATTTATTAAAGGAACTTTGTTCCTCACACGATTCTAGATGACTTGATGAACGCAAATTTCTTTTTTCACAGTTATTCGACTCCTTTTCACATGTATTACAAAACGAGCGGAGCAATTTTTTGTTAAAATTAATTTTATAATACTTTTGTAGACTTAATCAATTTTTTAAAACATATTTAAAATTTTTTTTTAAAATTAATTAGATTCCCGAAAGAAAAAATAAAAAAAAATTTAACGAAAAAGTGATTCGCCCTATTTGTAATACATGTCCACAGGAGTCGAATATACGTCGAAAAAAAACATATTAGGCTGTTCAGCCTGCATTGTATAATATTTAAATAAATAAATAAATAAACAAACAAATAATAACATTCATAAAATTCTTCGACTTGTTAAAGTTTTAGTATGAAATATGGCTTAAATAGACTATAACTTTGGTCAATAATTTTTATTTTAAAATCCCCTCATTGACTGCATAACTATATGTATTATGAACACAATAAAACCTTAAAAATCACAATGTTATTAGTTCTCAGAACCTTATGGTAGATGATGAAATATAGCGGTTTACATAAATAATCAAAATTACCAAAAAAATAGGTAATATATGATAAGTGACTTATTTTTACCTTAAAATGTATTAACAATTAATTTAAAATTTAAAGGTATATCTGTCCCCTTAATTAAAAAAAACATTATATTTTACTTTTTTGTCGATCACTGATGGTATTGACCTATCAGGGCAACATGAAAATGGTCATCAACTATAAACAAATTCGTCTTACCTCCACTTCTGGTCTGAACCACCTCCCAAAACCTGGGCGTGAAGTGAAGAAAAGACGAATTTGGATAGTTGTGAATCAAAGTTTGTCAATACGAAATTTTTGATAAACTATATGAATTCATTGTTTTGTCACTTTAAGTCTGGGCTTTGAGTGGTGCACAGTATCAAATCAACTTGTTTGTAAATACATTTAAAAAATGTAATGTTTCGCAGATATTGGGCTTGAGGGATCTCTTATTAGGGGTACAGTATTTTAAAAAAGTTTCATCCGAAACAGCGATGTTTTTCTAAACTGTGTGTTTATAATTAAATAAAATAAAAGCAAATTTTTTTTAAATTGTGATTATTCGTATTCATTTGCAAAGTGAATATACATTATTTCTTCATTGGTTAAAATTCAGATTTGAATAAATTTACAATAAGTTCTACAAATACTTGTAAATAAAATCTAGGCAAATTTGTTAATATAATATATTGCTCGAATACGTAATTAAAAAAATATACTTTTATTTAAGAAAAAACCTAAGCTCACTTGCCTTCTATATTGGAATGATTTACTATTTTACGAATTTTGAAATACAATTTCAATCGCATAAGGAATAATGAGTACGGGGAATAGATATGTTATCGCAAATAAGGTAAAAGTACTAAAAAGAAAATATACTGGACACTTAAAATGGTACTGATAACTTAACAGTCAGTATTGGGATTTAAAGTATCATGGCCGACGCAAGGCAGTCGCGACATTTTTCTTCTTCGCAAATAAGCATGCAAAATAGATGAATTTTAAAACTAATTTTATTGAAGATTTCTGCGCGAAGCTTCTTATGATTGAGTATGGAGTTAAAGATGGTTGGAGCATCATGTATTCATTTTTTATTGATACTTTCAAGGGATCAAATACCTGATCTACTTTATACAATTTTTTAAGAACTCTTTAATAATGTTAGCGCAAACGAGTATTCGATTCAACACAGTTGCAGTATTTAAAAAAAAAATTCAAACAAATTCGATTAGATTTTTGTTCCGTCGAATGTACATAAATAAATATGTTTATATTTGAATCAATCTGTATTTACGTTACATACAAAAAAGCTTTATAATATTATTTTAGTATATTGGGTGTTTTTATTTTACAATATTTTCTAATCTGGTTAAATTGTGATTGTTTATCTATATATCGTTTACTTTTCTGCATTAGTAACATTGCATTTTTTAGTCATATTTCATATAGGGTTTAAATTCTAGTTTGAAAATATAGTTAAAAAAATTCTTATTCTTAAACCATTAATGAAAAAATGTGTTTCTTTCGGTTTTGTGCAAAAGTTTACCTAAGTATAATAGCTAAGTATAATAAAAAAATTAGAGAAAAATAGAGAAGTGCAATTGAAATACGTATCTGAAATTTTGTACAATGGTACTTAAATTAATCCAATCTGGATGGGCAAGTGAGTTTGAGTGTTACCGTAGAGCGGGGTGTCTGTCCACTATTATAAAATCAAAAATTTAGACATCTAGAAGCTGTTGTGCATTCATTTTTGACTATAACTGGAACGAATATTTAAAAAATATGTTTGTTTTCAATTACTATTGTCACGTTCATATAAAAATGAACGTCAATTTTTTAACCAGCCATTTAAAGTTAGTGTTCAATTCAAGTTAAATTCCTGAGATGGAAAATTTGTTCTGGCAAAATCTCAATAAGACTTATATTGGCGCTAATATGAGTACTAAGTTGTTGGTACATACGTATACATTACGTACCTGATTAGACAAAAAGAATTTTTGAGCTACGCTAACTTTTAAGAGAAAGCTTAAGTCATCAATAAAATTACTATTTTGACGATTAGCGCGGTCTCTTGAGCCACCAAGTTTTTAGTAGTTTACTTTGATTAAATAAATATAAGACTTGAACTTATCGACTAATATATACTAAAATTGGAGATAAATATGTATACATCTTATGCAGATCGAGTTTAAGAGATTGTTTTAACTACGCTGTCCATAGAGAAGATACACGTAAAAGCTAATATTTCACGAGTGCCGGGGTGTCTTTAGCCACCGATTTCTTTTCACAATTTATCTTTGCTGCAATGAATGTAACCTTCCGCAGTTTTGTTTATTCAATTATTCAGAAAATTTGTTAATTACGTTTCATAGACCTTTATTTTAATTCATATTACCGTTTAAAGTCGGAAAATTTTACATCTATAACAATAATAATACAAAAAGCTCTAAGTGGCCCAAAATACCCCGGTCTATGGGGTGTCTTCGGCCACCATGTTTATCGGCTAAAGTTTTATATAAAGATGATAATCAGGTTACTTAGCTGGAAGAAGGAAAAGTCTGAAAGTATACCCAAGTATGGCTACCGAAAGAGATTTTTAAAATATGGCAATAGAGAATGATACAGCCCTTGAAAGTTGAAAAGTGGCCCAAGACACCCCGCTTAGCGGGTTTTGTATTTTTATGAAACTTTGAATATATAATTTAGTGGTACCTAGACGGGAAGCGCAGCACCCGTCATTTCATTGAATAGGCCGTAGATCACGAGATATAGGCCCTGGTACGAAATTTGCGCATTATTATGATGAAGATTGACACCTATTGAAATAATCACAACTTTTCAAATAAATATCATAATGTGAGATTTACTTTGAGAAGTCAAACGTGCAAAAATCTTGATCTGTTCTAAATTTACCGTAGATTGAAAGTCGTGTTAAAAATAGCATGAAAATTAATGAATTTTATAGACTTTCAAGTCTATATAAATCATCATGCTATTTTTAGTATGATTTATAATCTACGGTAATTTTCTTAAATAAAGTTTATTATGTCTACTTTCATCTAATATCTTAATGACGCAAATACGCATGTAGTGTTATGAGCTTTATCTCGAGATATAACTAGGGGTGCTGAACTTCTTATCCTTATATGTAGGTACCAGTAAATGATGTAAGGACATACGCCATACCTACTTTACCCGCCGATAAATATATTAGAAAAATTCGTTTTTCATTTTCAGGATCGCTTTATTTATGGAAAATGAAGAATGGGAATACTTGAATTGTTATCACAATCGAGCATTAGTAAAATTACGTTTATATACTAATTTTCGATTCTTATAGCAACTCAAGTTTTTCGTTCGTCGTTTTCTATTAATATAGCGATCCTAAAAAGGAAATTTGATGCTAATGCGTATTTTATGAGAGAAACAAAATTTTCTAATATATTTATCGGCGGGTAAAGTAAGTCTGATGCATTCCATTAAAGTTCCATCAATATCAATGACCTGCAACCCTTACTCTTTCTTTGTCACTTGAGAAATGCAAATTCTTGTTATCTATTAGCAAAAAATTATACGAAAATATTGCATAATAATACAAATTTTCATTCGACTTGTGAATAATATTATAGCGAAGAACGTCTTTCTGAAGAGGGTTCTCTGAGAAAGAAAAGAAAATAGTCAATAAATTAGGATTTTATAATCTAATTATTTGGCTTGTTAAGAACACAGTGGCGCCAAGCAGAGACATGTAAAATAGATGAGGTGCTGAAAAATGGAACTGAGATATTCAGGGAAAAATACATGACTTTTATGAAGGTACTAACAAGGCGAATTCAAAGAAATATTTTGAATACAAAATTATATCTTAACAAATTATTGATTTACTGTAAAAGTCTTGGTACTGATAGATCTGGCATTGAAGAAACTATTATAAAAACGTTTTCGTACCTGATATTACTTCCACATTACAATAAATAATAATTTAGGTAATTTATTAACAATCAAATCTTAATGTTTTTTAATATATGAAAACTAAATTTAAAGTTTATAAATATATTTAAAGTGGGCTAAAAAATAGCTAATTAGTAAAAGGTCGCAGTCCATTCTATACACTATTATAAAGTAAAAAATTCTTGTTAATGTGTGTACTTTAATTACGGGTCGTCGTTTACAATAAAAACGATAGCAAGTAATTCCGAAGGACAGTCGTAAAATTTGACGTATTTTGTATAACGTGATGTGAACCTTGGTAAAAGTTCGTCGACGATTCCACTCTTTAATCGTACTCTTAATCTTATCAAACACTAGTATTTTATAAACACAAAGTCTTTTATATATTTCAGCTGTGGACCCGCAGTTATCAGCGATCCCCCAAAGAAAGAAAGAAGAAAAAAATTCATACAAGGCCATTTCTCATTCCCAACTTAAATGTTTTAATTTAACATTAGCCTGCAAGGAAAATAAGAAAATAGGTTTTATGTCTCACCTGCCGTGGGTCCACTCTACCTCTCGATTTCTTTCCCATATTCATATTCATGAATTAAAAAGTCGAAATACACCAGCGGTGGAATGCACAGAATGCACTATCAGTATATAAACACACCGAAGCGAAGGAAGAAAGAAAGCGAAGGGAGCCCGTCTGAATGAGCTTCTCGGAACCGGATAGCGAACGGCGACGACGCGCGGAGCTGCTCCGATGGTGTTTCAAGTTTACATTTTTCTCTCTTTCTCTCTCTCGCGCGCGCGCGGCGGAGACGCGATTAGGTATCCATATACCTCACGGAAAGAGATACATCGCGCTCGCACACCGGCTCCCACTAACCTATAAAATACACTCTCGCGCGAGAGACCGCACGTATTTCGCTCAAATTTCTTTAAATAAACTTTCTAATGTCTGTCTGTCACCTTCGGCTTCTCGACTCGATCCATCGACGCTCCAAAAATTTTCCCCCCGCGTTCTCTTATCACTTTGAAAATTTTGCGTTAAAAAAAATAGCTCCAAAAGGTTTCGATTTTTCGTTGGTTATAGTGAAAGACTCCGAAAATAACACTCGACGATCGTTGCAAATATGAATACTCCTAACAACAACAGCAGCAGCAGCACGCTTTTTGCCCTCGGACGAGTTTTTATCACAGAAAAAAAGTACACAAAAGTGTATAAATACCCGCACCTTCGATAAGCTCGAATATCGAGCGAAAATCGTGGAATAAAGAAGGCCCATCATCTCTCGCAAACTCTTTATCGAATTTCGCCCGCCAGTCTCTCAGAATTCTCCGCAAAGATTTGGTAGACAAAAAGCGGGACACAAAAACCTCTGCTCCCTTTATACTGCACGCTCGTATAAAGAGAAGAAAAGGAGAAAAAAAAATACTACCTGTCCGAGTATCCAGCGATTGAGGAAATTCTTGCAGACGCTCAAATAGGCCCAGAGCATGGTGTTATTGTCGCGTTCCTCGTCGTCCAGGAGGCAAGTAGCTTCGGTGCCGTCTCGGTGTCGACGGCCCCATTCGCGCGACTGTACTACAATAACTATACACTATACCCGCTATAGCTCCGGCCGCGAGCTGCGCCGGCTATAGTGCGCGCGCACGAGTGTTGAGATACTGTTACACCAGCTGCTGATGGATACTGGATGGTATATAATACGCGTGTGTATAAGGTGTTGCGCTCACGTGCAGGGACAACGCACGGATTACGTCTGGTATACGTATAGTACATAGGTATTAATGTCGAGCGGGACTGAGCAGATGGCGCCAGCAGACTGTCTTGGACGTCTAGAAGGAATTTTGCGCGGGAAGATCCGAAGAGGAGCCCGAGCGAGTATTGAACCACGTGGTCGGCGCGCCCAGGCGTGTGCCTTATCTGTGTTGATAAAGGTGGCGAGCGAACGAGACGATTTGCGAATCGAATTGAATGGATGAGAGTGAACATTTTTCAAGATGATTTTGTATAGCGTGTGTGATATATATTTCTTTGGCTGTACCATTCATATTAATTTGCTCTGAGCTAATATTCTTTTGTTATTATTATATGCTATAATATATGCTTATTACTTATAAGCTACTTCCGAAATATGCACTTGTCTATATTGCATCATGCACGCATACACAAATTAAGATTGTTCTTACACGGAAGTGAAAATCAAGGGACTTGTGTGTAAATAACACATTTTTTATAATACATATCAATAAATTTAAGTCTGAAAAATGTTGTCATTGATCATGTATGCAAGATAAATTACTTCGAAAATCGGATTTCTTGGCAGGTCTATGGAAATTTGATTTTGTTAATTTGAATAAGAAATATAGTTCTGTCTAAGGAAATTTAAGAAAGTATTAATTTTTAAAAAATCTATATATAAATTATGGGGCCCAATAAACCATTTTCATCATATTGCAACTGCGTATAAGAATAACCTTAAAATCTAACATACAATAGGTAAATTAAAAACATATAATGAAGCAACTATGGGATAAATTTTCAATTGTTATACGATTTTTGTAAACATCATTAATTATTATGCAATGTCAAAAATATAATCTACTGTTAAAGTAAAACATATTTACTTTTATTAAATGTGCAAATCACTTGTGACATGCGGTTGAACAATACTCGTACGTTTGCATAACAAATGAATTTTCTACGTGTTGGTTGAGGAATGGAATTTGATTAGTATAATAATTATACTTTGGTTTTAATCAGTAAAAATATCTCCTTACCTTACTGAACTATACGAATATTAATTAAATTAATATTCGTGTTTAGATATATTTACTTATTTTAAAACAATGTTTAGAACGATTTGTTTTATTGTGTTAGTACATTTAATAAATAACTCAACCCCTGACATCAAACTCGCACAATGATGGTGATGCTAAAGCTGACCACCTGTCACCGACAAATAAGAGAATCCACTTTTCTCATTTACTTTTCAATTTTGAGTAAATACCTTTATGGAACGTTATAGACCCAATCAAAACCAATAACTTTCCAGAGAGACATTTTCACAAAATTAAAAATTGAATGAAAATAGTGATTCCCCGTATTTTCCGGTAACGGGTGGGTTTATCATCACCTTAAATAATAATTAGTGAATAAAGTATGCTATCTATATGAGGCGGTGTATGAAGCGTCAAATGATCCTAATGATAAAACCTAAAATACGTACTTGCAAAGCTAGTAAAGTACTGGTTGATGCAAGAACTTTCGATCTGTTCAAATTACTTCCCACAGTAATCTTAATCGGTGCGAATGTTTTTGATGATGAAAGCACTGTATCTAGCGATGTCATCCACAGCTTTTTGCATGCCAACTGAAAATGGAATCGATATTATTTAGCCAACGAAAACAAATTGCGATATGTACGCTTAAATTAAAATGCCCTCTATTTGTTATCTGTAATTTCTTTTTATTTTCTTCTGAAAAATCTTTTGCATAATATGCAGGTATTTCTTTATCATATGTGATTACACAAATCGAAATTCTTAAATGCTTTTCGTATTATTATTTTTTTTCTCAGCGCGTTCGTGAAAAAGACTCTATTCCATGCTTGCAAACCGAATGGAAAATTGGGCATTCCGCGCGTCTTTGACGAAAAATACGATGTGTAACACAGGTGGAAAGGGCTTTTTCAGACTCGGATGATGATTTGAGTAATCATCATCCTCGCGTAGAAAAAGACCATTTTTCCCCAGTTGCACAATGTACTATTACTTTATTTTTTTAATAAGAAATTATTAAAAATTATATGCATTGCTACACCCTCATTTGAAAGGTTAGAATTCTTAAGTGAAATGAAAAACCATCGATCGAAGTTAATACCTACGTTATCTCGTAGACGAAAAAATGGGAAAAGGCAAAAAGCGCGCTCTAATTTACTGACTTCTTTGATTTTCGAAAGCAACGATTTGGCGGAGGCATAATTACCGATAATTTCAATGATCTTTCTTTAATGATCCTATACAACTTGAGTTCGCGATACGGTAGCAGTGAGATGTGTCAAAATTGTGTACATTACAGATTGCATGCAAAAACGTTATAGAGAAAGAAGAAACATTGTGGAAAAAACATTAAAATAAGTAATAGTGCGGCATAAACCCACATGATAAAAGATAATTTAAAATACTATAAATATTGACAGTTTTCACAGTAGAAGTTTGGCTTACAGTATAAAAATAAATCACTATTCCTTCTTGATACAACTACTTTTTGAATTAGAAATGTTTGAGTCGTTTAAAAGTAGAATATAGTATACAGTAATTTAATATGTGGTAAAAAAGCATAACGACTTTCAGCCATTTTTAAGAATGTTGAGATATTAAGGTTTTAATTTTTAAATTGCCATTTCAAATATGTATAAGAAAATCATAAATTATGAAAAAAGGAAAACTTTTAAGGTGGCTCCATCGCGTAGTTCCGTATCTACGCGGAGTCCCGTGAGGGGTACACAATTTTTTTTTCTAATATCCAACGAACTTTTAATAAAAATGATTCAATATCAATTATCAGACTTATAGACCTAAATATATGTTATAATATATAAAAAATAACAACAATGCACATGCATTTGCATAAAAAATACACCCATTTTATATATTTATTAAATATTTTTTATATTTTGCCATAAGAGCCCATGTTAAAAGTTCTATTTTCAAACTTTTTTTCTCTTTATTATATCTGGCAACCAAAATTTCAATAGAATGTATCAAACGCACATCTTCACTGGGATTCTTATTTTCTGTTAATGGTGGATTTTGAAAAAACGACGGAGCCACCTTAACTTTTCTATATGAAAATATACCATGCATAGATACCAAAATTACTAAAAACATTTAAAAAAAAGTGAACTTAAGTTGTTATGCTTCGAAGCCACAGAAATAGGTTATAGTTTGTAGATAGACAACGTGCGATAAATATGTTCAATCGATATGAAAGTAAACCTTTACAGCATTCAAAACTTAAAGTATTAGTCGATAAAATAATAAAATGTAAGAGGTCTTTCATACTGGAAAGAATAGAAATGTGTACAATATTATTACTGAGTGGATGAAAGTGAATAAACTTATCTGCTTTAAAACGTTAGTTCTTCATTAAAATTCAAATCTCACAAGTTTATAAGTATAATAAATCTAAAGTTGTATTATATACTCAGGTATATTTTGAATTTTATATAAAAGTAAAAAAATATTCACAGTTCATAGTTTGACTGCACTTTGGGCTTCTTTAAACTTTTCAACCAAACTGCCAATATTCCAGAACTACGTAATATATAACTATATCCACATACAAAGAATAAGAAAAAAAAAGTGTAAAACGAAAAAGAAATCAATAATAAAAACAGAGTCGCATATCCGCGGACAATTACCAATGCTCGTACGTCCCTGAACTAGAGAAGCGCTCTCTCTCTCTTGTCCGCATCGCGAGCGAGTCACAATATACCTACTATATCCTCCCTCGCGCGGGAAAGAGAGTCGAGCGGAGCGCCGGAGTTGCACGGCCTGTATACATATACATATCACCTCCACGGGCCCTCACGGTCAATACCAAAAACTCTCTCTCACTCTCTCTTTCTCTCTCTCTCTCCCTCCCTCTCAATCGAAACTAACCCACTATAAAGTAAAGAAAGAAAAACAGAAAGTATATATAGAACTCAGGATAAGTATTAGGTTGACGTGCATGCGTGTGTTTGTCGCGTACCTTGCACTTCTGGAGGCGTTCCAGGAGGCCGCGGGGCTCGGCGTGAAGCGCGCGTAGGAACCTCAGCTGGTGCCGCGAGGTGCTGCAGGTGCTGGCGAGCCGCGCCGCGACGAGGGCCCTGCTCATCTTACGAGAGCGGCGCTCCGGGCCGCACTGCGCCGCTACAGCGGCACCACCAGCTGACGATCACGACTCCGTGTAAGAACGGAGAGTTCAGTGTGCGTGGGTGTGTGTGTGTGTGTGTGTGCGCGCACGGGCGGAGGAGGACCACAGCGGGTATTACGCAGGCTCGACCCTTCGCTGGGGCGCAGGCGCCCCGACCTCCATTCTCGCTTCGCTTTTCGTCGCACTCTCCTTCTATACACTCTCCTCCGCGCTGCTCTCCTCTGACCTATATAGCCCAGAGCCACGCTCTTTATGCTGACTCGAGTTTCAATTTTATCCCTGGAGCGTGTTTGAGATTTTCAAATTTACGCGACGATGGTTGCCTTCGTTTTGTTCCGCTTTGGTGATCGATGCGAGGCTCTATTGGAGCGGAGGCCTGGACACGGCATTTTCACTCGTTCTGCGTCTGTGCTTGTATATGCGCTGTAAATAGCTGGTGTACGTGCAGGCTCTGGTGTCCTTTTTCTTTTTGCCGCCAGGTGAGAGGTACAGGTATAGCTCCGTGATGGTGTACAGATGAGATGCCTGTGTATAGAGGACGGAATGGATTTTTAGAAGTAGGTATATCACAGTTGAGAGGGGAGAGCGAGTAATGTGGGTCATTATCAAGGAGAAAATCAATTTGGAACTGCGGCGAGTGATTTGGGGGGGTGAGGTCACTGTATAGGAAAGTAGCGCGCCGAATTGCTTGAGGTGTAAAGGGTACTAAGGATCTGTGACTTTGCGGAGAGAGCCAGTGATCACTTCAATGGCGCTACTAGGGTAAACAAGTGAGTGTCCTCGATATTTTTATGAAAAAATTCTTACAGCTAACTAACAATTTGAATAATATCAGCCCTGTATTTATTGATTTAATATATTTGTTTTGAATTTTAAAAGAAATGTTACTATTCAGTTTTGCTCCGACCTCCCCGGTTTTTTGCATTTCTCTGTACATTTATCTGCAAGAATATCTGAATAAATAAAGAGGTACAAAGAAATTCTTTACAACCATTTGTAGACTTTACTCAAGTTTCTTTTACTGCATATTTCGTCTGCTTCTGTTTTACCGCAAATCTCTGCTGCAGAGCTGATGTCAAGAGAGGAGGAGAGTTCAATAAGGGCGGTTTTCATCCCCACTATAACTGCAATAATCAGCCAATTTTCACTGAAATGACCCGTACGATGGTTCTTCTATAAAAATAAATAATTCTGAGTTAAATAGAACCGGTTTAACTGGTGCAGTGACTCTTTCACTTTTTACCTATAGTTTACAAGGTTTTATAAAACTCATATCGTCATAATCGTTCTAATGCTTCCTTTGGGGTTTATTATTAAATAGTGAAGTTCTGTACCGGTCAAACCAGTTCCGTTTAACTCAAAACTATTTATTTTTATTGAAAAACAATCGTAGGTGCTATTTTAGTAAAAATTCTTCAGTATCTACAAGAATCTCTAAAGAGATACGTATGCAGGTAAATTTGCAGTTATTTACGATAGTTTTGTCTATATTTTTCTGCAGTTTTTTGTTCGTAATGAAAAGGAGCTCTACCGATTTTTGACAAAAAATTCTTTTTATTGACCTTTCTTCAAATTTGTATTGAGAGGAATATTTTAAAACTAGGTAGCTGTCAACTAAAGAAAAATAATTAACATTGAGTAGTATTCAAAATAAAAACTTTAAATGCATTTTTCTCGAAATACATTTTTATAGATTTAAAATGTTCCATGTGCCAGCCCTCTTAACTTCAAATATTCAAACAATTTTTTTCATTTTCTTGTATCCTAGACAAAAGAAATTGCTAGATTTACAATTATTTAAAGTATATATGTCAAGATATGATTACCAATGTAGTGAAAAATACGAATTTTATGGGTTTTTTGTTCACTTAAACTGAATTGTATTTTTTTGCATAGAATAAGGGTATACAAAATAAAGAAAACAAGCAAATTTTTTTAATTTAGGGTACAAAAAATGAAATAAAAATTTAAAATTGTTTTTTTAAAGAGAAAAAAGAGTATTTTCGCGTATAACACAATAATTACTACACTAGAGGGGCTCTAAGTTGGCTCTAATTTTTTGCATAAAAATGAAATCAAAAGATTTAGAAGAATCAGTAGAGCTCCACCTTGCATTTAATAATATAAATAAATAACCGTTATATGGATAATATTCACTGACAAGGGGAGTGTCAGACCTCCGGGTCACGGATTTTTATGAAACTTTGGGGCTCGCTTTTTGATACCTAAAAATGAAGCTCAGAACCCGCAGTTTATTCGAATAGGCCTATGTATAAGAGATATAGCATATTGTATTAACATTATTAGTATATATATATATACATATACAAGATTTTTAACATTGGGCATATGGATAATACTATAGTTTTTAGCTGTATACCAGGTTCTAGGACCCATTAGATCAATCTACGGGTGCTGGGTTTCATTTTGAGGTACCAGAAAACTATTTTCAAAGTTTCAGAAAAATTCGTTTCCCGAAGGTCTGACACTCTCATTGTGAGCTTGCATTTTAAATCTTACATTTCACAATTATTACATTATGTATTAAATTATGTATAACATTTTACTCAGGTCAGGTTATTCGGTTACGTTCGGTGTTTCAAAGTTTTGTGATAACTACGCTCTCATGACCTTGCCAAAGTTTAAGCGAAATCTCACTATATACGCATGATAAGATAGAACAACAGGCACCTAATCCTGATACCATTAATAAAAAACATCTGAATTTAATGTGCATGTGTAGATTTTAAATCAGTACGCGTCTTCTGTAAACTCTGCACTGTTATTCATTTAAACATTCATCGGTAAGTAACAGAGTAAAGTTGAGTGATGGCACTTTGGGATACTTGACATTAGTTATTCGGTCTTTGTATTCTATGCTGCAATAGTTGCAGTAAAATTCAACTTCAAAGTAATATTTAACCGCTCTACTCAATTTTGAAGATCACATTTGAAAATATTTAATATACGAAAAAAGTGCCCTCTTTGTTGCTGGATAAAGGACATAAGGTAATTTTATTTTACAAGAGCTTTATATTTATGAGCAATGTATTTCCTCTGAAAATAATTTTCACTAAAATTAAAATGATTACTCGTATGTTTGATTTTAAAATCTCACGACAATTACGTAATTTATATGTAGGTGCACTATAAATATACTGGGCCAAGTGCACGTACTACATTTGAGTAAAAATGTCTGTACGTAATACGTCATCTTGTGCGTTGACGTTTATTCGAAAAATTGAAAAGATGAATTACAAGCAATAGGTATATTATATTATTTGTCATATATTACATTATTTGGTATATTATATATAATTAAAGAAAATAAATAAAACATATCTCACTTTTTTTCCCTAACATCGATTGGTACGTTATCTTAACGTCTTACTTCAATATTAGCACTTCCAATCAAAACAAATCTAGACCTTTAAACAGACATTATTTTTCTCCTTATTTTCATTACACTAATAATTCACAGTATTTAATTGCAATTGCATAACCGTACACCATATTCATTATACCATGAATCCGCGATTCTCATACATAAAACGACACTCACGGCGATACCGCCTCGGAACACTTCAAAACAGACGCACAGTCGCGGCGCGACGCTCGTACTACAGAATCAGCACGGCAGTAGGATTGGCCTATATGCATCGAAAGTGCCTTCCTTATTAGACGCGCGTCCGCCCGTTAGGGTCTTATGTTTGAAACTGAAAATTCGACGCTATGGGCTATTTTCGGATGTATGTAAGCGTCGAGCTGCGGGCGCGCGCCCGCGGATGAGATAATTACGCCGCCGCCACCGTCGGCGCAGCCGCTTGCCACATCCGAGGACTGCACGGAGAATGTATGCCTTTTCGATATTTGGGTGTTTCTAAGCCGCGTACGCGTGCACCGTATCTATGTATACAGGGGATATGTTGGGATTTAATCGTTTCGTGAGATATAGCGTTGGATGGAATATCGAAGCTCGTGCGGTGAGTGATTCGTGGAATCATATTTTTGTGTGGTTTCAGAATTAGTAGAGATGTTGATATGTGAGCGGAGCGAGTGAGCTTTGGAGCTGTAGAAAGTAAAAGTATTAGGTACAAATATAGCGTGGATCTATAAGCGATAGGGATCATGGCCTACTTCACTTAAAATATGTGTTAATTGGTTTCTTTTTGTTTATGTTCGTACGTCTTTCACACGCGAAGAAAATTCTGTATGTCGCGTATGAGTAAATACAGTTGCCTATCTTACGATTTTATCACTGCATTTATCTTCATATGGTAGCTCAAATAAATAGTAAAGATATCTTCGAACAACAGAGACAAGATTCTTATGAAATAAAAACATTAATTAAACAAAAATTGAATTTCATAAAGTTGCTACTAAACTTAATAAAGTATACCCCGGTTGATTCATCGTATTTTACATAGTTGTGACGAGTCAGCGATCTGAAGACAAATACGGGCTTGGCTTGCATCTTGGACTGTTCGCCCTTACTATTATGACTCAATATTCACTTAAGTTTAAGTTATATTAATCGATTACCTTATCTCACATTAGTTACATAGAAGATCCAACCCCACCCATGTTTAAATTATGAGAGTTCCTGTGAGAGACAAATACTTAATCATGATCTTTGTTATTGTACGGATATTTCTCATTTGCGTTTTATATATGAAGAATTCTATAAAAAATCGGTTGATAAGTGGTTTGAAAAGTGACAAAAAATAAATGATGAGGCACGCACCTGCAACTTGAGTTTTCTTCTTGTATGGGTCCTAAAATATACTAGAAAAATGTACAACAAGCTAAAAAAACCTTGTGACATACTTCCTTATGTATATCAGTTTTTCTTATAGGAAGTTAACATAAGAATTATTGGCTAAAAATGGTCATTATTCATATAATAATTACTTGGCTCCAAAGGGTGAAAAAAATTCTTTTATGTAAAAGAATATGAAAAACCGCTGCCAATTTAGCTTCCTCAAACTAAATTAATTATTCCAATATGAAATTCTTTGTTCTAATAAATTAATTTTAAATTGCTGTATCTCTTTCTAAATAATATCTCAAAAAGGGTGTGCTTTTTTATCATTGATGGTTTGACAAAAGATCAGTTTTTACTAAAATTACAGAACGATAGGTAATAATCCTTATCCCAACAATTTTTTCTCTGTACGTAATTTATTAAAATTATTTAAATATTTAAATCAACTGTACTTAGATGTTAGCACGTAGATACACTGAATTCCTAATCATCTAAACTTTTGTGAACGATTTGCCATCATAGATTTTCGAGATAAACTGAATATGACTTAATTCATGTATAACGACAGAAGGGAAAGAGCCTATCTAAAATTAGCGTTTGTAAAAGATAGGTAATGTTATGCTCTATTTAATGCATTTACACTAAATTAATCATAATATTTCTAACATACCAAAAAACTCGAAAAACTAAAACTCAAAAATCGAAAAATCTAAAAATTGTTATAAAAAAACGAGTTGATGAATCTTAAAATTTCTTTTCAATTTCGAATCTTGATACAAAACAAAATAAATGAGTTCTGTTTGGTAAAAAATAACTGTGCCATTCTCGAGATATAAGCGATCAAAAAATATTTTCAAAAACTACATAACCTCAAATATCTTGAAATATAAAAGTCGTTGTGATCTGGACAAAGAACTCGTTCAAGAGATAGTAAAGAGCTACCGTTTTGGAAAGTTTCTGATCAAATGCTGTCGATATACTCCAGTATTCGCAGCTGAAAGAAAATTGACTTTTTTTACAAAAAGACTTTTTTTCCCTTCAAATGAAAAAGAAAAAACCTAAACATTTTTACAAAATATTTTTATCCATATTCCTAATCATCTCAAATTTTTTCAAAAATGTTCATTCTTATATTTCACAGATATACCGTTTGAAAAAAATGACGATTTCGTGTATAACAAAACAAGGGAAATAGCTCATTCAAAATTTCGGGTGGGAAAAGATGGGTAATTTTATGCTCTTTCAAATGTATTTGTATGGTATCAAGAAATCCAACAAACTAAAACTCAAAAATCGAAAAACCGCTAAAAAAACAAAAACTCATTATAAAACAAAAAAGATTCTTTTGAGTCGCCGTCTTTAAAGAAAAACAAAGAAAATGAGCCCCGAAACATTAATATTCACCGTGTATATTCAGAGTAATGTTGATCCACACACACAAACATACAAACATACACAGTACACACACATACACACACGCACGCACACACATCCATACAGACATTTTCTAAAAATAGTGTATTTTGATTCCCAGTATCTCCAAACATGTTTCTAACATGTTTTTAGTAATTGTTTATCATCACAAAGTTTCCTCTATGAGAACGCAAAAAGAATAATTCGAATTTTTCGTTAAAGAATCCGCATAACGAAACAAAAATTAAATCATTTCATTTCAAATTTATTTTTGTGTGAAAATAAGTTTTCTTGGCCAATTTGAAGAGATTGATTAAGTTCAGCGTAGCAGCGAGCTTTTTAAGCCGATTTCGAGTATTCGATGAGATCATTACGAGTGGGTTTGGCACTGATTCTAACATGCAGAGCCACTTCTCTAAGTTTACAAATAATCGGAAATGGTGACTGAAATAGTAAAATTACTGACATATATTTTTAATATAATTATTCTTATAAACTTGCTTTAGAATCTGTCAGTGCTTTTTATTGTTCCAATGTACGTTTGACATTAGACGTATAAAATAACGTACATGTATCAATCAAAGACGAAAACAGCAATTGAATTCTTCACAATTTTTTTTGAGAAGGAATAGTAAGTAACTCCCGTCACGGATCCAGTTCCTGATCAGCTAAGAGCAATTCCTGTTCAACTCTGATTTCCATAAAAGCCAATTACAACCAAACTTTTTAGACTTTGAACAAGAAAATCTAAATAATAGATAGTTATATCTGCAATCTTCAAAAAAGTTTTTGGAGCAACAAGTTTCAAGTCATATTTTATGTAAGAAAATGATCAGGAATTGGGTCCTGATCAGGATCTGGGTCCGTAATAGTATATTGAGAAGACAATATCACACAACGTTCATCTGAAATGTTACGATACGAAATATCGTAAAATTAAAAAGTCATAAAAAAGTCATAATTAAATGCGTGTCACTGTACGTTTATTAAAACAACATGTTTTACCAGGAAATTTTCACAATATCGAAATCATAATACATTGCGATACAGTTCTTTCAGCTCACCATTTTACTTTTTTGTTCAAATCAATAAAGTTTTACAGCACAAAAATTAAAAACCTAAAAGAAAACATTGCAATTGATCCTTGAACTCTATCCGAACTCGATTACGTAAAAAGAAGAAAAAAAAGCGCGGCAGTTTCACCGCGTTCGCGCATGTTGTCGTCAAAACACTTGAGCCCCGCACGAACTTTCGCGCGCGGCGTGAATTCTGAATTTCTTTTTCTTCCCTCGAAAAAAGCTCACTCCCACACACCTATACGTATATACTTATACTGCGGCAGCGGCACGGCACGGCGCGGCGCGATACGTCACGGTGTGTGTCCTGACACAATTCCCGAGATATACACCGAATAAAACCTGCGCGCGCGCGCGCGAGACCAGCTCCGCAGCTTTTGCCGCATTATTTTAAATCGCAGCACTGCAAGATATCACTCGTGGGACTCGCGCTGGATTATAAGCTCCTGCCTTTTTCTCCGCGCGGCAATTAAAAAAGTGCGTGACACGTTTTTCTTTACTTTATTTTTAGGCCGATCGTTATATGTATATTTCATAATTGTTTAAAGGACGTTGCGTGGCTTTCTGCGGTAGTTATGACGTATTTGGTAGAGCTTTAAATATTGAAGTTTTTAAGTTGTGAGAATAGTATGCGTACTTTTTGTATAATAATAATGATTTATTTGATGGAAATTGGAATAATAATGGAAACTAACGTAGATTTTACAATTTAATTTATATAATTTGTGTAATGTTTTATCTTTGGTTGTCAACAAATTTTAACCCCATATGAGAAGTTTTTTATAATCACCTCAGGAGCGCGTACAAAAATCTAAAAAAAGTTTTAACAAAGAATATTAAAAAATGTAAGAAAATATATATTTTTAAAAAATTTCAAATAAAAATTATAAATTGTACGTTAATAAAATCGCTCTTCTTTATATAATTCTAAATAATTCTTAATATTTTCTGTCGAAACTCTATTTACATGTTTTGTAGATGATTTTAAAAACCTAAATGGCTAAAAGACCAGTTTTCAGTAATGCCTATTCTTAAAATGAGCTTTTGAACATTATTCATTGTGTTTATAAGAAAACTATAGCGTATGAAATGATTATAGAAAGATACTTTTTAGGATAAAAATTACAGGATATAAAATCAACTTTTATTTATAACAGAATGCAAAAGTTAGCATACAAATTTATGCGATGGCATAAATTCTATTATATGTATACCATCGAGCTGCATTAACCCTTTAACGTGAATCGTGCATTAGTAGTAGTAACGGCTTACAATTTACTTTGTTCAACTGCACGCCTAATTTTTTACTTTCTAAGCTGAAAAGGCACTTAACTAATTGATCATACGTTACTGAGTATACATGAAAAGTAAAATTATTAATATTTTAATGTAGCGTTTAAGAAAATGAAGTAGAAACTATGATTTACTAACACCAACGCAAGTCACAACTATACGGTTTAGGCCGTTGTTCAAGGGTTAACAAAAGACGAGAACAATGGCACTTTCCCACTAACCGGATTCCCCTATCAAAGCCCGCAACCCTCTTCACTAGACACTGTATGTATATCGGAAAGTCCGCGATATCAGTTCACGAACTTCGTCCTTGAGTTATACGAAACTTTTCTGTTGACGAAGAAGAGTCTCTTGTAATTCCAGCTTCGCGCACTGTAAAATTGAAGCTGCAGGTAAAAACACAAAAAGTCGCAAGTGGGTGGTGTCAAAGAAGAATCTTTGAAGAAACTTCGTTAAGAATAGACATGCGACGAAATTTGTACATGAATTTCTTTTTTTAACAACACTTTTTGTATTGAATACAAATGTTTAGGTACTTATTTTAGTTTTTCAACGGGACATGTACTTTTGTTCGTGATTTTTCATTTTTATTTTTATCCCTCAGACCCTTATTGTGATTATAAACAGCAATGATGATTCATAGCTAAATGTGTACGCATAACTATAGATTATAACTATTAATTTTTATATACTTTTAAGTATCATGCCCGTAATGCGTAAATAATGAAAGTGTTTACGCTTTGAAATTTTTTAATGTTCAAAAAGGCCAATGGTATTTTCAGAAAAGCGTAATGGTATGAATTTATTATTACTCGAATAACCAAATGTATTGTCACAGTTTTCAATTGTATAAAGTCTTGAAGATTATAAGAAAGATGGCTATTAAAAACAGTTATTAAAAAGGTTGCTTTAATAGTATTTATTGTCTGATAAAAAAGAATTATAAATATAGCAGTTTATTCATGTCTAATTCTTTATTATGATATTAGCACTACTGTAAATAATCATTAACATAAAATAAAACTTTATTTTTTTTCACTATTCAAAGAATCACTATTTAAAGTCACTGTAAATCTTTTAAGCAGTTATATATTAAAGATGATTTTTGAAAACTTACGAAATAATATGGTAGTTTGCAGAAAGTAGGTGACGTACACACATATTCTTATAATTTAAACGAAATACATTCCAAACGTTTGATCATAGTAACGAGCTTCCTGATTGGCTTAATCAAAACAATTTGAACTTCCTTCAACTTAAAAGTTTAGCAGTGACTAGTCACCCTTATTCCTTAACTAGTACACTGTTTTATTTCTTTGCCGGCACGTTGACTTCAGCGCTCGAATTTGTTTAAAAGCCCGCAATTTCGAAAAAAATTCCCCTAGCGAGTCCAACACGCGGCAGGCGCGACAGGCCAGACGCGAAAATGGACTTAACCGAGAATTCCCGATCGGAACTCACCTTACACTCTCTTCCCCTGCCCCCTCAGCATAACCCTTGCTCCTTTAAAAATCCAGTACTCCCATTCCTCCGAAGAACTCGAAGAACCTCTCTCCCTCCGCCCTCTGTCCCTCAAGCGCACCTTTCAATCCTCAAAACAAACTCTAACCTCAAAGCAAAACCTCCAGGGTATAATGGAAAACAGCTGGTCCGCGGGCACGAGGAGCGCAAGAAAGAGAGAGGGAAAGGACACGCTGAAGCTGCAGCTGCTGTAGCACATGGTCATGTGCGCGAGCGAGAGAGGCAGCATCGTGATGCGCCGCACGCGTCGATCGATGCGATCCCCGCTGGCGCGCGCGTTTCCTTGGCAACGACGACGGCGCGGAGCTTGCCGTTGCGCGAGCCGAGAGTGTCATCGAGGAGGGGGTTGAAGTCCGCGAGCCAGCGGCGCTGGCTGGCGGCGCGCACTGCACTCTCGTTGAAACAGTCAACCCTCGACACGCTCGCGCTCGGGACACTTCCGCGTGCCGCAAGCTCGCTCGTCCTTCCTTCATCCCCTCGTGTGCCCGCGCGTGCCCTCGTTTCTCCCTATTATCTCTCTCTCTCTCTCTCTCTCTCTCTCTCTCTCTCTCTCTCTCTCTCTCTCTCTCTCTCTCTCTCTCTCTCTCTGTCTGTCTTCCTTTTGCGTGAGTTTTCTGTGCTTGCCGTTGGTGCTTGCGGAAAAGCTCGCGCCCAACCGCGCGTCTGCAAGTCGAGGCTCTTCCTTTTTTTTTCTTTGCAAAAGTTATCGAGAGTGGGAGTTCGAGAACGCAAGATTCCGAGGGATAAAGGGCACAAGTAGGTATATTTCATTCAGAAGTTGTTTTGCCAAGTTGTGGAGGGGCTTATTTTGAATGAAATGGGTTATGCAGCAGCTGCACCGCAAAGTGGGTTGATTCAGGATTGTGTATCGCGATAGCGCGCACGTGATATGCGTGACGAGCTGCAGTACTGAGAGGTGATATAACAATTACACGAATGCTCCTGTATGCTGTGTTGTACGAGGACTAAGTGAAGTTTTTTGAAAACTTAAAATTGTCGTTTAAGTGTTCGTAATAGAATTAGGTTACGATGTTCATATTAGTCTAATAGACACTTGTAAAATCATTATTTATTGCGATCAAAAGAATATTTATATAGCGATTTTAGAAGTATCAGTTGGATCATAGTAAAATCATTATTTCGCTTTTAACGAAATAACTTCAGTGAAAGATTTGTTTTAAGAGAAACGTGTAATTATAAGAAGGAGGATAATTTGACGATTTGAAGCCCGGTGAGTAATGAATGAAAGCTTTGAGTAGCTATAGTTTGAATTAAAGACAATTCGTAGCGTACAAATTTGTTTAGCGCCACGCTCTATAAATATGCTGCTCGTTAACGCGTCAAAGGCATTTATGCTTTTAGCGGCCGAGAGAGAACTCGAGGCAAATAAGACTCTACGAGCGTTAATGAAATGTATCGCGCGAAGTGGTCACGATTATCTAGATAGTAATTTCTGTACAAGAAGATTCTATTAAAGATACTGAGTATGATTTGAAAGACATAATGATAAGTGTACCAATAAATTTATCTAGCAAAGATAAGTGAATGTTCTTTGTAATCATTTATTGCAGTTACAAATCTTACTACCTATAGGTACTGTAAACGTTGCGAAGCATTTTTTAAAGTACCTATTACGAAAGAGAATTTATAGCGTGACACGAGTTAACTAAATTAAAAGTATCATGTAAAAGTTAATTAAAATGTAAGTAGTACGCTATTATGAATTATGTCATATGAATTACGACACAATTTTCTAGATACTTTTGAACGTCAAAAATTTACCTTCCGTCGAAAATCCAAAACGCATAACCTAAAATAAACAACGGGTTAACTTTAGATTTTGTTGCTGTGATATGTACATGCTATTATAAATAAATTTGTGAATAAATTTACTATGTAAACATAAGACTACCTACCGGCACTGATTGTTCATAACTAATGATGAATTTCTATGATGATGAAATTTAATGGCATTCTGGATATTTTATTTATTTACACATATATTTTTATTAATATGTAAGTACACATTACAGGAACAAAATGTAAAGTTAACCTGTTGTTTATTTTTGGTGATACGTTTTGGGCTTTTCGACGGAAGGTAAATTTTTGACGGAGTGGAAAAAATTTAAACTACATATGTTCCATTTTCATTCTGCTGCAAAATTTACGCTCCATGTGAACGCACCCTCATAGTATTAATATTGCCTAATTTTCACATTATGCTTATTTTTTATTCCGTATGACTTAAACGAACCAAGATAAAGTAACTATTTGTTATGTTAAAGTAACGAGCATTTTAATTGCTTTAGCTCACAATCAAATCTCTACGGTAAGAGTTCATACTGATTATTAATATTACAAATTTCTAGCAAAATATGACACTTTTTTGTAAAGGTGTATATTGTTTGTATTAATAATTCTAACATCAATTTCATTGATGTAGATTTTCAATTATGTTTTCATTTAAATGATATTTATTACGATATCCTTAGGCGTTAAATATCAAACCCGCAAGTGATTAACTTACTCAATCAATTTTTTATTTTATGAATAATTTTCTTTATGATTTTCACAATTATTTATATATTAATAAAAAATATTTTATTATGTAATGGATATCATTACTAAAATTTACTAACTTGGAAAAAATCGATATTTTTGTATAAAACAAAAACTTATGCTTTGCTGATTAAAGATCTTTTCATCTACTTTTATTTGCTTTTGGATAATTTTTCTAGCGGTAAAACTTGCAGAGCTATGGTTAGACGTAGAGGTACTACTTTCCACAAAAATAACGCACAATTGAGGTCAATTTTTTATATCTCGAGAACAAGGGCCTATCGGAAAAAACTGAGGGTATTACCCATTATTTTTAAGTGCAAGAAGATAACGTTTAAAGCTTCATTAAATCTGTTTCCCGGAGATCTTATTAATGGCAATAAAATCATATAAGTAAATTATTAGAAAATTTAAATGACTCAATGTACGTGTACGCCTGAAAGTGTATAAGCAATTAATTGAATTACAATTATGCAAGTTTATTTATTTAGTTATCTAATTATATCCTTATGATACAATGTTCATTTTTTATGTGCTCTTATACTAAATTAATTGAAATCAATTTAAACGAATTTAAGCCTCTTCTTACCTATCGAAAGATCGTTTGGTCTTCACGAGATTGAATTTTTTTGCATGTTCATTTGAATAACAAATGCTATGGATTATGACGATTTAAACTTTTAAAAACTTAATAAGAAATCTTTGAAAGAGAAAATAAATCTAAACGCTGGAATAAATGTTCGTGCATAAAAGTAGAGTCCCTGCAAAATCTTGTTCTACCTATATTTTTTATCTTAATTTTTCAAAATTATGCGGAAAACTGTAGTGCAATATTTTAGAACAAAGAAGAGTCAGTAATACATAATGATTTGTTAACTAAAATCAGTGATACATTTTTCATTGTATAAATAGAATAAGATAATGATTTAAAATACACATAGTATATCATTATTTACGAAAATTATAAATAAAATTGCTGACTGTATTAGAGCATGCTCTACTTATAGAAACATATAAATTCACATTCTTTTATAAAGAAGGTTGATCTAATGACTATTTTGTATTGTAATCATTTATTTGGGATATAAAAACTCAAATTATGAACAAATTTTAAATTTATACGTGAGGAAAAAGTAATAACAACAGTAGCTGACATTTTTTAGATTAATCTTTTTTTACTTAAGTTTATCCTGAAGCTTGTCATCAGCCATACGCTTATATAGTTTTTTTATAATGATATTGGCATATAATAATAAGATTGGTTTTTCGATTCATGGTAAACTATATCTATCTTTAGCAATACAAGCAAAAAGAAGGAATCTAAAGGGTAATAAGTATCTTAGAGGAAGCGACTGAAACCTATATACTATTATTAAGAATAAAGAAAACTTTGTAATTGGCATAGAACGAGTTAAGAAAATCGATTACATTCTTCTTCAGATACATACTGCTACATTATAGACGGCATGTAACTGCTTACAGACATATATATATACATATATCATACGGCTGGAACTTTGATAGCGCTTCTTTTTAAAGTAGTTTGAGTGAAAAATCCAATAAATCGGAGATTAAGAATCACATATCTTTTCTATAATAGTGAACAAAGTACACTTCAATTCACGAACAAAGGAGGCGAGTTTATAAGGGATGTTTTCAGACAAATGTAACAAGGAGCTAGGTGTTTACGCCGAAAAATTCTTTCGTCGAAAAATTTTTTCGGCGAAACCGCTTAGCCTTGGTAACAACACAGTTTTTGTAATTTTTATGATTTTAAGGAATTATTCATTATAAACGGAAATTTTAAGCTAATCAGCTTTTTGCCGGTGTTAGATAAACATTTATATTAATTATAAATTAAGAAAATGGCGAAGAGAGGAGAATTTGATCTACGAATAATCCGTATAATAACTTATTCCGCTTGCAACTACCCCATTAAACAAGAGTAAAATTATTTACGCTTTTACCTATCGTCGACCAAAAGCGTTTTCAGCTTAAAATTACCATTTATTATATGAATAATTTATTAATGATATCAAAATAACAAAAACTGAGTTGTTACCTTTGCGATAGAGCAGCCTTTACGCATCCTCCTCCTTTTCAATATATAGGTCACCATTCATTTGGAAAAAATGTTTAATTCCATAGTTTACATTTTTAGCACCGTTAATTATGCAGAAACGCATTTTTACAAAAGATGAGTAGACACTTTATTAGCCTAATAATCGTTATTCTTTCTAATTTTGTATGTATATAGAATAAAAATGGAGGGTCATTAGGCGTCTGAGATTGAAATTAATTACCTATTGAATGCAATAAAATTCGCTTTGATGTTAGAGTGAAATGAATGTCTATATTTAATTTTTTAAACAGAAATAACCGAAATATGATTTTCATATGGTCATTTAGCAATGCCGATTTGAAATATATATCTTCCAATTTTTAATTTCTATCTGATAAAGAGTAATCTTTATCGAAATATAGAAAGTGTATGCTCTCTTTATTGGTTAGTAACTGAAAATTTGAACCTATGAATTTGACGTTAAAACATTAGATTGTAAGTATAATACGTATACAATAACTTTATTCGTAGACGTTTCAGCTTCGTAGAGGAAGATTTGTGATGGTAAAGAATTATGCTAAAATTATTATAGAAACATGTTTTGAGACATTGGGAATCAAAAAACATTATTTTTAAAAAAGGTCTGTGTGCGTGCGTGCGTGCGGGCGTGCGTGCGTGTGTGTGTGTGTGTATGTGTGTGTCTAAGGATGTGGGGTCAAACATTTTTTTGTTTTTCGACGCGTTTTAGTTTTTCTTAACGGTTTTTTTATTTTTGAGTTTTAGTTTTTGGTACGTTAGAAATAATATCATCGATTCCGTGTAAGTGCAATTGAAAGAGCTCAAGATTACCTACATTTTCCGATCCGAAATTTTGGATAATCTACTTCACTTGTTTTGTTACAGACGGAAACGTTAGTTTAATTTTGTTTTAACGGTGATACTTGAGAAATGTAAAATGTAAATATTTTGATAAAAGTTGAGGTGATTAGGAATATAAAAAAGAATATTTAGTAAAATTTTAAAAGCAAAAAAAAATAATTTTGTGAAAAAATCCATTTTCTATCGTATTTCTAACGATTATTCGATAAAACAGCAGCATTTTATCTGAAACTTTCTAAATAGTAGCTTTTTACTACTTCTTGACTGAGTTATTTGCCCAGATCATAACGACCTTTATTTTCCGAGATATTTGAGGTTATTCGAAGAACCGAAATTAAAAGCAATTTTAAGCTTCATTGACTCGTTTACGATATTTTGAAATCGATGACGTAAATTATTTTGGTATGTTAAAAATAATATGATCGCGTCAGTGTAAATGCATTTGATAGAGCATAAAATTACCTATTTTCTCTTAGATGAAATTTTTTATAAGCTATTTCCAATCTTTTGTATACAAAAAAACTGAATTTTTGTTTAAGCGGCGATATCTTGCAAACATATGATGGATAATCTTTAAAATAAATTGAGCTAATACTCTTTTAAAAAAGTGATGACCAGAAGAGACGAAGCACTTAATAAGCCAACCAAATTTAATTATGAACATGATTGGTTATTGCCTATTAAAGGCGCGAAATTTGAAATATAATTTTTTTTATAACTTTATTTGATAATATTTGATAATATTTTTAATATGCTATAAATTAAATTTTTAAATTCAACAAAATTAAATATAAAATTAAAAGTTTATTAAAGAATATACTTGTGGTTTTGTTTATATAATAAGAAAGACATTTATTTCAAGATTTGATGGATATATGTTTTATTGGAAGTAGATATCGTTACAAACGCTTCTTTCTCGCACTTGACTCGGGACTATATGCTACATGCACTATAGCCAAATATCCACTGAAAACAGTTCTGACTCTTAACCTCCAAACAAAGGAGGAGAACATATTTAATATAAATAATAGCAGTTAAAAGTTCTTTAAATGGATAGCTTTATTCAGGGGAGATTGGGGTATAACAGGCCACTAAAATGCAATTATACCTATAGAAATTATACAAAGCATAATTAAAAAATAACTAAAATAGCATTTAGTTACTATATAATTGAAGAATGTTATCTTATATTGAGATCAGTGTTGAATGTTTCTTTCCAATATTAAAAGGCACTTATAAATTACAATATACTTATAAATGAGTAACAAATATACAGTTTTTCACTTTTAAAATAAGTGTAAAGACTTATTTTTACTTTAATACCCCGAAAACCCTTCGAAATAAATCTCAGTCAAACCTTAGTTCACTTTTTCTGTCTGCTGTACTCGATGTACACGTGACGGACAAATATTCGGATCGAACGTTTTTAAAATTCTCCAATGAGATTGACCGATTCATAGGAATTAACCAATAAGGTGTAACACGATTTCAAAACTTTCGATTCGAATATGTGTCCGTCGAGTATACTTATCTTCAATAAAAATTATAATTTTTTTAATTTTGACATTTACCGAATCTTAAAATATTCCTTTCATTATATACATAATGGAGGATCTCTACCATTTCTCTTCATGCATATTGATTGACAATGAAAATTTTATAGTTTTTGCTTCCTCCTACAGGAAGCTTTGTAATAGTAAACAAAGATTATGAACATGATTTTTAAATTCAATTTACGATAAAATTAAATATAAATTTGATTAATTTTTTTAATGATTTAAAAAACTCCCAAAAATAGACAGAACTTAATCTTAAAAGTAACCTTATAGCGTTTCTTTCACTTAGAAAATGAAATATCAAAGACCTATAGATGAAAAATGATTTTTCTTCAAAATAATTTTTACAAATTTTGCTTTCACAAAGAAGAACCGTTGTAATAGTAAAATAAAACTTTTTAGAAAAAGATGTTAGCAACATCTTCTGGGACATTTGTAATCAAATTATATGTGTAATCAAATTATGTGTGTGGCTCATCAGAGCTAGAATATTCCGTGCTAAAGCCTAACCAAATTTTACTGCTGTATGTCATCTATATTTAAGAGAGGCTTTAAAAATTCAGGGGATCTGATCGGATTGTTTTGATACTACAGCTACTTTTCGTAAATTCAAAATTTTTTAATTTCGAGTTTTCAAAAATTTTTTAATAAAAAAAGGCGTTTGAAAAACTATTTTTTACATAATAAAGTACTCATCAAATTCTCCATTTTGACACATGAAATTATGTAAAATGTGCCTTATTTCAATTGTTATACTAGGTGATTAAGAATTTTTTAAACCTCTATTTACTCGAAAAATTGTCCAAAATAATCTAGCAATTTTTTTCTTTATATTCATGTGAAACTGTCATCAATGAATTAAACAATTTAAATAATAGATCTAAATTGCATAAATTGTGCAAGTTTGAAAGAGTAACGATTTTCACGAAAAAAACTAGATTTGTATCTACAAAATATATTTATTGTTTAATTCCGTGGTTGTTAACGTCCGAAGCGTATAGGAGGATGCCTATAGCGGCCCCCTCGAAGGAACGAACGAGACGAAGACCAACGCGTAAAGCTCGTTTAGGAATGAATTTTATAAAAAAAATTAATATCCTTAAGCGCGGGGAAAGCTAAAAAAAAATAATATCTATGGATTTGTCCCATTTAAAGCAATGTAAGAGTCTAACCATGCTCGGATATTTCTACTTATTTTTTTTACGAATTTTCACCGAATTTTTCTCTAGTTTCCCACCAATTTCCTTTACCACTCTATTTTTACCACTTTCATTCTTTTTCTAAAATTCATTTTTTGACAAGCTGTAAACAATGGTATTACGTTTATACGTCCCCCTTAACGGCTTATTTATTAGAAATCTGTGGGTATCCGCGTTTGACAATTTGCTATTACTAAAGTTTACAGTTCATTGAGGATAATTAATCATCAGCTAACTAAAAAACCCCAGAAGAAGTCAATTGATCGAATAGAATTCATTTATTCGTGTAATCAAATTCCAAGAATATGGTTTCGAGAATAACGCAAATATACCGTGCGACACGCTCCCGTTTCCTAAGCTATACTTCAAAAGTACTTCGAATAGAGCTCTAAAACTGTGGAAATATTTTCTTAGATACTTCTACTATAGATTAAGGCAAATGAAATATATATATATATATATATATGAAACATTTCGACCCTGTAAATGAATTGAGCGAAAAGTGGGTCGCGACGGCTATACTGCTATCTCATTCTCCTTGCAATGATTTGTAACCAAGTCCCCCTGCATTCTGCTGTCCACAGAGGACGAGGGTGCGGCTGTGAGCGGCCTGAGGACGACGAGCGTCTGCAGCGATGCAGACGAGGCCAGCCGGAGCACGGCTGCACAGGTGACTGCAGCAGATCGTCGCGCCGCGGACGCGGACGCCACAGAAACGACGACGACGACGACGACGACGACGACGACGACGACGACGACGTCGACAAGGGTGGCGGCAGGTGGAGCGCCCTCCGAGGAGGAGTCGCAGCCACAGCCACAGCCACAGCAGCAGCAGCAGCAGCAGGAGTGGGGAGCTGCAGGTGACGATCGCGATGGGGCCGCGGGCCAAGCTGAAGCATCGCAGCCGCTTCGAGGGCCCGACGATCGGAGGCAGGTGGAGACGGAGGAGGACGACGAGCGAATGCGGAAGCTGTGCGCGCCCGGACGGGAGCAACTCGAACTGAGACACTGGAGCGAGATGCCCCAGCACCTGCAGTTCAACCCGCACATACGCTCCGGCTACAGGCCCCTCATGACGCCCTGCGACTGCATCAGGAGCATATTCAGCCTGCACAATGAGACTGTAAATATTTTGACGCACGGTGAGTGGAAATTCATACCGGAGGGGGCTGACTGTACTATTGGAATAGCAGAGAATTTGGCTAAAGCGTGCAGTGAGCAGTCGATGTTAGAATTAGGGCAGCGCGAAAAATCGATGTCTTAGCCACGAATTTCGTTGGACCAGCGAATAAACTTGATAATCCAGCAGTAAATTTAGCTACACTGCTCTCCCGATGTACCTAATGCTGGCATTTAACAAGAGCCACTTGTAATATTCAATATATTTAGAAAGTAAAAAGTCTATTTTTGGTTGAAATATATCTGTGGTGAAATTAACGACTAGAGTCCATTTTTTATATTTTCGAGATATTATGGTTTAAAGTTTTTATTTTACATTTAAACTAATGTTAACAACATTCACAAACAGTAGATATGGTCGCTTGATTTTACACTTTTCTGATGTTTTGTATTTTCATTTAAAAATATACCATGCATGGATAATAAAATCACTAAAAACTCAATTTTCCAAAAAAGTGGACTTGTCGTTTTTCCGATTTACCACAGATATATTTGAGAGATGGAACATTATAATACGATTGACATTTACTTTGAAACAAATAATTTTTATTGAAAATTACAGTCACATCTTGTTATAATGCCGGCATTATATAACGCGAGACCACAGTGATTTATGTAACATACTCTAGCGAATAACTGTCGTACCACCGATACTTTTTCCTACATTGGTCAATTTGCCGATGAAATCCGGAGATTGGTCGTGCAGTATGAATACAAGGGTGGTTCAATATTCCCAACATTTTTAACGTATCTCTTTTACAAGTAAGTAAGGTAAGATGGTAGAATTAGAATCAGTGTGCTCAAATCGACGGGTCCAAATCATAAAAATGTATGTACCCATCTCACGGAATCACGGAGAAAATACGTATTTATAGAAAAGACAGATATATAGATCATAGATATTGTAAAATAAATGATTACATAAATAGTAATGAAGTAGTCATTATGGCCCGCGGTCAGTTATATTTATAACAGAACATTTGTATATTTATGTGCGATTTGAATTTTTACTAAATAATGTGTTGCAAAATTTGTATATATTTTATAAAAATTATATCTCAAAAGTCAAATTATGTAATATGTACAGCTGAAAAAATAGGCATTTATCAAATCATGATTTTAACAATGTTACAAATTATTTCGTTTTTGTTATTATATATAAATATCTAAGAATTATATGCAACGTAAAGATTAAAAAATCGTTTATAAATTATAAGTAGTGACCTATTTAATGGAGATCAATTTTTCTTTAAATTTAACATTTTTATTTTTATGGAATGACAATTTCTTTGTATTAAGTTTAGATAATAATTTACTAAAAAATCACTGTATTTATAAATCTGCGGCAAAGTCTTATACATATTTCTCAGTCGATTAAAATTAATTGAAACTTGCTCACGAAGGTTCAGAATTTAAAAATTTTTTAAAATATTTGTTGTAAAATTATCGGATTTTTTTATGATTTTAACGTTACTAGGAGGAAAATTCAATATTCTAGGTTTATTAATTAACAAAATAATTGTGGTGGCCATTTTTCACGACGTTGCCGGTTTCATGAGTCCATAATACTTTTTATATTTAAAATTATGTTAAACCCCCCTGTGACCGGCAAATACGAGGAATCACTTTTTTCATTCAATTTTGAGAAGATATCAATCTGAAAAGTTGTTTGTTATTTAGACAACAACGTTCCATAGAAGTATTTATTCAAAATTGAAAATGAAATGAGAAAAGTGGATCCTCATATTTCACGGTGACAGGTTGCTTTAGGTTAAAAGCAATCATTCTAAACGTTCTTTACTATAAATATTTGATCATATCTTTTATATCACCATTCTAAAACCTCAAAATCTTGATCCTATGAGGATGGCGAGCACCAAACTCGGGGCAGTAGATAGCGCAAGCAGAATAAAACTCCAACCAATCAGAGCGTGGAGTTCACCACTTCTGATTGACTGCAGTCTTATTTCACCGTGCCATCTAGCAAAAGTTTGCTAGGTCACCGTCACGATAAATTATTATTGTCAATGTCATACTCATGGGAGGAACTTAGGAACTTTGCGGCGTGCACGATTCTAGGTGATATAATGATAGAATTTTTTTTTATGGTTCATCGACTCCTTTTGACATGTTCTAAAAATGAAATAGAACATTTTTTCGTAAAAATTCTTTTTATAATTTTTTTCAAAGATCCAAACCTATTAAGAAAAAATTATTAATACTTTTTTGCGTTTAACCCAGGCCTGCCCTCTTAAAACATGTTTTATTAATAACAGCGTCTGGTATAGTTAAATTTTGTACTACTTGTTTTTGAAATGCGTCTGTTCTACTCGACTCTCTCAGATACGCTTGTTCTACGGGAGTCGCTGAGATAAGTACCCCTTTTCTACTGGACTTTCCTAGATACGTCTTATCTACTCGACGCACTGAGATACGTCTTTTCTACTTACTCTCCCAGATACATCTTTTCTACTTACTCTCCCAGATACATCTTTTCTACATGATTCTCTGAGATACATCTTTATAGTTTGAATACGTCTAAATGTGAATTGATAGTATTTTTTGCGTTGGGTACGTAAATTCTCTAACCAATGGTTAATTTTTAAATTAACATTGGGTTCCTTAATTAAAATATCACCTTTGGTTATTAGTTTTGAGTACCCAGTTGAAAAAATACTACTGATTCACATTTAAGCACTCGGGCCCGTTCATTTTACAAAGTCACTCAAGACGTCAAGTTTTGAAGGGTTTTTAAATCTTAAAGTCCTGAGTCCAGATTCCAGGAAACTTACTTTTTTTAGTAATACTTTTAAGAGCATTACTGTCTATGTGTGAAAATTTTTTAGATATTCCGAACCTTTTCGAACGACCATCCTCGAGTTTTATAGGACTCCACTGCTAAACGGCTTTTCGCATGCTAAACTAGATGCATACTGAATTCCAGGTTCGCTATGCTAGATTTAATGCTCAAAAGTTCTTGTCAGAAAAACCGTAAAACTAATATTCTTTCAAAAGTGTGTTTCCAAAATTGAAGTAGTTTTTCCATATGTTCAGTACACAAGTTACCTAACAATAAGTGTAAAAATTATTTTCTTTTTGATTAGTTAAAGTAAATATTATTAATAAATATATTATTTTAAAACTTAGATATATTTTATAACTATTATTATTAAGTATTTAGACTCAAATCTCTACTAAAAATTACAGGTGTCCATTCAAAATTTTTATTTTAACTTCAATAAAGATGCGCACGACGACTTGTCGTTAAGTCGGTTGTTAAGATCTTGGTATGTTCTTTGTTCCGGCTTGATCACAACAATATATATATATATATATATATCTATATATATATATATATATATGAGCGGATCCATTATTCTTTTAAAAATCCATGCGCATGTGGTTCACAAAAATTCTCGCCAATTTCTTATATGAAAGTACATATAGAATGAAGCCTTAAAATAACTTTCAGCCCTTTTTATGCATTGTGGCGCAAAATATTTAGCCCTTATATAACTTTAAGACCCCGTACGGCCTACCAGAGTATTTTGAACTTTCCAAGATAACCAAAATCGCCTTTTTGAAAATTTTTTGCAGAGCTCCTATTATTATCAATTAGAACGTACCAAAAAAGGATTTCTTCGTCTTTTTACTAACTTTAAGAAAAAAAATATTAGACCTCCTTGAAAGCTTAGTGGGTAAAGTTGAATATAAGCCTAAAATTTTGTGTTTTTCGGCTTATGTTCGATTGCTTGTCATTTTATGAAATCGATACTGAATTATGTCTACCACGTCTCAGATTCTTTTAAAGACCTTTAATTCCTTTTTTGGTAGGTTCAAAGGGGTTTCGTATAACCAAAGTTACAGCCTTTGGAAGGTAGATACTTTTTTGGAAATCGTCAAGTTGGCACACCTGTAACTTGTTCTATTATAACTTTTTGAGTTCCAACTTTCAGGAAACAGTTAAAACATCCTGTAAAATAACGCATTTGGTTTCATTTTGTATCTTTGAGGTCTAGCACGTCTACGAATTCTTTTAGCTTGCTTTTTCAATCTAAAGTAAACGTAATACTATTGAAGTCTGACGTAATTTACGTGACGTATTATACATTACGGACAAGTCTGTGTATGTACAAAAAATAGCTGACATTGAGACCTTTAATTTGAGAGGTCGGAGCATCTCTGAGGATATTTCGATGAAAATGTTTACCACGTCTTAAATTTTTCGTCTTGAAAAGATCTTTAATTCCGTTTTCGGTACGTTCAAAGCGGCTTTTTATAGCTAAAAATTTTAATCGAGCGTAACTTTTCATCGAGTTTTGTTCCATGAGTTTTATTTTGATTAAAATTACGGTGACCTGTAGAAATGACAGAGGATCAAACATAACCTAAAAATCAAAATAATGTGCATGCGCGAATGTGATTTTGAAAATAACTCCTTCCATTCTCAGCCAATCTCAGGTTTCGATTCCTTTGGCTATATATATAGATGTACATATGAGTCACTCCAACAAATTTCGCCAAAATCGTGCGCAAAGTGTTGAAAAAGGTCCGTAAAAAAATTTCAATCTGTTTTAAACACTACGATACCCACTATAAATTTTGAACTTTTAATATTCACCAAAACCGAGCCTTTTCAAAAAATTCCACAGAGCTTATATTTTGAACGAAGTAAAAAGTATTTCTTCGTCTTTTGGCCAACTTTTAGATAATAATGTGTTCGATTGAAAAATAATGAAACACCTAGGGTAGATACTGACCTGAAACATCTATAGTCCGGCTAAAAGTGAAGATAAGAAGAGCGTATTTTGCGGCGATAGCATCGAAAAATCAGGCCAGGCCTTCAAGTAGGTTGGATGCAAGTTGGGTTCAGCGTCGAACACTGACACGGGTTTGAATTCTCTTCAGGTCCAAGGTGCGCGCCTCTGGAACTCATTTCCCTGCAACCTGTGGTACACTGAGAGAATACATCGGTCAGACTTGAACTGTTCGGTAGTTTTGGCCGAAGTGAGTTCGGTAGTATGTATACGGCAAGAATAGCGGAACAAGTTCGGCAGCTGAGTCTCCGTGCCTCGCGCTACACTCCTAACCTCACTTTTTCACAAATAATGAATATTTTAATGAATTTCTTATTTTTTTGTTACTGTAACCTTTTTATATATGATTAGTTAGTCTAAGTTACATTTTCGATGTTCTACTTTAACCTTACTTCTGTTACATCAAACACCACACATCACTTTTAATACACATCCGCCAAAACAGCCAAACTGTTCCGCAGTTTTTACCGAACTCCTCAGTAAGAATGACAGACTATGGCCTCCGCAAAAATTAGCAATGCGACATCAGCAAGCCTAACTGAACCATTCTCTCAGTGTACCTGCCATCCATATGTAAGTTTATAACAGCGTTCAATAGGGCACCCACTGCAACTCCACGGTGACCAATAACAACATCAGTAATTTTATAATTGCTAACCTAGATTAAACTATGTGTAATATGTACTACACATTAACATCGACAGAGCTGTGATACCAGCTAAAGCAAATACTGCACTCATTTCAAGACTGTTATTACCGTATACTATTTTATGCGAGTACATTTATATAATTATTAAACTATGATACAATATGTAAATATGTTTGTTTTTTCGATTTTTAGGTTGTGTTTGATTCTGGTAGAACGCAACCATTTAAATCGAAACAAAATTTATTTTGTATACCCAAAGATAACAGCCATTTTGGAGCGCAAGTCGTTGGAAACTTGCGGTCTCCCATTTAGTCCCTTAAATTTTATGATAATTTTGAATTGAGCTTAACTTTTCATCGAAATATATACTCTGAAAGATGCTGCAATCACTCAAATTAAAGGTCCTAATGTCAGCTTTCTTTTGGATATACATAGAAGTCCAAAACGTAGAACCAGACCAAGTGCATTATTTTCTAGGCTGTTTTAACTTTTATTCCTAAAAGTTAGAGCTCAAAATGTACTCATAGAGAAAATTTATAGGGGTGCCAACTTGACGATTATCGTAAATATACCTGTCTTTCAGAGGCTGTATCTTTGATTATACGTAACAAATTTGAACGCTCCAAAAAATAAATTAAAGGTTTTTTCAAAACAAAAAAATGGGTAAGCGCGTTTCTTACACATAAAAATTATACGCGTTAATTATTGTACACAATTTAGCATTGGTCAAATTATATATAGATATATTTAACCAATGCTAAATTGTGCACAATAATTACGTGTACAATTCTTATGTGTAAGAAACGCACTATGTCAAAAAAATGGGGTTTGCTTCAATTAAAATGGTTGAGTTCTGTAAGAATGACCTAAAAATCTATGAAATGCACATGTTCAAATGACTTTCCTAAAATAAGTGTTTCATTATTTATTAACGAAATATATTTTAGCCTAAAAGTTGACCAAAAGATAAATAAATTCTTTTTTCATTTGTTTAAAATGACTGAAATATAAGTTCTGTGAAATTTTTTGAAAAGGCTTGGTTTTGGTCAACATTAAAAATCCAATATTTTTTGAGTATCTCTTTTGATATGTACTTTTATATAAAAAATCAGCGGCAAATTTGGTGACCCCCTGCGCACTATTTCGGAAAAATTTGTTGGAATGACACACACATATATATATATATATATATATATATATATATACATATATGTAGTTTACAAAAGTACAAAATTGGGGGCACGGTGCGTTTCTTACACATAAGAATTATACACGTAATTATTGTACACAATTTAGCATTGGTCAAATTATATATAGATGTATTTGACCAATGATAAATTGTGCACAATAATTACGTGTACAATTCTTATATGTATGAAACGCACTATGCCAAATTGGGTATGTATTATTTTATTATATAAAAATCAGACCGATGAAAAATAATTGAAGTCTATACAAGTTGAATTTTTATTTTATCAGAGTTTTTTTAACCAATCAATAGTAGTTATAATTTACACTATTTTGACAGTTTTATGTAATAAATAATTGTTTACACTACGTTATAAAAACGTTTAGATATTACGGACTACTTATATTCCAAACTATGCTGAGTTCAGAGTTAAGTAAATTCTATTGAATAAGCTCTACATATTATTACGAGTATTGTACAGCCGTATAATCCATTAATCTTTACTTTTTACATAATGTGTTATGTAACAAAATACAAGAATTGTACTATGTACTAGTAGTAGGACAATCCGGTGGAAGACTGTAGAAGACTGTCGAACAACCCTGGTAGAAACGTTCCCCATATGTTCGCCAGATTTTACTCTATTTTATAGGGAATGGCCAATTTCTGCTTAAAAGTCTGGCCAGAAACCCCGCTACCTGTCGACGTTTTCTCGTCAGAAACCTGACCAACTTATGGTTAATGAATAAATAAATAAAAAATAACGTTTAACGAATTTGTATAAGTTAATAATGATTATTATGTCATGGATTTAATAGCTTATTGTTAATAGAATGCTAAGATATATTTGGGATAGATTCGAAATAAAAACTAAAAACTTATTTCATTAAAAGTTTTTTTAAGGTTAGAGTTTTATAATTAAATAAGACATAAAAAAATCAAATAAATAATCGAATAAAAATTTGCATGCTGTTTTAACGCAGAAGTACTATAATGGGATTTACATTTTCAATAATATTTTAGGGTTATGTAAGCTATTTAGATTTTCTATAAATTTCTGGTCAGATGCTGGTTTATTTCTGGCGAACTATTAGGAAACGGATCTGCCCAATAGATCGTGAACCGACCATCTAATATGCTCAATTTTCTACCAGGGAATAGTTTATTCTATTGTACTTAAAATTTTTAGTGTGGTAACAAAAATTTTTTTAATTCTCTTATATTAAAATCCGCTAAAAGATATCGAATCCAAATTGATTTTAAGATTTTTAATTTCGATAATTCATTTCGCAAAAAAATAAATATCAGTAATTATAACCACGGAGCACTTTAATCTATTCTATAGATTCTATTTTAATATATTAAATATTAATTTTAAGTACTTATAACTTATTTTATCATTTGTTAAGATTATGTACTGTGACTGCTACGACGACTTTGATTATTCACTTGTAGAGATTGTTCTGGTAGAAAAGTATTCACTTTTATCAAGGCCTCGATTATTTTCCACAGAAGACTAGTTAGAACTAAATATATTACAAGTCTATAGTAAACATAAGTGTGCAAGAAAAGAGCATGAAATGTACGCTGTATTAATTATACTGATACATAATAGTGGGTCGTATAATTATTTCATTATAATTCCCAATTGAGCACGATCTCATTACCTGATTTTCTCTAATTATCAACGTACTTCATTATAGAGTCTAAACTCAATTTCCTCGCCTCGATTTGGCTAAGGTACAGTACGACTTGGCATCGACTAACAGGGCGTGCTTCCTCTTATTATACAAAAAAGTTTGTAAAGCTCACGTTATATTCAAAAGTGAAAAGTCTTATTCTCTTAATCCGTTCATTGCTTTTCTAGAGAGTACGAAATATATTTATGTGCTTTTTCTACACATCACTATTGTAAATAAACAAAAATATCGCAATAAAATTATTTACACTTTATTATGCATTTGGTAGGTTTTATATTTTTTCAGTAATTTTAAATTATTGCCCTATTTTTTAAATTTTCTGTTTATTTTATTATTTTCCTTATTATAGTCAGGCTTTTAATAATGTTTCGTGTTAACACTTAGCATTATTTTCAAGGGAAAAATTGTATTTCAATGAAAGCGAGGAATGAAAAATTCTAATTTCACATGAAGGTCCTTTATATAGGTCAAAGGAGTGTAACAAATATTTAGGAATATTTGCCGGCGTTGAGCAGGCTATATATATATCAGTTCTTGTTACATACGTTTGCCAGGGCACAAGAATTGTCGCATCCGCCGTGTTCTCTCGTAATCGAAAAGTATATATCTCAGTCGATTAGGGTGACTCGATTTAATCCGCGCGCTCGCACGAGAACGGATTATTCGCTGCTGCGATCGTCGCTAATATATGTGCAGCTGCAGCTGCAGGGACAGCTTGTTCGCCGCACTGCCAGGTTCGAGATTCAACAAAGCGCGCGGAAAAACAGCGTTCCTGATTTTCACTTTAATTTAATTTAAATGAAAATTCAATAGTTCAGTGGATCGTTTAGCGTGAACTGTTTTACGTTGAGATAATGTATTTCAACCATGAGTTTGTCCAATGTGAATATCAAGATTTACATACTTTGAAGTTACTAGTTTTTGTAAACATAAAATGTATATAATATTATGAAAGTTTAGATATAAATCTATATAAATCTATATAAATCTATATATATATATATATATATATATATATATATATATATATATATATATATATATATATATATATATATATATATATATATATATATATATATAAACTTTCATAAATTATATACATTTTATGTTTACAAAAACTAGTAACTTCAAAGTATGTAAATCTTAGGATTCACATTTAACAAACTCATGTTTGAAATACACTATCTCAACGTAAATTGTTCACGTATTATATATATTTATATATATGGGTAATTCTCTAGAAAATCGAGATCGAAAAAAATTTTTTTTCTGAAACTCCGGAAACAAGGTTCTATTTAGTATGTAGAATTCTCGTGAATTTTTTCAGATTCTTTTAAATCTACATTATACCTACATATATATATATAATGTAGGTATTTCCGATATAGGTGTTTTCAATTCTGAAATGCAATCATTGCATTCCAGTCAGAATCGGAAACATGCCTTAATCAGTTGTATTGCTTCTTAATATTATGTAATATATATACATATACAACTAGGTAGCTTCTTGAAGTTGTTTCGCAAGTAGTTATGTATACGAAACAACACGACTAATTGAGGGGTGTTTCCTATTCTGACTGGAATGCTATAATTGCATAGCATATGAAATCAATAATCAATAGAGACATACCATGAATTTCTCAAAATTAGAGTCTGTAAAATTTCGAATAATTTCAATGGATGACTTTTCAATTTTCATTTCGTATTTAGCATTAGGAATATCAGAAATTCATGCTCTTTAAGCTCTAAACGAATCGAACGCTAAAGTTTCATGTTCAGGGCCGACTATACACGTATGGCAGTTGGCATTCACCTTCAGTTTAACAAGAGGAAGAGTTAGACCAATCTAATTAGAGCAAAGTAAATCGCTAGCGTTTTAGTCACATTGTTCTATCTCTTCTAATTTCCTCTATAATTCGATAAGAGAACTTTAAACTATAGAAAAGTAGTCAATATTGAAACTTTTGCATTACTTTTTATATTGTTGATAGGACTGGAATATATGACTGTAACGATTTGAGGTATTTATTATGAAAAACGAAGAGCATTATATTGTATAAAAACATTACTCAAATATTATTTATTATTTTACATAACATAAAATGGTAATAACCCTACTTTAAATAAATTTGAATAAACTACTTATTCAATTTATATGCTAACTTTTTTATATACTGTTTTTCACATAGTTTTTACGATAAATTGTAGGTAATATAACTAAAAATTTGAATAAAATCAGAAGCCTTATAACATTTTAAAATGCTACACAGGATTATTTAATGGATTTTCTGGAATCACGGAAACCAGCTAAATCCTTGGCAATCTTGATACAAAATCCACAGTTTTTAATTCACAGATTAAGTATCGTCGTATAAATTTCAATATTTAGTATCATTTAGGATAAGATATTTTTATATTGATATAATATCTCAAGATAAATAATTGCTTCATCGAACTGTAGCTGTATATTCAGAAATTCGGTTCACACAAAAGCACTATCGTAATAGAACAATTATCGCATACTAATTGAGAAGTGGCAGGACAAATCCGAATAATTTCACTTCTGTTAGATCTTGATTGTACATACATTATTTGTGCATTATGATTTCTTGTTTCTTTTTGATTTATAACAACGTTTTATAAATAAATGTTAAAATTGGGTCATAGTATATCAAAAGTTTCAATTTCTAATAAAAAGAGGTCAAATCTTCATAAACAAATTGATTTTGTCATTTATCTGTGTGTCGAAAACTAAAACTGGAAATATCCGGTCGCCTTTCGCCACGATCCTCCATAATGCTTATCGCCTATCGCTCCCTCTTACTCAACGAACACCCTATGCAATTGCCAATTGTGCATCCCCTTCAAAGCGCGCGTTATTCACACCTCCGCTCTATTATATTACCTGCATGGCAAAATTCCCCATTATATACTCGCACAACGCGCGGCTTATTCGAAAGCCAGCTGCTAAGCTTCTCTAAACCTTCGCGAAAGTCGCTGCACTTCCCGGCAAAAAAAAGCAAATAGTAAAAATCCATCCCAACCCCCCCATTCTCTCTCTCTTTCTTTCTCTTTGGCGGCTAATCCGCGCTCACGCGGCCATCGATTTCCCCTGTACATATATAGGTACACAGTATATACGTATACGTACCACGTAAACCCACGTGGCACAACGCTCCCGGGATAATCGGCTACCAGTAAGAGCCAGAGAGAGGGAGAGAAAAGTACAGTTCCACTGCACTGCTGCACAGTTATATAGAGCGATAGCGTGTATAGCGAAAGAGCCCGCAGGAGAGAAAGAGGACGACGGCGGCAAAACTCGATAAAAGGCATTAAAGGGGGCAGTGGGCTGCTGCTGCTGCTGCTGCTGTTGTAAGTCCGCACGCGCATGGAAGAGGCGCGGCCTTGACATTGCACCCCTGCGGCGCAACCCCTCATCTCTCTATCTCTCTATCTCTCTCTTGCTCTCGCGCTCGACTGCATAACGGCCATTCAAGTGCTTCCCCGCGAGCATGACATCGATCTCCCCTCTCTCTCTCTCTCTCTCTCTCTCTCTCTCTCTCTCTCTCTCGCTTTCCTCTCCTCTCATAGCTGCTTCGCGCGTCTGGCGACACACACACACACACACACACACACACACACACACATACACACCGATGCACGCGCGGGTGTCATCGTGTGTATGTGCATAGTCGTAGCCGCAGTGCGTAAATAAGCGTCTTTCCTCGCGAGGGACATATCGTGGCAATATACGCGGCTCTCTCCGTTACACCAGAAGCGAGTTGAAGGCCAAGGACGCGGGCGGCGAGTTATAATCCGCGAGAGAAATAGAGAGAGAGAGAGAGAGAGTCACACTTTACGCTTGGAATCCGGAAAAGCCGTATGCGTATACTGGTTCTGCATGTACGTGGGAGCGAAAGCGAGAGTGGCCCACTTTTGGCCATTACTTATTGACATGAGACTTGGGCTAGCCTGGCCAATGAGACGCTGTCAAATTTTGAAATAAGAGCGTAATGAAATGCTGGTAAACTACTACGGTATAGACTACTCTAAAGATCAACATGAATTGGGTATGCATTAATTTGCGAAATCTGTTACGCATGAGTTGGTAGTTGTTAACCCTAGAACACCACGAACACCAAATTTGAGAGAATACTAACTCGCCGATCCGATGCTCCAGAGCGAGCAAGGTGGCTCTGAAACGCCTTCGCGCCTTGCATCGCTTGCGAAGCTATGCTTTTTGCATTTCAGGTACGACCGATAATGATCGCGCTTCGCGCTCGCCTTTTATTTTTATTGCTTCCAGTTGGTTTGACATTACATTAAAAAAAGGAAATGAATATATTAATTTTTGTAGTTAAAGAATAAAAAACACTAAAATCGTGATATATAAAAAGGGAAAAAATTATCAATTACTTGGAACAATAAGCGATTAATTGGCAAGAATGATAATTCCGTTGTCTTGTTGTTATCTTATATCACTGTTTTGACCTAATGAACCGAGTAAAAATGCTTTTACAATATAAAGTCTAAGCTGGTCCACCACTGATGTAACAAACATCTTTCCACTTTGTCCAAAAACTTTAAAACTTCGGTAACTTGTTTTGTCGTTATTAAACAAAGGCAATAAATAAATTTTAAACATTTTTAAACGCCAATATTTTTCGTTTCCTCTAGAGATCTAGGTTTTAGTGATATTATAGTAAAAAATGTTACGTACAAAAAAGTTGTAGTTTTTCGTAATCTACAAGTGTACCGTAGAAATATTTTGCATATAATGCGTTAGAATTTAATTGTGGCATAAAAATCGATTTTTTATGCCTTATTTTTATTTTCATTTTCGACAAACTTTATTTAAATGGCGTTAACGTAAAACATGTTGAATACGGAAAAGTTGTATTTCTTTGAGATCTACAACTTTACCGTGAAAAATTGAATAAAAATGTGAAATTTATTCAGGATACAGCTAAAATTCGATTTTTCAATATCTTTAAAATTTCTCATACATGGAAATATTCTTCTCGGATATAGCTGAAAATAGATACGTCAGCTTCTTGTAATGTGACAAGTAACCTCTATAAATGTCTGCCAGTTTCGCCGCATCCTCACTGAGTTATTGCATAAACTTGATTACAAACACACTGCATACATCCATACTCTAGTCTACATTTTTTTTAATAAATGTTTCTTTATTCATAGCTTACTTAATATAATTTTTTACATGGAGAAAAAACATTATAATAATAAAACCATTTGTTTTTTATGTGAATTTCTCATGTTTTTTCCTCAAGTACAGAATGACACTAGGCGCTCGCTGTAGTAATATATCGTTGTTCGTTGTATTGTTATATAAAGATTTTGGCGTTGACAATAGAACTTTGATAGCATCGAACATCGTTTTTGTATTAGCAAAAGGCACTAGACGATGAAAAAAACTAACTTATTAGCGTAACGGTGGGTGAGAAAAGACGCCAAGAATGATAATGAGAATGAGAGATAATTTACAGAAGAACTTTAAAAAGAAATACGAAGTTATATACAGTATATACATATTTACACATATTGACTATTCTTTATAGTACTTAAATTTACTTAACGCTGATTTGTCAAATTTAGTAATATATTTAGAGTAGACTAGCTGGTCTGAATCTATTTCTTCAGGTACATATAAGATTGATTTATTGTTATTGTTTCTTGACCAGTGATAAAGTATTGGAACGCAGTCTTTGTTGATAATATAATTGTTTAAATCTAGGAATATAAATGTATTGGGAGGTATAAAACCTATTTTCAGCGTTTCTTTACAGTAGTTGTAAATTAAGAATGGGCCTGTTATTAGGTTATTAGAAGTATTATTAATGGCTTTTTTAATGTGTTTACGAATTAAATATATCATGAAAATGTCTATTCTGGTAATTTGAACCGTATTCATTAGTTTGAAATTACTAATTGTTTTTTTTTAAATTGTTCACTGGTTCTCTATATTTATTTATGCAGACTTTTAGAAACTTGCGTTTGAATATTTTAACTTTCTCCAACATACTGGCGCTGGTATTAAACCAAATTAGGCAGGCATAAGTTATTAAAGGTCTGATGAGGCATTGGTAGGCTATAATTTTAATTTTAGGTTTTAAGTATCATAAGTAGAATAATTTATGTAATTTTTTGAATGTTTTAGTAGCTTTGTCTAGTTTAAACTTCTCGTGGTGGCTAAAATTAAGACGATCTTCTAGCTATACTCCTAGGTATTTAACTATTATGCGGGATTTCTGTCATTTCATCTTCATCAATTATATGGAAGAATTTCCTGTTTTCTTCGATGTTTTCGATTTATTTATAAGTTTGTCTCTATACCTACAAGATGGTTTCGTATTTAAGCGCGTTAATGTGTAGATCTCAATTGTAGTACTAATTTTTTATTTTGTTTTAAAGTAGCTGTAGATTTTTTTGAATTTTGTATATTGTTGAAGTTACCAATTTTCTAGTAAATTGTTCTACTTTTTTGTTATACTTTACAAATCTTATCACGAACTAAACTTAACATTCTTTTTTAGTATACGTTACTAAATTTGTTTATAGATACAATTAAACATTTATGTGTACCCCTTTTGCACTAGAAAAATTCTAATACATATTTCCCATAAATTATTTTTTAAAAATCGATCTAAAACTGTAAAAGGAGTCTTTATTACATAAATGCAACTAGAGTATATGTCAAATTTGTTGTAAATACAAAGTACTGAGTTCTGCCAAATTTCATTGTAAGTACCTTGCAAAGTTTGCTTTAATTTTTAATAGAACTGATGCCATTGTCCAGGCTTGTTTAAGACATACCAAAGTTAACGTTCGTCAAACTTGGTCGAATTTTAGTCAAAAAATAACCCTGAACTATTCATTTTTATGAGAAAAGCCAAATTTCAGCTCGAAGTTGATAGACTTTGAGAGACTTTGAGCAGCAGCTTAGCGGAATAAAGAAGTTCAATTTCATAAAAATCCTACCATAACCGTAGCGAAATATACTAGAGCTCCGTGCTTAATATAGGAATTGCGATGCTCGGTCTTGTGTGCGCATCGATGCGGAAAGAGTGTATTATACTTGTTTGGGGCCTAAGGAGCTGCGGGTGCTTCAGGGCTGCAGTCGAGGAGGAGAGGTGTACTTATACTTCACTGACTGGAGTGAAAGGAGGGTTTTGTCAAAGGACTGGATTATTCGGAGAGGATGCACAATGTAAATTGTTGGTCTTGAGAATCCTAATACTAAGAATCTGGAAATCCTTATCATTCGAGGATAAAATTGCAAATGAAATGAGAAGATATACAGTTTTAGGAATTTCTTAAATAGAATATCACCAAGGAATATAGTAGATAATCGGATTAAGTTGAATAACTGTCTTAGTTTGAAACATTTTACTTAAGCATTGTATTGTTAACTCCGTGAGCAGAAATCACATCTCAAATTACGAAAAGTAGTTCTAAAAGAAGTTCTAAAAGCTTTAAAATTTTACTCCAAAAATCTGTTTAACAATTTGAACTTGTTTAAAGTTGTTAATTGGATGTATTTTTTTTAATAAGTCAGTTCTTCAAAACTGATAGAATAATATGAAAGTCATATAAAGTTTTAGAAACTATTTTAAGTTTTCGAGACAATTATAGTGCTCATTGAGTTTTTCTACTATTGTAATGATAATTTGACATAACATAACGTATATAATTATCATACGTAATAATAACGTAAAATAATTATAAGATTAAAAATATTTTTTTATATAAAGGAAACTGAAGGGCTATGGATATACTTTTAATCACGAATAAGATAAAGAAATATAAAGATCAATTAAATAGTTTTTCAGAAAAACTGTGTCAATAAGACACGAGTTTCAGAATCAAAAAAATTATTTAGTGCAACTATTCTTATCTATAGGGACGACTGGGGCTACTTTGAATACAGGGCGACTTCATAAAATTCAAATATCTTTTAAGATCAACGTCTTTAATAATTTTTGATACGGTACACTGAAATGGTCATCAAAATTGAACATCATTACCGAAGAATACATGTCAATATATATACAAAGGAAATTTCTTTCGGGAACTTACGATTTTCTAATTATTTGCTGTAACTTTTACTAATGTATATAAAAGTTGTGTCAATTTATTCAAATAAGTTATTAATTGTACGATAGTTCTTACTTATATAAAATTTATTAAAACAAAGATTTTGACGCCGCAAGCGACTTGATTAGTGAACATATAGGTTAGTTATCTGTTCCCAAAAAATTCTTGTAGGTTGGGGCTACTTCATAAAAACACTTGCCTACTATATTTATACACTGTAAACATCGTTTTTATGTAAAAAAATACTTTTTCTACTACCTTAAATGAATTACATTGGTTGTTAGTTTCCCATCAATCGGAAATAGGAATCAAGTAAAAGGTGCTTTATTCCAGTTTCCCCATTTAAATACATGTAATTTATGAAGGTCGGGGCAATTTCGTAAAAAAAGTTTATTTAAATAATTCCAGTGAAACCATATAATTGCAAACGTGCAGGCCTAAAAAAATTATTTTTGGCTAACCAAACTCCTAAACGTGATAACCACCAATCATAAAAATGGTTTTACAAAAGATTATAGGAACTAAACAGTTTTAAATAAAAAGCTTTCAAAGTAGCCTTGGTCTCCCATTACCCCTCCTTTAAGTAGTAATAATTCTTTTGTTCAATGATAAATAATAAACTATAATTTTCAGGTGTGTAAAATTACAATCTGTAAAAGTATAAATTTGTTATAAGCGTCTTATTTTAACATGCTTTCTTGCCGACAATTTTCCACATTTCTACAATATGTATTACTATTTCCACTGGAAACATTACCAACACATAAGAGAATTACGCATATGAAATGTGGAAAATTATCGACAACACACTTGGGTTTGCGGTATATACCGTGTTCCACAGAAAGAGAAAATTTATTAATAATATAAGCGATGTTTATTATAAAAAGATCCTTTTCTTATTCCGGTATTCGACTACTAATACAGTCGACCTGGGCTGGTTCTTGCAGGATTTGCAATTGTTTATATATTAGTGACGGTGCCGTACATGCTGCCGTGGGGTGCGCGGGGCGCGCTCACGGGCTTCCTCTCCTGGTGCCACCTGATCGGCGCGGTCAGCCCTTGGATCGGCTCCTTCCTCTATCACGTCTTCATGAACCTCGATTACGGCGAGGCGATCTACAGGTGCCTACTCAAGCTCGATATGCTCGGAATCTGGATTTGTCAAAGCATCGGTAAAGTACTCCTTTTATTCTACTTTTATAAACCATCGTGGTATTTCCAGTGAACTGATTTGACTCTGCGTATGATTTGTTTTTATTATAACAGCTATCTTTGCTTAGCGTGCATATGATCTTTTCGGTCAGTGTATTAGAATCATTAAAGTATGAAATTGATTGGAGATATGCAAAAGTAGTAACTATAACGGTGTTAAACTAACTCACACTTGTTAGTTATAAAATGTGTTAGGTGAAAACGTACATTTTGTAACAAAGTCGAATTAAAAAATGTTATATGCAATACAGTGAACAGGAGTCGTTTCCAGCATACGATAAAATATTGTTGCTTCATATTATAATTCAATAATTTACATTAAAGAGTGACCAAGTCCATTTATAATGAAATGGCTGGCTATTCTATTTAAAATATTACATAAATCACGTTGATAATACTTATATATTTAAATATTTAATTAGCTAAATTGAACAGTGTGATTTTCTTATTGGCATTATCATACCAAGCTATTATATCAATATTTTCAAAAGTAGAACATAATGTTAGAAACATACAAACCGTAATTGATTACGTAGAATTTATCATTCAATTCGTCGAATGTCTATTTTTATCTAGTAGTACCATTTCCTACGCCAATATAGCTTTTAGGGATTTACTATTCACATGTATTAATGGAATTCCATCTTGAACTGAATTTTTTTCCAAAGTCATGCTGACGTCATGACAGTGTCTGTATGTGCGTATTGATTTATTGTAAAAATATGATTCTCCGTTCGCAAACATTATCCGGTAAAAAAGATATGCTATTTAGATTAAACTAAAAACAAACTAGAACGCGCTTAAAAATAGGAAACATTGTATGAAAGAAGGAAAGAAGAGCGTAAAAACATTCCTTAATCTTTTTTTGAAAAAATAGATACACCAGTTTAAAAAGAAATCATCCAAAGTTTTAGAAAAGTAGATTTATACCAAGTTTAGTCACTCATCGTGGCTGACTTATACTCAGTATATACAATTAACACTATTTCGTTTATATTTTGTTAACTTGGTGCTCGAAAAAAGTTAAAACATTTTGTAGATAAACCATTATTATTTATATAACAATATTACTTATAACATAACAAAATAAAAAATTTAAAAATCACAGATTATTCAATTTGTGGCAATCCGGAATTTCGAGAATCTATTCAATAAGTGTGTCTGGCATTTTTCTTGAAGGAGTATCGTTGCTCGATATTCAGCATCTTCTCCATGCGCAAGTCCTCATCTATATTCAAGTAACGTAGGACCACGTCGCTGGCCAGTGGCTGCCAATAATACGGCACCAGTTTCGATGTGACGGGAGTCGGTCTTCTACATTAGATAGTACAGATATATTAACAAATTCACATTTTAAACAAATATTAAAATGATTCTAATAGTGGCAAAAACTAAAGATACTGAACGACAGAAACATAAATGCAGTTTACTTGTAATGAATAAAATATTCTCGGTGACGTCTATCCGTACTTGACCTTTATCTACTTACCATTTATAAGCGTGCGTGTACCGTTTCACTGTTTTTTTACAACTATACCATTCATAAATATATTAGTTTTTTATATTAATTCGACACGTTTAAACTTAGCTTAATTCAGTATAGCCAAACGAGCATACAACCCGCAGTATCCACTTACAGTAATATTTTGCAAAAATTATCTTGCTAATTAATAAAAGACACTGTTAGTCATCCATAATGGAGAGTCATACAGTACTGACAAATTTTTGGATTAGATATATGCTGTAGTTCTATCAAACATAGTACAGGATCATTATTGTTAATTAAGAGATGAATAAGTTCTCATTAAAACTGTAAAGTCGATATTCTCTCAACAGTTGTGAAAAGTAAAAGTTAAGCACATAATATCCAATCTAAATACTAGTATTCTTATTCGTTATATGTTATATATTATCTAAAAACTTTAGACATTCATATTGAAAGATACTTTTATAATATTAATATTAATTCAGATAATTGAATTAATAATTTGACTAAAATTAAATTATCAAATGAAATGATCTGTTGCTCAGCAAATTCCTGTTTAAAATTTATATTTTCACCCAGGCAATCAATAGTTAAAATAGCTATGGATACCTAAAACATTGTATGTTATTAATTATTTTCAAAGTTTGAAAGTTAAAATTTAAGGTAATCCGAATAAAATTTCAAATAAGGTATCACGTGTGTGTACGACACAATGTTTTAATATTATTTCTTATTTACATAAACTATATAAAATTTCGAAATAAATATTATTACCTTGTAATAATATATTGACTAAGTGGAAAGTTACTTCATGAAATATGATCAAGATTTTTGTATATTTATTTCTTAAGGTTCATTATACTATAGAATTAGAATGTTGGTATAATATATTTATATATTAACATATATAATGTATATATTGTCCCTGAGTTTTCTTATACAAATATAAGCTATATAATAATTATAATTGATATTTAATGTTATACCTAATATTCTTTGTTATACATTATATGTTATAATTTATGCATGTTAATATTTGGAGATGGTATTAATAGAATATATAAGTTATCCAGCCATCTAGCCATGCATTCATTCATCCACTTTGGCACTTCAACCCCTCTACCCACGCAACTATCCGTCCACACACGCATTCATTCATCCAACTTTAAACTTCAACCCCTCCATCCATGTAATTATCCATTCGCCCACGCATTGATTCATCCACCTTCGCACTTCAAACCTTCCACCCGCGCAATCATGCATCCAACTACGCATCCATTCATCCACCTTAACATTTCAAACCCTCCACCCATGCAATCATCCAACCACCCACGCATCCATTCATGCAGCTTTACACTTCGACCCCTTCTTAAGTGTCGACCACTTCTTCCCTTATTAAGACAAAAAACACTTAAAACAAAAAATGCGGACGGACGGATGGACGGACACATTTCAAATCTTATTATAATGTAGATCACACGCTTAATCTGTCGTTCACTTTAAAAGAGTATGATTTCACTCTAGAATGACTGACTTTTACTCTAAGACAACGCACCATGCAATGTAACGTATAAACATATTTAGTGTTGTTTTAAGTCAATCGGTTCGTCTTACCCGGTCTTTGCAAAGTTCACCCAGAGTTCTATCATGCGCTGCATTACTCGATCGGCACCCGTGCCAGGCTGCAGCTGCTCCAGTTTTATGGCCTCACACAACTTTGCTTTGAATAGATATGTCAGCTCGTCACCGTGACAAACACCTTTAACCATATACGTCAATAAGGGATTAATGGAGAATACATGTACAGTACTAGGAAGAAAACTTGGTTATAGTAAGAGCTCGAAAAGACCGAGAATTATGTATTTGTGAATATTCGATTTAGTATAGAGTATATACCTAATACATTCTTAATTAATAGGTTTTGTATCTGCACAAAGTAGATTTTTACGGCAGGAGAAAAATAAATAACTAAACATACATCACTTTTAACTTGATTTTATTATATTTCGCGAAATAAAAATTAAACGGCCGATCTGTGACGCGTTAACTCTACGGCGGTTCGAACAAGACTTACTCGCAATTATTATTAACAGCCGAAATTGCTCCGCAGCACTGCGCAATTGATTCTTTCAACATAAAACATCACTTGATAGCCTACATTCGAATGGTTTCTAATATATTGTAAACATTTTACAAATATTTATACAATACAATTTACGTGTAAAAATACTTTCATAAATATAAGAAAACGGTTATTAATTTTACAAATATATACTATCCCAATCCATAACAGGTTAATTAAAGACACTGGGAATGCGTTTATGTCTAGGAAGTGAGTGAATAAATAAGTATTCGAATCAGTGATTCTTTGACACAAAAATATCTTAAATTCAAGTAAACGTGAGTTTTACTAACTTAATATTAAGAAATATTGAATAGAACCTGCACTGTTTTTTGAAATTACGTTTATTTCAATATCAACGGGTGTAAATTAATTTATTTAATGCTATTAAAATAAATATTCAATTACTTCAATTCAATAGTTTTTAAGTGTACTTAAAATAAGCGATAACTTATATAGACATTTCTACAAAAGCGAAAATATTTTGTCTTACTTCGTAGACCATATCGATAGTCCTTGCGAAAACTAGAACGCTTTTTACAATCACCATGATGAGTAATACATTTACTACGAAGACTAGCACTTTTCCTAAGTTTTCCATGAAAACTGGCACAATAGGGATGAATACAAAATTTATTTTTTTGTTCGGCATTTGTGTAAATGGTAAAGAACCTAAGCCGACGTGTATTCGTTTTGTATTTTAAAAAGAAAACTTCGTGTGACGTCACACCGTTAAAACATCAAAAGATGCCGGCCGGAATGACGTCACACCGTTTCACACAATAAGGTGTTTCGCTCACACTTCGGTATAAATGCGTAAATCGGGCACTTCTCGCATGCTATCTAAGCATGAGTAACCAAGCTTCTCTCACGGAATTTCAAAAAATCCTTTTCTTCTCCGTTTTCGATGTATCAAAAATATCGTTTAGTAAACAATATCGAAATAAATAGCCCCGTATTTAGCCCCCCTCTCCCTTGTACATAAGTATTCGTAAGGTTTTTGTACACCCCCGCCCCCACCTACGATCCATACTTAATTTGTACACGGACCCAAATGAAAAATTCCTTTTCACATTCTTACTCATCCTTTGTATGCATACCCAACTTACACCTAGGATCTGAAACTAATTACTATTTCTTAAAGACATCTTTACCCGATGTTATACTTTTACATCATATACCAATTTTGTTGTATTTTTTCTTAGGTTTGCCTTAATTTCTATTAAACTGGAATCTTTACGTTTGCATTGCACGCTTATAATAAATACAATTCGAACCAACACATTCATCGATAAATTAAATTAGTCTCTCGTATTAAATATTTGTTATAAGCAATGCAATTCTTATGTTTCGCTGCTCTTATATAGCAAATAACGTGATGCTTTACCGCTTGCCTATGTCGAAAACTGGGAGCCACCTATTCGCTCCGAGCGTCCGCGTGGAGGGGATAAAAGAATCGACCGAAGCGCTCATGGTGGCGAAAAAATCCATAACTCATGGAAATTTCGTCCAATAGTATACGAGCTTGAGCATAAAGAGAAGCAATCGAAGAGCCATGGTGGCGAAAAAGAGTCGTAGCTCGTGGAAAATACATAAAACTTCTGATGGTGCCATCAGCTCATGGTGTACAAAATACAAGGTGTGCTCCCTGCGTCCGCCATTTATAGCTCGTGTAGTTTCAATGAGCTATAAATGGCGGACGCTGGGAGCACTCCTTGGGAGCACACCTTGTATTTTTTGCACCATGACCAGCTATGCTCGGAGCGGATAGGCGATGCGTCATATCTTGTGATCTGAGAATTCGGTCACCGTGCGCTTAGTTGAATCAATGTTTTCTATGATTGCTTTAATATCCCAAAAATAACTAAATCAACAGATTGTGATAAATATGATAGACCATACATAAATTTGTTGGTTCAATAACACTTCTTTTGATTCGATGGTATCTTTGTTAAATCAATAACTATGCTTTAGAATTAACAACGTAATTTCGTTGCCATAATTTAAAAACCCAAGTTTGTTGAATCAACAGCATTTTATGTAGAGTCAATGAAATATTTTTCTCAGCGAATGAAAAGGCTTTGCGTAGTACATTATGAAAAAATATGTCAATTAAATTTATCTAAGGATACAGTAATGGTGCTGATATTGAAAACGAATAAATCATTTACCTGGCATCGTGGTGCCCAGCAATTTCTTGTACATCGTGACGTTCTTGTCGTACGACAGCTTGTAGAGGTAGGTCGGTGCCGCGCTGTTGTGAAACTGTATCTTCGCGAGTCGGTGTATCGGTTCGACGAAGGCCACGTCGCTCCATAGCTCCAAGAACTTGCGTAGACTGGCCTCGGAGATCTTGTCGCCGCGCAAGTACAACTGCCTGAGGTCCGCGAGCGTCAAATTGTAGGGCCGCAGCTGGTCCGGCAGTTTAGGGTGAGTGTATTTTTCCAGATCGCGATCCAGGTCTTTAATGTCCACGTACTTTGTGACTGCGTGAAATGTATATAATGTTCAACTTTGCTGTTATTTTAGTATTTCTGTGAGTTTCGGAGAATTCGATAATTGGAGAATACGTAAATCGATGAGCATTGTAGCAATTATATCGATGGCCCTTACGAAGAGTAGCACTTTTCAGAACTTTTCAAGAGTTTCCCACGAAGACTAACACTTTGCATAATTTCCCTACACTACCGATATTCGTATCGGCTCATTTTTTTTGTAAATTCACGTTCGCGATAACGTGAAAGTACTCCATATTAAACTCTAATTACTATGACATTATTTGTAATGGATGAAGTTACAATAAATGTTAAAAATTCAAAAATTACTAGTATAGTTGACCGCTTATATGAGTGAAATGAATGATTTATCGAAATAAGTCAAAGTAGTCGACAATTAGAAGGTGGTAGAGCATTAGTGTCTTTAAACTATATATTTGTTATCGATACCATCACTGGTCATAACAATATCATAATATACAAAATGAAATCGGCTTATATTATACTAATCCTACGAAACTCGCACACAATACAGATAATTCAAGAATAGATTATTCATAAAATACGATTTTCTAATTAACTAATAAATTTAAACGCATAATTATAGCCGATTGTTTGCGTACGTACAGTTCAATGCGAAAATCGCTTCCAGGCTGTTGTAGCCGATCATCAGTGGCACCTGAACGCCTTCTTCCGCGGCTACTGATGCGGGTACCGGCAAGAACGGCTTGTCGGATTTGTCATCCACTGTGGGACCGAAAGGAAAAACGGTTTGAAGCATTCTCTATAAAAAACAAAAACAAAGGAAAAAGGTTAACGAATATTAATCACACTATCATTTAAAGCGCCTTTTTACCGTGAGGCCGTTAACAATTATTAGATTTGTAGTCAGTATGTTAATCGCTATGATCGGAACTATAGATTCAATTAGATTTTAGAATAATTAACAAAATGACGAAATCTTAAAGTTGATGCTGTATCATATTCGTATTACAAATTACAACTGTGAACGTCCCCCTACTATATAATGTGAGACCTATATGGAATTAATTTATGATTTATTTTTCACGCTCCCAATGTGTGTTTGCTTTTAGGCCGCGCATTACTTTGATGAAAAATTATTATAACATTAAAAAATATAAAAAAGATTTTTTAATATTCTCAAACTTATGTATTAAAATATAGGTACAAGTAGAGAAAATGCAAAAATGTCAAGATGAACGATTGTTTAAAGAATGATATGCTTGACTTGTTTAAAAGATAACACGAGAATACATAATTATACGTAACATGCGTGAAATGTGCCAAATTCCTACCTGAGCAGTATTCATTTTCCCCTGCGTCTCAATCAGTCTTTTGTAATCCACCTGGCGCAAGTATTCGACGATCGCTCTTGGATCCTTATCCTTGCAGCCCAGAAGCTCTGCGAATTCGTGCGCAGTTTTTCGTGGTTCCGATACAGCTGACCACGTGCACAGAGCGATGCCGCTCTGGCAGATCGCCTTGTGAAACAAACCTGACGACAAACATGAATTTGCCCCATTTTTATACTTACAAATATTACCCGAGGTGGAACAACTCTTATAATTCATCAATAGGATTCTAACTGAATCGGTCACCTACGCCTTTATGTACACTCTACGTTAAAAATAACTGGTCGAAAATTTGTTTGAATTTTCTTGAAATACTCGATTTAGGTTAGCGAGACCGAGCATTCTATTCAATGAAATTGCAGCATTTAAACTAATTTAAAGAAATTCGACCAGATATTTTTAATGTCGAGTGTACAACAAATTTTTTTTATAAGTAACATTCGGTCCATCACTATTATAAAAAAAATTCATCGGCTATATACAATTGAACCACCATCACAGTAAATACAATTAACCCGCGAGTACGCGAGGTTTTTGAGATACCACACTTATTTTAAACGTTTTGTTCTATACGAAATTTTTTTTTTATTATAGGGACTTTTATGTATTCTTTAGATATGTTATTTAGCTTATAATAGAGCTAAAATAGTATCCAGTTTATGCAAGGAGGACGTAAAGTGAGCACAAGTGAATCCGTGTGAAAACGTTACCCGCGGAGAAAAATATTTCATATATAGACCCATATGGTCATTATATGGCTACAAAGAGAGAATTTTCTTGTAAAAATTACAATTAAATTTACGGTAAAAATTACCGTTCAGTAATAGTAAGAGCGGGACGTAGCGCCATCTGAGTACATTTTACTAAGTTCACACGATGAATTTTGCTAAACTGAACGGTAAAAATTCTAGTACAGAAGGGTAAAAATGGCCTGATATAATGTAGTACGACTACTAACTAACTATTTTTAAGTAGTATAATTTTATATAATATTTTTAAGGATTGTTTTTTATAATTACGCTGACTTATTTATTTATTATTTAGGATGTGTAATTATTTTATTGGATTAGAAGAAATAAATTTGATATAAAATTATAGGTTAAGTTATGTATACATAAATGTAAATATCGCACTTGCATAATAAAAATATGACAATTTAACATTTTTTAGATCGTTATTTATCTTCATAATAAAATTAATTTCAAAAGGTTTTAACCTAGAATACAATAATGAAATTCATACAATATGGTGCAATACAATGATAAATACAATCAACAAAAAATTTAATTCGTGGAAAATTTGCGTTATTATCTTGATTTTTACAAAAAATATAGATTTTAGAGTTGTTATGAACATAGCAACATTGTATGAGCTTTAATAAATAAAATATTTTTTATGTATAGGGAAATATAAATCTTATACGATTTAGAACCATAGATCATTTATTAATCTTAACAAACTTTTATACATTAAATAAGTACTATAGTAATATAACTAATAAAAAACCCTCCACGAGGTCGAGGTGCAAACGAAGGTTAAACGTACATTCGGTGTATGCAGGCGCTTACAGTTACCCTGCGAAACATGAGTCTATTTTACCGACATCTTGAAGCTAGCTGCCGCGACTTTATTCTGACTTCAGGATAAAATTTATAGTGACTGAACGGTAAAAATTATGCATATTTCTCCGCACTTTTTCTACAACTTCTTAATAAATTTTAAGTAGCAGTCAAATTTACCATGCAGTAAGGTACAATTTATTATTCATATAATAAAGTTTATAGAATAAAAAGTAATAATTTTATAAAATATATATAAAAAGTCCTGGAAATGCACAATGTCTCACGGTTACCGTGATTTTTACGGTAATTTTTATCGGATAATTCTCTCCGTGTATATACGGAAAACATACGTGGGCATATATGGTCATATATGATCATATATATGGCTATATACGACAAACATACATGTGCATATATGGTCATATATGATCATATATATGGCCATATATCAATTTTGCGTCTATATGGCTATATTATATTTTATATGAGCATATATGGCCATATATAGCCATATATGGTTATATAACTTTGTATACTAAATTTTTCTAACAAAATCAAAGTTTTAATAGCTTATTCTTACGTTATATTAGACAAGCATTATACCCTGGTAGAAAGTTAGGTAGAATTATTATATTATAGGTTAGCTTATTAATTATTAGCCAGATTAATAAGCTATTAATAAGTCAAATTATAGCTAATATCTGGCTAGAATCTGCTTAAGACTATGCTTTAAGCAATAACGTATTTTGTTTGCAAATCTAACCTATTTATATTTTGTTTTGAAAAGTTATTAGTTTTTAAAAATATACATTATTATACTTTATTGAATGTTCAATATACATTGAAAAATAATAAAACTTCATTGTAAAACTACAAATATTTGTTTACCAATTCTCCAAATTTCGTCATAACTTACATTATTCTGTTTTTATTGTTATTTTTAAAATAATAATTATATAACTACATGCATTCTATTATTTATAACATAAATTTCTTTAATAAAGAAACTTAAATTTTACTCGGGGTTTTGGTGCTTTTTGTGTAAATAATACTTTTTAAATGCACGCGTCGTTATGTAAACAAATAACCTAACCTCCATTACTACTAGACATTTAAGGTACATTTTTAACTTTAATTTAGTAAAATACTTAATGTAGTACGATTATAATTGCGTATTACTTTGATTATTATAAAACTGATATTATTTCCATTATTAATTAATATATAAATTACTTAGTTTATAAATTTTATATTAACTAGAATATTAAGCAGAATCTAGCTAGAAATTAGCTAAAAAGCATGTCGTTTTAAACTGATCTCTAGCTAATTTCTTAATCAAAATTAAAGCAGATTTATAAAATCTAGCAAATATCTGGCTAGAAACTAATTTAGATTTCTACGAGGGTAGTTAAAAGCTGAAAGATTAAATTTGAAACAGGTTTTGTAGATAAAAAAGTTAGTGTCCCTTGAATACGTAAATCCATACATGCCCATAGATGTCCATATATGGTCATACATGGATGCATAAAATAAATCTTTTTAGAGTATAATATATTTATTATAAAAAATATTTTTAAAATAAAAATATCAAAGTTTCCGTCAGTTTGAGTGTCAGTTATCATGCGCATGATACGAGGGTAGTTCAATAAGTCTTTAGAATAAAGTATAAAAACAATTTTTTTTGGGTAAATTTTTTTTTATTTTTCAACATAATCTCCTTGGAGCTCTATACACTTGGTCAATCGCTTTTTAAGTTTTTTTAATCCTTCAGAAAAGTGCGTTTTCGGAAGTTCCTCAAAATAAGCACTTACAGAGGCAATGACGTCTTCGTTGTCCGTAAATCTCTGTCCAACGAGCCATTTTTTCAAGTTTGGAAATAAGAAAAAGTCACTGGGGGCTAAATCTGGTGAATACGGTGGGTGTTCGACCAATTCGAATTTTAGTTCTTCAATTTTAACCATTGAAACGAAGCATGTGTGAACTCGGGCGTTGTCGTGATGAAAGAGAATTTTTTTTCTCGCCAAATGTGGTCTTTTTTTTTAATTTCTTCTTTCAGCTGCTCTAATAACGATGCATAATACTCACCAGTAATTGTTTTACCCTTTTCCAAGTAGTCAATAAGTATAATTCCACGTGTATCCCAAAAAACTGTAGCCATAACCTTACCAGCTGACTTTACGGTCTTTGCCTTCTTTGGAGCTGGTTCGCCTGTGGAAATCCACTGTTTGGATTGTTCCTTTGTCTCAGGAGTGTAGTGGTGTATCCCTGTTTCACCCACAGTCACAAATCGACGAAAAAATTCCTCAGGATTCCGACTTATGCGCGCCAAAAGAGCCTCAGAGGCGACCACTCTATTGCGTTTATTCTCAGCTGAGAGCAAACGCGGCACCCATCTTGCCGATAGCTTTTTCATGCCTAATTTTTCATGTAGAATTGAAACAACTGCACCTATAGATATCCTTGTGGCCTCAGCTAACTCACGCACTTTTAATCTTCTATCCTTCAACACCATATCGTGGATTTTATTGATGATTTCGGGAGTAGTTGCTTCTACGGGCCTTCCTGAACGTGGTTCGTCACTTATTGATGTACGACCACGCTTAAATTCATTTACCCAGTTATAAACCGTTGCTAAGGCAGGGGCAGATGTGCCACGAACTGAGTCCAATTCATTTTTTATCTCATATGGAGTTAAACCCTTTAAATGAAAATGTTTAATTACCGCTCTGAACTCGTTTTTTTCCATTTTTCTTAACAAGCAATTTTTATTTTTCAATTGGTTATAAAAACACGTAAACTCAGAAGATGTGGACTGTGACTGCACCATATGTCTAGTCGGGAGTGGTGCTGACTGAAAACAGATGATTTGGAGCGATTCGCGCGCCATCTGTTGGTCATTCTAAAGACTTATTGAACTACCCTCGTACATCAAAAATTATCATGCCAGTCATATATGTCCATATGATCAAATATAGCCATATATGATCATTTAGATGAAAAATTTATGTGTCTTCGGGAAAAAATGAGTGATATATAATTGTATATGATTATATATAACTGTATATCTAATTATACATAATTATATATAATCATGTAAGTCATATATAATCATATTTAATTGTATATAATTTCGTATAACTTTCGTCTCTATATAATTGCGCTTAAAAATATATGATAATGTATGATCATATATAACCAGAGAGAGTCATGAATGGTTGTATACGATCGTACAAAATTATGTACTATTATATACAATTTTCGAATTGTTCAAATGCAACACAACTATATTTGAGTATTCATGATTATTAATGACAATATGTAACGATATATTATAATACATTATAACATATGTTAATAAATACCTCTAATAGTTTTTCCATAACAAGCATTTGAACACATACACATATCCATATACACACATACACATAAAATATATATCTATACTCATCCACATGCAGTCTTACACTCATCGAAAAACATGCACGTACTCATCCACACATCACGTACCTGCACATTAAAACACAGAAATATCAAAACTCATGCAGACAGCCAATAGAATATATATATACCAAAAAATACATTAAAACTCATGCTTATACGCAAAAGCACACACATATATACATATAAATTAAACACACGAAGATCACACGTAAGGTGATGTTAAATTCACCTGTTACCGACAATTACGAAGATCTAGTTTTTTCATTTAATTTTCAATTTTGAGCAAATATCTTTCTGGAACGTTGTTGTATTAATGAAGAACAACAACAAAGATATTTTCTCGAAATTAAAAAATGATTGAAAAATGTGGTTCCTGGTATTTGTCCGTGACAAGAATGTTTAACATCTTCTTGAACTTACGCACAAATACTCAGTATGATCTATTATAAAAGAAATGTAATGTTATAGTATAATGGATTATTCTTTACTATATTTGTTCTATAGTTATATATAATAATGTATAATTATGCATCATTATATAGAGACAAAGGTTATATATAATTATATGTAACTACTTGTATATAATAATAACTATACTATATAGTATACATATATAGTAATACATTTATACTAATTATATGTAATTACATATGACTCATTTTTAGCCAGGGAAAAAGTGAATGTTTGCACTTTATACACCATTAACAAAAATGATAGATTCTGTAACAAATGAATAAAGTCGAAGATTATTCCCGAGACCGGGTTTACTACCTGAGCGAAGCTCGAGCAGTAATCATCCGACGGAATACTCTACTTTATTCTCGTGTTGCATATAGAACTTTATTCCCGACTTAACTGTGGCCACTTTAATGACTTAAGAGAAGGGACTTCTGGTAAGAACTAGAATTTATTGAAAATGTATATTAATATAGAGAAAAATAATTTTAAAAAAGTGCAAACGCAGGAAAATAGTAAATTTGCGGGAAACAGTAAATGTGTGGGAATCATATGCTACGAGTACTTTTGTCCCGCTTTGCAGGGCATTATAAGATGGCCATTACGGTTGAGTCGGGAATAAAATTAATTTTATGTTCAGAAATTTTTACTTTACAGATATACTTTAATTTACACACAGCCGGGCAAACAAATTTGATAATCAAAATTTTTTTTATCAATAAATTAATAAAAGAAAAACTTTACAAAGTCGGAGTAACATAAAACAAATATTTGTTATTGATAACAAAATTACTCTAAACGTTTTTAGTATTTTAGTTCTGTACGAACAAAATGTTTTAGGTGTCCAAGGTAGGTACCCCTCCCCCCATCCAACACCTACATAGTAAATCTAAACACAAATATGCGCTTTTTTCTCAAAATGTACCTCCACATTTGAAGTGCGAATCATACCATGTAATATAAGTACCTAGCTACATACATGGATAATTTTATTGTTTTTTTTATCATTGATTCTAGGATATTATAAATATTATAAAACTCTTATTATTGGGCTTAATATTTTTCTGTGTACTCAGAAAAGGGAAGATTTATCCTAAGTTTATCTTAGAAAACGGGTCTTCACACAAAAGGAAATTTTATAGTTCAAAAAAGTTAACAATTTAATACAGGTATGCCATTATTTTTTGTAAGTTATTATTTCAAAGACTTGTTTCTTTCTTGTTTTGGTCATCCTTGAATTAAATTTTAATTCTTCGAATTGTGCTCTATTCTTAGATGATATCTACTTTTACATAATTTTTTTCGGTTTCTTTGAATGACTAATGTAACCTTCAGATGTGTAAAAAAAATTTCTGATGCACTTTATGAGTTTTATATTATACTAACGCAAAAGATTGAATTTTTTTATTGTTTCTTCTTTGTGTAAACCAGTATCAACGAGAACAAGTTTTGCATGGAATTTATATCCCTTCCTTTTACAAAGCGAAAAATCGAATTCAACTAAGTTGTCTATTTTGAGATGAAATTCCTCTTACGAATAAAAAAGGATCGCTTTCTGACTTTGAATAGGTAATCGCAGGCCTTACCTCGTGCGAGCGGCGATATCGTCTGGTAGTGGACGCTCGCACCGCCTGCGCTGCCGCCGAAAATCGTCACGTTGTCGGGATCGCCACCGAAGTTCGCAATGTTGTCTCTGACCCACTTCAAGGCCGCCACCTGGTCCTTGAGGCCTTGATTGCCCGGTGCCGCTTCGTCCTCCAAATTTAGGAAGCCTGCGACGGTCGTAACGGCGAAATTAGTTTATTAATAATGAATGCGAGAAGTTACGCTTAATGGGAATTGTTATTATATGACTGCAGATTCTGGGTTTTAATTATAGTTGATTGATTATACGCAACTGACTTGAATTACATTCTGTGTGCTGCACTGTCTGCTCATTATTTATGGCGGACACTTAATTTATTTTTTAATAAGAAAGAGACTCTTTGCGAAGAATTTAATGTATGTTTGGATATGACGCTTTGAAATTAAAAAGTTTTTATTTTTATTAAATTCACTGAAAATCTCAACGGGAATTTAGCTATGAAATTTTGCAAGATATAAATTCGCTAGTACTAGACACTCACAGATTGGTGAATTGTATCATCGGCATGATTCCACGGAAGACAGAGTTATCAAGTATTTTCAATATAATTTTCTATATGAAAATTTGTTCACAAAAAATCTCAGGCGTCATCTCAGGTGAAATCTCATGTAAAACCTCATGGTATTTCATGAAAAAGTTCTCATATAAACCAGCTCGACAATGTTTTATACCATGTTTTCTGAGGTATTTTGCGGATGGTAAAACCTAAGGCACCTTTACCAATCTGAGAATGTCTATATTTAGTGAATCACGAACTTGCAAATTTTGTTAACGGAATCTCAGGTCAGATTTTGGCATCGCGCAAATAGAAAAGACGAAACACCTCATCACCTAGAACGCCGAGCCTGTAATTAATAGTGACGAGCACGACACGCTTGGTCATGAAGTAGTCGGGGCCGAACATGTCGTCGTCGCCGCTGCCCAGAACAAAGCCGCCCCCGTGTATCCAGACCATGACGGGCAGTCGCTCGCTGGCGTCAAGTGCGCCGCTCGTGTACACGTTCAGGTGAAGGCAGTCCTCGGCGCCGCGCGTCGCTTTTGTCACGTCGTCGTATTGCGCCGACACGGGCCCGTGCTGCTCGCCACTCGCATCACGCACGCCGGTCCACGGCTCCGGTGGCTCTGGGTCCTGTTCGGGGCATGTAATTAGGATTTCGAATGAAATACAAAATTTATGCTTTAAGGGGTTGCGTCAGACCTATACTTTACCTACCAATACATCAATTAGTTATCAAAAAGTTTTGTTTTTCTAAAAAGAAAAATTTCCCATAAGAATCAAAGTTTCTTTTCCAAATCGCTTTATTTGCGTGTGTATATATTTTAAATAGAAATATTTATACAGTGGACTCCCGATTACTCAACACCCGATAACTCGTCACGCGAGCCGTTTCTCCTTCACATGCATTCGCACACACACAAATACGCTCCCCAACCCAAGCGCCGCGCGGGCTTATCTAAGCTCCCCACCTAGGGAAATCGAACCCTCTCATCCTTGCGTGCCACCGCACAGCAACTTCACTGCCGCTTGGAGGGGACTCCCGATAACTCATCATTCTCCTCTCCTACAGCCCCGTTTTTGACGAGTTATCGGGAGTCCACTGTATAATGATTTGTTCTCATATTGTAATATGAGAAATAATATAATGCTAACAAAAAGCCCTCACTCGCTAACGTTCGCTCGGGTTCTGACATATCTAAAATTTTAATTACTCGTATAAGTAAGGGTACACCTTATTTTTCATAAAAATTGATTTTTCATTTTTCACAGAAAATCAAACTTTTTACTGTTAAGAAGCAGCAGTGTTGCTTAAATAAAATATTTTTTTTAACTTTACAAATATGTGTGTTTTAGTATTTACGCGTGTTGTTACGTTCATTATACCGAACTTATTCATTACAATGCAAAAATTTTAGGAACAGCTCTAACTTCCCGAGTAAAAATGATTTATATATAATTATATATCACTATATATAATTATATAGAGACAAAACTTATATATTACTATATATAATCACATATCATTATATATGATTATATATAAATCATTTTTACACGGGTCTGCATTATAGAAAATGACTTAGTTATAATAACAAGATATAAATAAAAGTTAATAAAATTTATTCCTCGCATCAATTCATCCACCTTTATATTTCAAACCTTCTTTTCACGCATCCATTCATTCGCATTTACACTTTGACCCCTTCACCCACGCAACCATTCATCCACCCAGGCATTCATTCATTCGCCTTTGCATTTCAAACTCTCCACCCAGACAATCATCCCGCCACCTACGTAACCATCAGTCTACCTATATACTTCAATTCCACCACCACTGCATATAAGCATCCAACCACACATCCATCCATCCTTTCATTCCTCCACGCCTCTTTCATACCTGTCCATCCATCTACACGCACATACGAGGGTAGTTCAATAAGTCTTTAGAATAAAGTATAAAAACAATTTTTTTTGGGTAAATTTTTTTTTATTTTTCAACATAATCTCCTTGGAGCTCTATACACTTGGTCAATCGCTTTTTAAGTTTTTTTAATCCTTCAGAAAAGTGCGTTTTCGGAAGTTCCTCAAAATAAGCACTTACAAAGGCAATGACGTCTTCGTTGTCCGTAAATCTCTGTCCACCGAGCCATTTTTTCAAGTTTGGAAATAAGAAAAAGTCACTGGGGGCTAAACCTGGTGAATACGGTGGGTGTTCGACCAATTCGAATTTTAGTTCTTCATTTTAGCCATTGAAACGAAGCATGTGTGAACTCGGGCGTTGTCGTGATGAAAGAGAATTTTTTTTCTCGCCAAATGTGGTCGTTTTTTTTTAATTTCTTCTTTCAGCTGCTCTAATAATGATGCATAATACTCACCAGTAATTGTTTTACCCTTTTCCAAGTAGTCAATAAGTATAATTCCACGTGCATCCCAAAAAACTGTAGCCATAACCTTACCAGCTGACTTTACGGTCTTTGCCTTCTTTGGAGCTGGTTCGCCTGTGGAAATCCACTGTTTGGATTGTTCCTTTGTCTCAGGAGTGTAGTGGTGTATCCATGTTTCATCCACAGTCACAAATCGACGAAAAAATTCCTCAGGATTCCGACTTATGCGCGCCAAAAGAGCCTCAGAGGCGACCACTCTATTGCGTTTATTCTCAGCTGAGAGCAAACGCGGCACCCATCTTGCCGATAGCTTTTTCATGCCTAATTTTTCATGTAGAATTGAAACAACTGCACCTATAGATATCCTTGTGGCCTCAGCTAACTCACGCACTTTTAATCTTCTATCCTTCAACACCATATCGTGGATTTTATTGATGATTTCGGGAGTAGTTGCTTCTACGGGCCTTCCTGAACGTGGTTCGTCACTTATTGATGTACGACCACGCTTAAATTCATTTACCCAGTTATAAACCGTTGCTAAGGCAGGGGCAGATGTGCCATGAACTGAGTCCAATTCATTTTTTATCTCATATGGAGTTAAACCCTTTAAATGAAAATGTTTAATTACCGTTCTGAACTCGTTTTTTTCTTAACAAGCAATTTTTTTTTTCAATTGGTTATAAAAACACGTAAACTCAGAAGATGTGGACTGTGACTGCACCATATATCTAGTCGGGAGTGGTGCTGGCTGAAAACAGATGATTTGGAGCGATTCGCGCGCCATCTGTTGGTCATTCTAAAGACTTATTGAACTACCCTCGTACATACTTACAAATCTGCCCACGCTCCTATCCACATACTCATCTAACCAGCTATGTACCAAGCTAATAACCGAATATACATGGAACTATTTAAACATATATCCTACATTACGATCCCTCCACCCATACACCCATCGCCTACGTAATAGCTTATCCACCCATACACTCATTCATCTGCTCAGACCCTTCCGCCACCCATAAACGTATTCACTTATACAGGTGGTCTTCTTACAGCACTATAGAGGCAGCCACCTTTATCCAGCCACCCACGCACACCTATCCACCCACACATACACCCACTAACCATCCACATATCCATTCACCATCGCACCCAGCTACTAACACAAAAAACACTTTAAACAAAAAATGCGGACGGACGGACGAATGCACACATTTCAAATCGGAATATAATGTAGATAAAATAAGGATACTTCAAGTGACGAAAACAATTCTTTTCAATAACATATTTTCCAACAAGGTTAAAAGATTCTGTATTTTCGATATAATGGGGAGTGTGTGGCAATAGTGGAAGACCTAAGATTTAAGGTGGTTTAAACAAAACACGACGTTTCGCGTATAACAGAAAAAAAGTATCTTATTTAAAATTTCGGATCGGAAAAGATAGATAATTTTATGCTCTTTCAAATGTATAAGAAATAAACCGACGATATTGTATCCAACTTTAAAAAAAAAACGAAAAACCAAAACTCAAAAATCGCTAAAAAACAAAAAAACATCGAAAAACAACCAATATTTTTTTCAACCCCCCTTAATTCCTTAAAAAAACTAAATCATTCAGCAAACTTTATCTATAAGAATCCATCCATATCCAAGAAACATTAATTTGTCCGTGAATGTTCAGAGTAATCTTCATACACATCCCTCCACAGTGTTCACACACACACACACATACGGACTTTTTCTAAAAATAGTGTATTTTGATTCCTAATATCTCAAAACATGTTTCTAACATGTATTTAACAAAACTTTCTTTTTATCATCACAAAGCTTCCGCTATGACCTGACTCTTTCTGTCATAATTGTATGCATGTGCATGATAACGAGCTGCGCGTGCATAGATCCTCACTTTTATCTCAGGCCTCGTATATAAGCTTAATTAACACGGTAAAATCAGATATTTCGTAGGTAAATTAGTTGAATTGGTTTCAACAAAATATAATGTTTTTAAAATTCACACAGTCAAATGTTTACCAACAGTAGCAGCACATTGTCGATACTTACAAAATCGCAAAAATTCACAAAAAATCACCACAGTGCAACGGGTACATTTTCCTCAAACAGTCATAAACAAGTCAGCATCCCACTTATTCAGATCGCGGATGTACGCACAACTTGAAACACAGCGCCCACAGCTACAACGAAATCGTCCCATCAACCTGACCGCATGCCACACACACACAACTCACGCGAAATCTGAGGTGGCCGAGGGGCGGCTTGGCGTAGGGAATGCTCTTGAACGAGTAATAATCGTCGCCCAGGCTGCTGCGCCGCCGCGAGCCGAGCAGCTCACCGCTCACAGTCGACACTTGCTGCTTCATCGTGTTAACTATTTGGACTGACGGGCTGCGAGAGCTGAAGCCGCGCCTATATACATCGCGTATATCTCTATAGCTATATACGTGCGTGATGTAACTGGCGACAGCGTCGACAGCGGAGACCGCCACTGATGCTTATCTCCCGCGAGAGCGAAAACTGTATCGCGAGATAAAGAGATGTAACAAACGTCTGATCGAATTTGTTTGAATTTCTTTGGAAATACTGCAACTTCGTTAGATCGAATGCTCGCATTCGCTTTTCTCATTGGAGGATTTCAAAGAATTCAAACAAATTCAATAATTAGATAGATAGGTAGATATGTATTTATTTATAGTAGTAAGTATTTTTTCTATAAAATTATTTTACAAATAGGCATAAAAGTGAAATACATAAGAGGAGAATAAATAGTGTTGTTGTTGCTAGGAATAGGAAATTAAGTATACAGAATCTTTGAATAAACATTTTTTAGGGGAGAGCATTAACCTAATTTTAAATCTCGAATAAACTATACAAAAATTTCGTTTCAAAATCTCCCCCTGTTGGGAATTTCGTAGAATTTTTTGTAGGATGGGGGGGGGGGGAGCACGCTGTCCTGCAAGATTTTTTTATGAGGGGACTGACCAAAGGTCGATAACTACGTCCTGACAACGTCGGGTCATTGAGTTTGCATTTCCTCTACTCTCTTCATAATCATCGTTGTGAATCGAATTGCATATAGCATTGTGCCCTTTGATTTCTTTCGATTTCCTCCCAATTTTTTATCTACAGAAGCTGGTCGATAATGGCTCGTGCATGTAAAAAGACGTTGGCGTGTATGTATACCTATGTACAGAAAAACTTTGTTGACAGTCATTCTCCTAGCATTCGTAAATGATAATCTTATCAGTGTTAAAAATACTTAAATTTTTCTTTATAGTGTATGATATCACTTAAAGTAGTTTCAGTGGCCTTTATTAAAAACATAGGCTCCGGTGAAACTTTTAAAAAATGTTCTTTGAATAATAAACTTTTGATATATGTATTTAAAAAATTTGGAGTTAAGCGACCAAATTATCGAAAAAACTAAGCTTAAAAAAGTTACTTTTAATACGTAACTTTACGTGAATGAGCCGTTTGATGCCTCTGAGTAATTTATAAAAAATGAGTTATTACAAATTTAATATGTAATTTATAATGTATAAGCCTACTTTTGTTATCTTTTAAAAAATAAAATGAAATTTCAAACGATTAATAAAAATTTGACTTTTCTACCTCTGCTCAAGTTCATTAGGAAGAAAAGAATCAGTTTCATCAATTTTTACTTATACAATGATACAAAATACAACAAAATTTATGACTACGTGGAAAATGACAACTAGTAAAAGAGACGTGGTAAAATTATATAAATAAAAAAGTAGAAAAAGTATCTCTCTTTTGCAGCGTCCAGTTAAAAAAGTCTAAAAAAGTGCGCTAATGTCACGTGGAAAAGACACGTGGTATAATTTGTCTTTTTGGTGAAGTGTGCAGTTCGCGTCGCTGGATAAATTAATAATTAAATCTATCCTAATGTATAGGTGTGGTGACTTCTGTAGGGTAGCCGATTACTGTGCCCTAGGCTTAGTTTACCGTATAACTAATTATCCTTTCACGAATAAGAACGTTTTATATCTTTAATTAATCAAAAGTTAAGGAGACGCTCAATGATTGAAAGGTGATGTAGAATAAACTAAATTGTTTTGCAATTTGAAAGAAATATATTATATAAATAAAAATAGTATAGATTAATATAAAGCATTATTTAGAGCATTTATTTTAATATATTTTTTTATTAAATAAGTCCAGTAATTCAAACGAATTCAACCGGGGCTTCCGTCATTTACTGTACACAGTAATTGGACACGTTTTTCGTGATGCATCATAGATACTGTGCCGCCCGCCAACAAGACGTCTTCGTGGAATATAACTTACCCTATATCTACATTTATTAAGTACAACACTATATGTTGTAATATAAATATTTTTTTATTGTAAAAATTTGTTGTTTAGACAATTGTTATAAAATTTTTCGCAATTAATTACAGAAAAGTGCGCAACGGCGTGAAACAAGTTATATTAATAGTACACAACAAATTGTACTGTTTAAAAGCTACTCAAATTCCATCGTAAGGGGAGTTCGTAGAACCAGTCAGGGATTCGCGTAATTGGCATTAGTGTTAGCATTAATAATGATGATTTGCAAATGTCGATTAATTAAAAACTCTAGGAGCAAAACGTCAAAAGGGAAAAGCATAAAAAGCAATTTTATTATGTTTATATTAGCTACGTAAGTTGGTTGGCGGAATTTGCTAATCATCATTAAACAATAAATCATTAATTAACCATTAATTATAAATGTTAATATTGAAGGCGATAATGCAAATCCATGGCCGGTTGTTCTATGGATTCCACTTAACACTTAATGACTACGAAAAGTAAGTATGAGATAAATATTTAATAACTGATTAATAATTAAATCGCTTAATTCTTATTATTACTATCTTCAGCTTGTTGCCGTTCCATTTCAGCTTCCACCAGTACATTTTGTTTGTAGATTTCATATTTTATGAGCTGGCCAATATGTTCATTCATACGGGATTGTTATACGGGAGTTATACGCACGGAAAAAATGCTCTTTTAATTTAACAAAGTCACTTGGTAAAATACGCACTAACTATTTTTTTATTACACTTACCAAGTTATTTGTTATTTCTATAAAGTGATAAGTTATTTTTACTAACCCATTTGTTAAATTAACAAATTACTTGGTAAGTGTAATAAAAAAAATAGTTAGTGCGTATTTTACCAAGTGACTTTGTTAAATTAATAAAGCATTTTTTTCCGTGCGGGAAACTAAACCTAGGGCACAGTAATCGGCTAACCCACAGTAGTCGGCACACCTATACACTAAGATAGATTTGTCCAGCGACGCCCACTGCACATTTCGCGAAACAGGAAAATCGAAGAGAGAACTGGATACTGCAAAAGGGAGATACTTTTTCTACTTTTTTATTTATATAATTTTATCACGTCTCTTTTATCAGATCTTTTTCCACGTAGTCAGAAAAGAACAGGTGGAATTCCATGTGGATTTACATGTGCAATTCCAGATGGACTTCCACATAGCTATTTTTTATAGATCGAAGGGAGAAATGGACACGGGAAAAAGAGAGATACTTTCTCTACTTTTCTATTTACATAATTTTACCACGTCTCTTTTACCGGTTGTCATTTTCCACGAAGTCAGAATAGAACACGTGGAATTTCACGTGGCTATATTTTTGATAGATCGAAGGGAGAAATGGACACGGGAAAGAGAGAGATACTTTTTCTTCTTTCTTGTTTATATAATTTTTCCACGTAGTCCGAAAAGATCATGTGGAATTCCATATGAAGTTACATGTGTAATTCCACGTGGAATTCCACGTGTTTTTCTTTGATAGGAATATAATGATGTGATAAAATTTATGTGTTAACGACCAAATAAAAATGATATTATCAATAAACGTTGAAAACGTGCTTCTGCGTAAGCGCACTGAGAGCTAAGTTAACGAATTATTGTTTTTCTTACGTATTAACATAATAATATTTTGTTATTAGCGTTCAAAAGCAGTTCAGAATGCTATAGAATGAAATTTAAATAAGATAATTGAACCAAAATTAAATACAAAAACAAAACCCCCATAGTATATATCCCGCTTGATATAGTACCTATCGTTGAAAATACCTTGAATTTTAGTTTATACACATGAAAAATTGAATTGTATTGCAACATTACTAGTATATTGCGTACCAAGGGTGAATAATAGGCCTTTTTACCCGCGTGCGAGTTTGCAGTATGAACCAAAAGTGAGCGAGTACGAGCCGAAAACGATTATTGCAAACACACAAGAGTAAAAAGACCTTTTAACCGTGGTGCACACCATATCTTTTGCGACACGTGTACAAATTTCCATGCTTTTTATGCATATGGATATAGCCGTTTTATATACGCAAAACATTTGTGTATACTTATCGACAAGAAAATATAAATCTTATCAAACAAATAGAGACAAAAAGTTAATGTGCTTTCATCTAATCATTTCCCTAGAAGTTATGGTACTTTCATAAATATTACAATTTCTAATTGACAGTTGAATTTTGCAAAAAGTACTGGAACTATAAATATCGACCAAAAAAATTTATGAATTATTGTATAATGTGCAGTACATTAAAATAATGTTACATAAGTATATTAAAAATTTGAAATCTCAAGTTTCTAATGTGTTTAAACCCATAATAAATTATAAAAATACACAATTTTATACTAAAGAGTAAAAGAGTAAAAAAAGTATGTTAGAACTATATTTTTTAAAATATATTTAGAATTAAAACTACATGCATTATAAAAAAACGTTTTCTCTGTGTCTGCTCGTTACTAAAAAATTCAATTGGTGGATTGCAGTATATTTATCCCGCCCACCACAGAAATATTAGGAATTTCTTAGCTGGCCTCCTACAGCTTGTTCTTTGTGACTTTATGAGTCAGATAGCGCTGCTCCAAATTCAGCATAGCCTCGATTCGCAGGTCCTCGTCGATGTTTAAGTAACGAAGAACCGTCGGGTTGTTTACGGGTGGCCAGTAAAACGGCATATCTTCCGTCGTCGTCGACGTCGGTCTCCTGTACACGAAAGGAATAAAATATTCATCAGTTCGATACGACGGGGTATCACAATATTAAGAAAAATCGTTGCGACTAACTGTAACGATATCATTTTCGTGTAATTTTTTAAGAAATTCCTTTTTTAATGCGGTAAAAGACAAAATTTAAGGTAGCCATAGATTTCGTTTCAAATGTTGGAATATTTTACTAAATTAATGAAAATATGAAATATTTAATAAATACGAGATGTGTTTACCTATTTTCAAGATGCTAAAAAATAAAGATTCCTATTACAGAAATAGATTTCTCAAGTTCAACTTTTTCAGTAATAAATAATTATAATGATTTGCGTCAATTCATGGTACATATATTTATACTGAACACTCAGCTAAACCTGTTAATTAACTTTTTGATATAAGAAATCTTAATAACTTACCCAGTCGTAGCAAAGTTCACCCATAAATCGATCAGACGTTCCATCACTCTGTAACCGTCTGTTCCCTTTTTCGAAGGATCGAAAGTCATCATATCTATTTTACGTGCTCGGAAGAGGTACGGCAACTCATCTGCATGGGAAGCACCTGAAATCGAGATAAATAATAACATTAAAAGTACTTAAAGAACAAGAATAAAAAGGCTGTTTTGACATTCAGTTATCGACATTTCAATTTTTAATATAAAAAACTTAACAATTATTAACCGTATTGACAATAGGAGTCAGGCTGTATAATGGACACCCATAGCTATTTCAGCTGTAAGTTTTTATTGCCTGAGTAAAAATCAAAATTTGAAATAGAAATTTATTTCATGAATGAGCCTTATTAAGAGGGGATTATCGTGTAGAATGCAGAATGAGGATCGGTACGTTTGGGAAATTTTTTTAGTAAGCCAATTCAACGAATATTATCCAAACTCTTTGAGTATACTTATGCTTATGATAATAAGTAAAAACAAATTTTGTGTTTTAAAACGACCGTTTATGATTGAGAAATTAGCCGCATTGCCATGCTTTTGCGAAAATCACTTTGGAAATCGGTGTAAGCTTTGGTGTCCGTTGCACTCAACTAAAACAAAAAAAACAAAAAGATTTTTATTCTGCATAACAATACGCTCTCGATAAACCTCTAAAATCAAACAATAGTACATTACGCAACGCGTGCGCGCAGTAGGTAATTGCGTACACTAATTTTCCATATAGCGTGCGCAAAATCGGACTTTGCGCACGAAGTGTGAAAAATAGTTTTTTAACTTCTTATATTTACATAAATAATAAATTCTTTTTTGAGAATTGATATTTTTTAGAAAAAGATCTGTCATTTTTTAAGATTGTAAACTTTTTCATTTTTTTAGAGGTTCATCGGTAGCGTATTTTCATGCAGAATAAGAATCTTTTTGTTTTATTTTTGTTATAGTTCAGGACACCGGAGCTAGAATCTATATCGTTTTATAACTTCTGCACCAAGGTCACAGCAAAAAATAGTAATTTCGGAATTATACGACGCTATTTTGTAATAAAAATTTGGTTCTTATTCTCAAAATGTGTACAAATATATCTACAAAGTTTAGAAAAAGAATCATTTTAGGTACTGGCTCTTTAATAAAAAACCAAAAACTTACTCTTTATTTTTGCGTTATACATGACAATCCCCCCTTAAAGTAAGACGTTATGTTTTCAAGTAATCATTATCTGAATTATTTATTAAAGGAAATAGAAAATTCAAGATTTTAAGTTTTTAATAGTGTGAGTTTTTTAGTCCAAATAATCAGTAATCGTATCTAAAAAGTTATTAAATAGTATATGTAATTAGAGACAAAGTTCTAATATGACGTTATTCCTCGGAGTATTTTTTAACGATTGTGAGGTCGATTTTGTTGATCTTCCCGAGGTTAAAGGTATGCGAAATAAAAAGTCACATTTTACGTTTCGGTGGCTATGCCACCCTATTCAGAATAAACTAAACGGCGAGTCAGTGATGAGAGGCAAAGTCAAAATGTTTCCAAACAAAAATAAACCACGAGTGCAACAACACCTCTCGCACTCGCGAGCCTCTTCCTCCCCGCTCCACTTGCGGAGGAGGAAGCTTTGTTTTGACTTTGCCTCTCATCACTGACTCGCCGTTTAGTTTATTCTGAAGAGGGTGGCATAGCCACCGAAACGTAAAATGTGACTTTTTATTTCACATACCTTTAACCTCGGGAAGATCAACAAAATCGACCTCACAATCGTTATTAAATAGTATGTTTACTTTAACTCATATAACAAATAAAATAAGGTGGGTGCAGGTAACGTGGCCACCTACAGGAGAGTATATGTATTGTGACAATAGATGTCGAGAAGCGCCGAGATCCCGCTGCTAGCGCCGTCTAATTATAAGATAGTATCAGGTATTCGAACGAATGTATCAAAACTCTGGTTTCTTAGCAGTGCATGCATGTAAAGAAACCACTTTTATCAGCGTGATATGTGCGAAAAAGAAATCATAGGGTACATCAAATTGTAGCTTTTTTTACGTAATTTAAGATGCATGTGCCAGTTTTTGCAGTAGAGTTTATTTTCGATGCGAAAATTGCAATTTTCATTGACTTTTATCGGTTGGTAAAGTAGCTATACGAATGCATTGCAAGGCGAAAGGCAATCGACGCCGTTAAGAAAGGCGGTTGCTTCTTCAAAATTCCTAGCCCTACATGAAAAAAGATGATTTGTTCATTTATCAAAGTTACTTGGTAAAATACGCACTAACTATTTTTTTATTACACTTACAAAGTAATTTGTTGTTTCTATAAAGTGATAAGTTAATTTTACTAACCCATTATTAAATAAACAAATTACTTGGTAAATGTAATAAAAAAAATAGTTAGTGCGTATTTTACCAAGTGACTTTGTTAAATTAACAAAGCATTTCTTTCCGTGTACTAATCCCAAATATCGACACCAGTTAAATAACACATAAAGGAAGTCTCTGCTATGCTAGTCTTAACTGTTTGAAGCACTTACTATACGACTTTTCCATAAGAACTGATACGAGCACTTTACTACAGTGTTGGTAAAGTTGCCAATTTTTAACTACTAGAACTTCTTCAATTAAAATTCAGAGTAATTTTTTTTTGCAAACAGAGTCATAAGGTATTAGAGTTAAAGGTTCAGATAACATGTCTCAATACTTTCCATAGCCCCAAAACCCGATATATATCTACTAAGAATCGAAAGTTCCTTAAAGTGGCCACAGTACGTGCACCCCCCTTAATTAGTATTTAATTAGCTTGGGCACCGAGTATGTGCTTAAGCATTGATTGAATAACTTTTGATACCCAGAGTTAGTACCGACTTGACGATCGGTTTGAGCACTGTTATTTAAAGTAACAAATCAAGCATATTTGATAAACACATGAGCATTGCTATTGTAAAATTGTCTGTACTGCACTCTCCCTTATACGTCAAGGCCGAATCGTCATTCCATAAATTATTACCCTTACCCTTCATATCGAGGTTCAGTATCGCCTTGATGGGCGACGGATCCTTGTCATAGGTATACCGATAGAGGTACATCGGCGTTGAGCCAGCCTCGATTTGCATCTTGACGACTCTGTGCACGCCCTCGACGAAGTACATGTCGCCCACCAGCTCAATCAGTTTTTCTCTATTATCATTGCTTATCTCCTCGTTACGAAAGTACAGGCGCTTCACGTCCTCGGCAGACAAATTGTATCTTTTGAGCATGTTTACAGCGTGAGGATGCAGATACTTCCCAAAGTTATAGTTGTATTTGCTGAAGTCGTCACCCGACACTGTAAAACGCGTACGATGGCATTAAACGTGAACAAATCAACGCAATCGATAAATAAATAAATAAATAAGACATCGATAATAATTCAATAGCTGCAGCAAATATTCTCATAATATTAAGTAACCCTGGTAAAGGGTTGACCTTTTCATATTAGCCAGGTTCTAGCTAATATGGTGAAATCAACGAATTTTTAACCAGTTTCTAGCCAAATTAATCGTTAATTTTCTACTAGGGAAACGTAATTAGTCCTGAACTTATGTTGGGTATCGTTTACAAAATATTATGAGATGGTAATTTGAGGTATTTAACCCTGACTATCTGGGGCAAATCAGTATCTACTTACGAGGAGAGTCCACAACCTGCGGGAAACGGTTTTAGATGTGGCTTCGGGAAGTGGTTTCTGGTATCTTAAAATGATGTCTACACGGAGAGAAATGGTCTAGTAAAAATTACGATTTCGTATTGTAATATGGCGGAGCAGAGTTGCACAATCGCAATAATTACTTTTATTTTTTATTTTAGTAGTAAATGCTACATTAGTAGCAGTTAGTACTATTTATCTACTAATATGTACTAGCGAGTGAATGATAATCTGCTAAATAAGTATAGTAAAAATTGCAAATCATAAAATTTACCGGAATATGTAGTAATTTAAGCTAGATATTCTTGATAGACAGTATCGTAATATCTACGAATATAGACTTGTATAGAAGAACAGTTCGTATGCAAGGCCGGGGAACGAAAGCACGAGTTACATGTATATGTTACTCCATGCAATCTGTGGGTCTCACTCTATAGTGTAGTATAGGATCTACGTGTATAAGGAAGCGGGGCCCCGGCGCAACTACAGGACCGCGCTTCTATACAAGTCTATATTCGTTGGTAATTTGTGCTTAACCACCTGAAATAGAAACCTAATCTCAAAATTTCATTTTATCTTTGGCAGTAATTCACGCATTAAAATTCCATGATATGCAATAAATTATTCATTATATCATTGTATTTTACTATTAGAGTACTTTAAGGTATTTTGTATGAGAATCGACCTTAAGAATAAAAATGTAGACAATGATTTATTTACGTGTCACGATATCAGAAACATTATAGTATAAAACAAGGGTATTTTAAGTGACAACAAAAATTTTATCATGAAAATTTTGATTATTACCAAATTAGATATCACGTAAAGTAGAGAATAATTTAACAAATTATTCGAATCTTTTTTATTTTTATCCGATAATAATTTGGAAGATCTTATGTTGTTCCTTGAAAGATTTCACGGGGGCTTATACCCATATAAAAATTGAAAAACATCAAAAACCTGCAAAGTCACAGCTTATATAGTTTATACTTGTACATGTACAAATTTACAAGAATACGTATATGGATTTATAAACAATTGACTGTAACCTAGCACGTTTTTAGGGAGCTCCGTGTAGCACTCGTAGTTTTGTCTCAAAGGCCCTTAAGGTTAAGATATGACCATGTGTATTCAAATTACGCGTTATTTCATTAATAAATTGTACTTATACTTCTTATCATAACTCTGCAAGTTTTTCTTGCCAGATAAATAATGTAATAAGATAAAAAAGTTGACCAAAAGTGCTTTAATTTGAGCTTTGTTTGATATAAAAATATTATTCCGTTGTTAAGTTATGGACAATCAAAAATTACGACCAAAAATGCATGGAAAACTACTCAATTTAAAGAACTAAAAATCCATCAAATTTTCATCCATTTTTGGTCATTATTTTTGATTGCTTATAACTTTGCAACAGAATAATATTTGTATATGAAGCAAAGCTCAAATTGAAGCTCTTTGGTCAACTTTTTTATCTTTATATTATTTCTCTAGCAAAAACACTCGCAGAGTTGTGATTCAAAGTATAGGTACCATTTTTTACTAAAGTAATGCGTATTTTGATTACCGAAGGTCATATTTTGATCCCAAGATCCTATGAGATGAAACTACGAGTGCTATGCATCAATTTTAGATACCAGAAACCACTTCCTGAAGCCTCATCAAAAACCACTTCCCGCAGGTTATGGACTCTCTCTGTTAGATACATCATTTATTTTGATGACTCGGCGTCTATAAACCTTTTATTGTACCTTGTATTTTTATAAATAAGTAATTATTTATTACGTAAAGACATTGACTTTTATATTTATCTTAACTTAAGCAGATATAATTATGCCAATGAAAACTTTGTACTTCTTAAGAAGTTGGAATTTTAAATGAAATTTAAATTTTCAGTGATTATTTTCTTCTTTCCTAAAAATGTAGAAGATATTTATCTAAAAATTGTTCAACTATTGTTTCTATGGAACAGTTTTCGAATATTCCTTTTTAAATATGTACTCTATGCATTTATTACTTTAACTAATAATGAGAGGGCACATCCTGTGGGAAACGATTTTTTATCAAACTTAAAGAGGTACTTCTTGGTAGTTAAAAATGAAGTTTAACATCCGTAATCTTTTCTAATGGATCCTTGTTCTTCAGATATAAGGTATTTTACTTCAAATGCGCATTATATTAATGAAAAAATGTACCTCTTCTTTTGACAACAACTCTGCAAGTTTTTATGTTAGAAAAATTGTTCCAAAAGATAATTGAAGTAGGTGAATAGAGCTACAATTAAAGTTTTTTTCGTATTAAATCCTCCATTAAATCATTATTCTGATGCAAAGTTATTAACAATTGAAGATGATGATTTGAAATGCATGAAAAATAACCGAATTTAAGAGTTAAAATTCATCGAATATCCATGCATTTATAATTATCATCTTCAAATGTTAATAACTTTACATCAGAATAATATTTTTAAATGAAACCAAGGTTAAATTATAGCTCTTTCCACCAACTTTGATTATAATTTGGGTAAATTTTTCTAGTATAAAAGTTTGCATAGTTATTGTCAAAAGGACGTTAAAATAACGTATATTTGAAGAAAAATACCTCATATCTCAAGAACAGGGGTCCGTTGGAAAAGATTACGGGTGCTAGGATTGATTTTTAGGTATCAGAAATCACCTCCTCAAGTTTGATAATAAATAGTTTCCCACAGGACGTGCAATCTCCTTGTAGATACTTATAAATATCATTATAAATATGATTTCCTTACATTTTTAGTAAAGAATAAAATAAACCTTGGTTTTATAAAACCAGATGAGATATGTAAATATTTCAAGATAAAAACCAATTTCATAAAAAGCGTAAGATATTTTATTAGCATAATTCCTTATATAACTACTTATTTAATAAAAATGCAAGTTATAACAAAAGATTTAAACAAGTCGAATCGGTGAAATGCATAATTTATATAAAAGTTGATGGTTTAATAATCACGGTAATTATAGGGGATGGCTACCTGAAACATACAAGATGTACTTGACTCGTACGACGTAAGAATGTTTATTGCAATTAGGATCGTTAATCTAATTTAATTCGCAATCTTGCGAATTAATGTCTCACCTTGCGCGAAAAAGGCACCCTCCAGATTATTGTGACCGATGATCAGGGGTACATGCACGCCTTGTTTCGCAGCCTCTTCTACGGGAATGGGCAGAAACGGCTGCTTCGACTTGGCATCTACCCCTGGTCCAAAGGTAAATTCGAAGTGAATCTTCTCCTGTAAAGCAAATGATTTTTTTATTGGCGAGTATATGTAAAAGTATACTTTATTTATGTACTGCACTGAGAAACAAATTTAATTCATTCAAAAAACCTCGAGTTTTTTAATAGATGCAATAGAGCATGTTGTTAATTTTACGAAACTTAAGGCATTGATTCAATGATTTTGTGCTATTAATACTAGCAAATGCGCGCTGCCATAAATGAAAAATCTGTTTTTTACTGGCTTTTGATATTTATACCAATTTACATCTTTTATCTGAAACTATAATTATTATTATTTTAAGATATTTGCATACAAATATTCTTGGTAAGTACCGACACCGGCGACTTTGAAAATTGGTGACTTGTCCACCCCAAGAGGAACTACTAAAAAATACACTTGATATTATACGTTTCTTATATTTCACGGCTCTTATATAGCAAATAACCTGATGTTTTACCGCTTGCGTATGTGGAAAACCGGGAGCCACTTATCGGCGATGCGTTATATCTCATAATCCGACAAGTTGATGGAATTCGATCACCGAGCTTACTCGAATCAATCTTTTCAACGATTACGTTAACCCGTTGACTGTTTTGGCGAATATATGGGACAAATCATTTTTAATAATTATTGTACTAACATTGTAAATATGAAACAATAAAATCTTACAAAAACGTAAGTAATAATTCAGATGCCTGAGAAACGTTTTAACATTGGAATCGTGCAAAAAACTTATTTTCCACGATCATAAAAAATGAAAAAGGAAAAAATGAAAAAAAAACAGTCACCGGGTTAATATTATAAAGAAACTGTAAGTCAACGAATTATGATAAATTTCATTGAACATACATAAACTTGCACATTGGTTCAACAGAGCTTTTTTTATTTCAATAGTATTTCTGTTAAACCAATAACTATGCTTTTGAATTAACAATAGGGAAAGTGTGTCAGTTACTGTGTCCCTTAACGCAACTACTGCGATTTTCGTTACAATAAACAGTTTTGTAAATCTTATTTTTATTTCTGCAATAATTTGAATGATACTTTGGCATTTCTTCTACTCGTACATATTTTATTAAAACATTAATATTATAAACCGTCAAGCTATCAATTAAAATAAAAATGCAATCGTTAGCGCTAATTACTGTGGGTTAGAAAATGTCATTATTGAGTTACTGTGCTTCGTTTACTGTGCCCCGCTTCCGAATATTCTGCACCGTATACTAAATTGAATATTATTGTTGAAGTGCGTTATTCACGAGTATAAATTGTATTTTATGAATTTAAAATTACATCAAATTTATAAATTTAAGTTCTCTAGTTTGTTTAGTCGGCTAGGTTAAGTTGGCTAGGTCGTTCAGAGACACAGTAATTGACACAGACGAAAATGCCTAATGTGTTAGTTACTGCATGGGGAAAAAAATTCTATTTTCTAAATTTGAGAAATTTCATAATGAAATACTATTTATTTCAGAAGATAGATTAGAACTGTTACTTTATTTAAAAAATTTGTTTTTTATTATTTAATAGTTCTACATTTTACTATGCGTGAGAGTAAACCAGGAGCTCAGTAACCAGTCAGTCCACAGCAGCTAGCACACGTATAAGTGTATACCCAACATAATTTCGTTGCTTATAATTTATAATACCACAAGTTTGTTGAATCATCAGAATTTTCTGTTGAGTCAATTAAATTTTTTTCTCCGTGTGTATATTCGATTTCAATATAATAGGTATATAAACTGATAATACATTATTATAATAAAAAGTATATTATTTATACTGTAAGAAAATGTAGCAATTATTTGATGGATCGATTTAGTATATATTTTAATTAATAGGTAAAAATAAAGTTTAAATTAAATCATTATTAATAGTAATATAGGTTGAAAATCAAACACTGAGCGTCAGCAATTTTCCGCAATACAGTAATAAAAATGAATATAATAAAATACCTAACAAGAATTTTAAATAATGCAAATACCTCATTGGTTAGTAGTTTCTTTTCGACTTCAATTAATTTTTTACTATCGATCGTTCTGAGAAAATCGACGATTGCTTTGGAATCTCGCGACTGAAATTTCAATAGATCGCACAATCGATAAATTCTCTCTTTTGGATTCGTGTGATAGGCCCAACTGTTTACAATTACACCGCTTTGTGCAATTGCTTTGTGAAAGAGACCTGTAAGGAATTAACATACAATTACAAAGGTAAACCAGATGAGTGTCAACCGATTTTTTTGCATTGTTCTATTTAAGCATTATTGAAACGATATAAGTAAACAACCTAGTATTAATCGTTTAAAGTCAGCAAATTGGTGACTTCGAACCAGTATCATCTTTATGTATTTTTAAATAAATGAAATAGCTATATATTTTTTATAATATAGTGCAGCTGTTTGGTTTTTATCTAAATATATGTATTTGTGTAGTTACAGTCAATTATTAATATCTCGGTCGTAAAATTTGATAGATTTTAAAGTACGTGGTAGCTGAGGGTTAAGGTATGTAATTAGTTCACCTTTTGCCAGAGGAGATATAGTCAGGTAGTGCACAGACGCACTACCCGCGCTTTCGCCGAAAATTGTCACGTTGTCGGGATCACCGCCGAAGTTCGCGATGTTGTCGCGGACCCACTTCAACGCCGCCACTTGATCCTTCAAGCCCTGGTTGCCCGGCGCTACTTCGTCTTCTAAATCTAAGAATCCTGTATGCAGAAAAAAATTTAACGCTGTGACAGTTTGCTTTATTGATTCAACATTTTTTAAAAAGCTGTTATGAAGGGGAATAGTTTATTGGGATTTAAAGTGTCATTGCCGAACCAAAGCAGTAACAACAATATTTTCTTCGAAAATAAGCGTTTAAAGCTGATGAATTTTAAAACTAAATATATAAAATAATTCTACATGTTATCCAATTTAAGAATCTGTAAAGAAAATAAATTTATAACAACTTTTAAATAATTTAAAAGATGAGTCAATTCAAATAGAGTTAATAACTTTGTCATATTTCACTTTATTATTATTTCTCTTATTTCATTACTTTTACGTATAAATCTATTGCAATCACTTTTTTTAAGTACAATTGTTGTTAAATATAATTAGTTTTAAAACCTATCTGTTGTGTATGCTGATTTAGGAAATAAGTAAATGTCGTTACTGCTTTGCTTCGGCCATGACACTTTAAATCCCAATATAGTAGGCAATAGTCTACGACCCTGACAGTGCTATATAATTAATAATGTTTGAAAAACTGTTTAAAAAATATTCGTATTATATATGAATATTTGTGATATTTATTATAACTATAATTAATGTATTTTTTATGTTCTTTTATTATATAAATTGAACTTTTAGCTATTACAATAAGAACAGAATTGTAGTCCATCGGCGTTCATTATTCAATTCTCAAAATATCTTTTCTATCTAATAGGGAAGAGGCATGATTTTTTAAATTATTTTTAAATGAAAAATTTTTTGAAAATCGTGTTTGCTAAATAAGAATTTAAACGCTGTATGAGGTCACGTTATTAAAATAAGCAATATGGTTATGGGAGCATTAAATCATCAAAAAACTCATGTGTAATATATTTATTAATGATTTACTATTGTTTAATTGGTTCGCTTTAGAGCCAACTTTACAAATAGTGCAGAATCGTCCTTGAGTCACTCAAACATTTTAGAAGCTAGCTTAGAAGATATCTCAACGTTTTAGGGATTATATTGTAGGTTTTAACAATATCTACAATTTTCTCATTAAACTTTTTATCTTAGATCAATAGGTTCTGTGTATTGAATGCGAAAAACCGCGTTCTTAAGGGGGGCAGGCCTGGGTTAAACCCAAAAAAAAGACTTTTTTTCTACAAGTCCAGAAAACTTTTTATGTTTAAAAGCAATCATTCTGAAAAATTTTATGCTATCAAAGCATAATATTGTCTTAAATTTTACCGTTGTAAAATCTCATAATATTGACCCAACACGTCACAATAAATCACTGTTTTCAATACCATATTTATTAAAGGAACTTTTCATTAAAATTTTTTTTTATTTTTTTTCGAAGATTCAATCAATTTTTAAAAAAATGTTAATATTGTTAAAAAATTGATTGGATTTCCGAAAAAAAATAATAAAAAAAATTTTAGCGAAAAAGTGGTCCGCTCTTTTTGTAATATATGTCAAAAGGAATCGAATAACTGAAATAAGAATTTTCGTTCACCATGTAACCTTGAATCGTGTGAGGACCAAAGTTCCGTTAATAAATATGGTATTGAAAACAGTAATTTATTGTGACATGTTGGGTATAGATTCTGAAGTTTTACAACGGTAAAATTTAAGATATTATTATGTTTTAGTACCATAAAAATTTTCAGAATGATAGCTTTTAAACATAAAAAGTTTTCTGGACTTGTAGAAAAAAAGCCTTTCTTAGGTTTAACCCAGGCCTGCCCCCTTAGCTTTCCCTTCCCTCTCCAAAGGAGGGGGCGGAGGCTCCGCTGGCCTCATATGGTTTCGTGTTTTGGATGCCAAAACTATGTATGTATGAATGTATGTATGTATATGTATGTATATATCATCGACATTCTCTCGAGAAGCACTGAAGCGATTTGGATGAATCTTCCTGTAAATGAATTTTCATGACCCAATGAAGGGTTCTATAGAATATTATATTACGTGAGAGATTGGGGCATAAGGGGGTGCAAGGTAAAACGACGCATTATGTATAATGTACGTTCATCATTTTATACAATGTAGACCGGACTTAAAAAAATAACGCTCTTAAAAGTAAAAAATAAATATCCTTTCTAATAGCGTGGTTGTTTAAATATTGGGCACAAACTTCTTTTAACTTCATTTAATAAAAAGTCTACGTATTGGTCGTTTTACTTCAAACGTACAACTTTTTATACAACTTTTTGAGTTGGCGCCAGAATCAATAAAAATTTGTATGCAAATTCCAAAATGTTGCGTGGTTTGAATTGAAACTAGCAATGTGTAGACTTTTTATTAAATGGAGTTTAAAATGCTTAAGCACATTATTTAAACATTTCCATTATTTGAAAGTATTATTTTGTATTCCTTTCAGAGCATTACTTTTAGGAAGTCGGGTGAAATTTGTTAAAAAATGTCTTGTGTCAATTTCAATGCAAAATTAAAGATTCTTGAGCCCCGTACCGAAGATCCCGAGCCTGTAATTGATGGCGACGAGAACGACGTCCTTGGGGACGAAGTAGTCGGGCCCGTACATCGCGTCGCTGCCAGTGCCGTGGACGAAGCCGCCCCCGTGGATCCAGACCATGACGGGCAGCGGTCGGGCGCGCATCCCGCAGCTGCGCGTGTACACGTTCAGGTAGAGGCAGTCCTCGGTGCCGATGATCTCGCCCGTTATGAAATCGCTCTGGGTGCAATCCGAGCCGGATTTCGTGGCATCGCGGATGCCGTTCCATGGCTCCACCGGCACCGGGTCCTAAGGCATTCCACGTGTCATTTTTGGAAGCATTTTGGGATCGCTTCTAATTACGCACTTTGAGTTTAACCGACCAAGAAGTACATAATTTACTACAATTTATAATATTTAGGTTAATCCCATACTTAGGTATACCTACCTTTGGTACATGTATGTGTATTGGGTAATTTACCATTTCACAAAGTTGAAAGCACGTATGTTTCTGCCACAGCTTAAAAAAGGAATTGGAACGAAATCTCATCGTTGCTCTATATAATTTTATTCCAATTGTTTTTAAAACTGCAGTTGAATTATGTATTTGTAATTTTGTAGAATGGTAAATTATTCTTATACGGAGGAATAATAAGTTTGGGTTTTGCCTAAATATGAGTATTTATTTAACTATACTTGATTATTCGCTATGCGGTTGAGAACAAATTTGACCCCAGGCTTATTTTTTATTAATCTAAAGCAAATCAAGCAAGAATATGCTTATCAGAAAATGCTTTTAGAATCATAGTATCATAGCTTAAGTTCCTCGATTTAAGTGTTATCATTCGGATGATACTTCCAAAAAAGGTAACTTTATATTGGTTCAGTGCAGTTTCTCAAGTCGTAGAATGAAAAATCCTCCCGAATAAATATTTTAATGACAGAAAACCGTATATGAGCATATATGTTCATAAATGAAGGCGTCGATTCTAAAACGTCCTTAGCGCTCGGCCCGGCTGCCGTTATATCAAAATTGACGTCATGGTGACCAAAATTTGCAATTTTACGGAAATGCATTTTAAAAAGTAGTATCGTGCAGAGGATTAAAAATGGCAACTTTATATATATATACTTTGTTTGTACAATGTTTAGTATTTGAAAAAAAAAATAAAAACGGCAAAATTTTAAATCTTATTTGTACCACGTTTTTTAAACTTAGCTCGCTGCAGCTCCGACAAATATGAACGTATCTTGCTTATTTTTTGCATAGACTCGTAAAATAGTCTAGCGCTGCTAATAAACTCATAGATAGTTAAATATTAAATATTTTTCATTCAACAATTTAATTGCAAACCAGTGAGCTACCTTTTATATGGTTAAGTATGTTCAACGAAAAAAAGTATCGAGGGAAGTTTAAGACTCAACTAACTTTCAACGAGACATTTGTTTGTTAACATTTGAAGAAGTTTCTCAGAAAATTTCAGATGAATTGGATGAAAAGTGGCAAAGATAGAGCGATTTTGTTAAACTTGCACGATGCGCGCGAACATTAGCGGGTCTGCGCGATACATGACGCTCAGTGTATGTCACTCATAGAATAAGAAATAATTTAAGAAACATGATAAAAGTTATCCTGAAATAAACAAAACAAAGTCGAACTCGTTTCGCATTGAAATCACACTGATTTTCTTGTTCGTTTACAAGCTGCATTTATTCACAAATTTGTTAATTTCTTTAATCTTTTTAAAAAACGTTTTACTTGCTAAATAAATTATAAGCATAATGTCGATCAATATAGGACGTAAAAGAATTAGAAATGAGCATGCATGGAAAAAAACTATTAATAAAAGTTGTAAAAATAAGGTAAGGAAAATATCATAAGACGTGTTATAAAAAAGAATTTCTGTTGCAAATATGATTGAATGACATGTATATAAAACTCGAAATTAATTAAAACGAAGAACTCTCTAAATTTTTATGCTGTTGTGAAATATTATGTAAATAAACAATTTGAAGTTAATTATTTTAATTACTTATGCATCCCATGCGTTAATCAACTTCCACATCCGTGTCAAAATGCACTATTTTCAAATCATTTAAAATGAAGCTGTAATCAATTTTGTAAAATAAATTTTTTCATTAATACGTATATATAAAATGATGATTTCCAAACGTCTTTTATATAGGGATTAGAATATGAATCAGTTAGTGGAAAGAAAGTGCTTGAAAAGACGTTCACAGAAATCAAAAAATGTTGTCCTAAAAAGTGTTTTTTAAAAGTAGATCATGAATGGCAAAAAAGTATGTTTCATAAATTTTGGCGCAGTGGAGATTTTCAAGTACAGAATACAATATTAGAAAATATGATTGTAAGAAAAGAATCGACACAAGAATTAAAACGTTTACAGTGGCAATTTCATTGTTACTACAAAAGCACTAGTATCGATATTTGTCGAAAGTTTGTTTGCAGTATTTTCCAAATTGGAGAATAAAAACGGTTCAAGAAAAAATAGTAAGTGGCAAAACGATGTCTGATAATAGAGGAAAACAAGATAATGACAAGGTAAAGCTAACTGAAGATGTCAAAACTTTAATTCTGGAACATTGTAAAAGCCTTCCGCATTCTGAGTCACATTATACTAGAGAAAGCTCAAAGCTTTACTATTTTCTTGATACATCGTTAACATTACATTCACTCTATTTTTCCTTTTTGGATTTTTATGCAGCTGTAACAGGGAGTGAAGCTATTCCTATTGATAAAACAACATATTTTAATTATTTTAATCATTTTGTGAATTTTTTCTATTGGTCTGCCACGTACTGATGTATGTGATCTTTGTTTTACTTATGAAACTAACAAAGGACGAGAAAATGAGTATTTTGAACATATCGTGCAAGTTGAAAAGTATAAAAACTTAAAAAATTCAATGTTGTCCACTGTAAATGTACTAAAATGTGAATTTGAGTTTGGTCAAAACTTGCCATTGCCAAAACTACCAGTTAATTCTCAATTTTTTCGTCGTTTAGTTTGGATGTATTTGTTTAATGTACACATTTTCGATAGTGATCGAAGTTACATGTTCCATTTCCTTGAAGGGATTTTAAAAAAGGGCGCCAACAGCGTATGTAATATGGTTGAGTATGCGATAAGGAAAGAACTACAACTAAACGTCTTCGATAAAATATTTTTATTTTCTGATGCTGCAGGAGGTCAAAATCGAAATTACATTAATTTGAAATTCTTTTCATTTTTGTCTTACAAATTGCAATTAGAAATCCAACATTTATTTCCTGTTAGAGGGCATTCCTACTGCCAGTGTGACCGAAATTTCGGTTTGTATGGTAGTAAGAAAAAAAAGCAAGAAAGAATTGAAACAGAAAATGATTATGTGCAACTAATAAAAAATTCTAGAAATCCTCCATTCGAAATGGTTGCTATTTCACAGTGCGAAGTAAAAGATTATGAAAAACTGTTTGCGAAAGACGAAGACTTGCAGAAAAATGTAATTAAAATAAGCAAAGTTGTTAGAATTGTATATTTTCTTAACGGACAAATTGATTTGTATTACGATTATGATGTCAATCCAATTACAATTAAACTAAGAAACAGCAGTGAAGTAGATTTGTCGAAAGTATCATTAGCTAAAAAGGTAGGAATAACGAAAGAAAAAGAAAAGGATTTTAAACATTTATTGCAATTTTGTACTACTAATGGGCAACATTTTGGTGAAAAATTTTTAAAAACAACTTCTATTAAAACTGTTGTCAGTAAAACAAAGAATGTGAAAGAAGAACATGGTAACAAAAAAGTTCGAAAAACGGAAGTTGTCTCAACAAAAAGAAGAAAAGTAAGCGACGAACAAAAGCAAAAATTAGAATTAAAAATTAATAAAAAAGAAAAGAAAACAAAAACGATAAAAGGAAAAAAAAGTAATATGTTTTTGAAACGCGTTGCATGTATTGCGACTAAATTGTAAATAAATCTTAATGTAGAAATATAAATAAATATAAGTATTAGTTATTTGAAGTTTCTAATTTACTGAACAATGTCAAAAATCTGTGAAATTTATATATTTCCCAGAAATTTATATTTTTAAAGATTGTAATTTACTATTCAATTCATTTACGCTGCAATATTCTTTTTAATGTGTGTGAATTTCATTTGAACGCTTTATTATAACCATTTATTATCTAGTGTATATAACATTTAAAATTAACAATAATTTCTAAAACTTTCGTACAAAGATTTAAAAATTCAACAACTTTATGAATAACTGCCGTTTGATTTTGCCTTTGCTTTGTTTATTTAATTTCTTATTGTTTCATCAGATACTTATTTTTCTTAACTTCTACACTATAAATCGACAGTATTAAATAGTATGATTTGATTAAGTATGTATTTTTAAAAAAAAAGGACAGCAATTCTTCAAGTAAACGGCATTATATGACTGACATACGCTGCGAGCGTCATGTATCGCGCAGACCCGCTAATGTTCGCGCGGAGCGTGCAAGTTTGGCAAAATCGCTCTATCTTTGCCACTTTTCATCCAATTCATCTGTAATTTTCTGAGAAACTTCTTCAAATGTTAACAAACAAATGTCTCGTTGAAAGTTCACTGAGTCTTAAACTTCCCTCGATACTTTTTTTCGTTGAATATACTTCACCATATAAAAAGTAACTCACTGGTTTGCAATTAAATTGTTGAAAGAAAAATATTTAATATTTAACTATCTATGAGTTTATCAGCAGCGCTAGACTATTTTACGAGTCTATGCAAAAAATAAGCAAGATCCGTTCATATTTGTCGGAGCTGCAGCGAGTTAAGTTTAAAAAACGTGGTGCAAATAAGATTTAAAATTTTGCCGTTTTTATTTTTTTTTTCAAATACTAAACATTGTACAAACAAAGTATATATATAAAATGTTGCCATTTTTTATCCTCTATACGATGCTATTTTTAAAAATTCATTTCCGCAAATTTAAAAATTGGTCACCATGACGTCAATTTGTATATAGCGGCAACCCGAGCCGAGCGCTAAGGACGTTTTAGAATCGATGCCTTCAAATGATCATATATGAGCCATTTTCACCCGGGTGAGTAACAAATAAATGACAGAAAAATTTGGGTTCCACGCCACATATTTTCGTTTTTTTTTTAAACCAAAGCATTATCTATCATTTTTATGTATCCAGTATTTGTGTATGATGCGGTATCAAACAAGCTAATTTACTATTTGTCATATCAAATGTTTTTCTGAGCACTTAATTTTCAGAATAAAAGTTTATTAATATTACTATATATCCTAATATAGTTAAACAATTTAATTCTTTTTATAGTGATAATATATTATAATACGCTTAAATAGTAATTAGCCGAATACCATCAAGAAAATCGATTTATAATTAGATTATACGATTACGAATTACGTTCCGCAATACATCTTTGTACAATACACACCAGATACATGAAGCAGTTTACATAATAATTTGTGTCTTGTTTCCGCAGTTTCGACAAATAACATATTATTACGAAGCTACGAGAGATAATCTACAATTACTTCTCATTATTAGCCGGCTGTTCACGTGGTACGTTCAACCACATCATTTACGACAATAAACATTAAGTATAAAAACATCATCATCAGAATAACAAATTAAATACGGATCTTAAACTATTAACCACACAAATAAGCCTTTAAAATGCACTTCGACACAAACGAAGACTCACTTGAAATCTGAGCTGAGCAAGAGGCGGCCTGGCGTACGGTATCCCCCTGAACGCGCAGAACTCCGGGCCGAGGCTGCTCCGATCCAAGGCGCCGCGCACCTTGCCCGCCCGCGTCTCCACGATCAAAATCCGTTCGCTGCTCATCTTCGCGCGCGCGCGACTCGCAGCTCTCCTTCGCACAATTAAATACACACGATCTCGCGCGAGCGGTACCGACGCGACAACTGACCGCGAAATCGCGTCAGCGCGCGCTCGCGCGGCATTACGCGACTAATCATTCGCAGTGCATTCACAGTAGCGGGAGCGCGAGTGAAATGCTCTCGTGCACCTTGGGCCACGAATATCGCGAGTGTAACCTGAAGGGGAACCCCGCGCGCGAGTAAAAATTCCTAAATATACGTGGTCCTTTGGCATGGTTGACACACGCGTGGGTTAAGAAAAATATTTTTCAATTAAATTAACTAGTATAAAAAATAATAATTACGACACACAAGTATATTATTAAATCTGTTATTACTAGTATGAAGAGGTATAAGTTTCTGTATAGGCAAAAATAAAGTTTCTATCCTTCTATTCTCGACTTCTCTATTATAACAATTATTCGAAATCAAACCAACTTTAAAAAAAAAATGGTTGAAATTTAAAAAAATTCGGTTATTATTTGCAACCAGAAAATAGTGTGAAATATTTTCTGTGGTAAACATTTTTTTGTGTGCACACGCGCATAGTCCCTGGGACGCGAGAAAATTGCCGGAATACACCTGTTCCTGTGACAAGGCTGGCGCGCTGGGTTCACCTCCCGGTTACAGTCGTGATATTCGTGGCCCAAGGCGCACGAGAGCATTTCATTCGCGATCGCGCTACTGCGAATGCACTGTCAGTTTGCCCCTACTCCTCCTCTGATCAAAGCTATTATATGCTCCACGTGCGGGTGCGACCGTCATTCAATCCGAGATCTGAGTGAATCGAGCATTGCGCGTACAGCTTGTGCGTTGTGCGCTTTGAATTATTTCGCGTGCCTCCGTTTCTTTTATCTAGGCTCATCCCGCGGTTCGCATAATAACAGACCTTGACGTTTACACGTCTGTGAAGATAAGGAAAAGGTTTGGTTGATACGTGAGGTCAAGCATATTGGACATGTTTTTAATAATAGTCTTATCAGCGTTCAGAATAACTTGAATTTCATCTAGAGTGTATATCATCATATTTTAGATTATGTAACTATAGAATTGAATTGCATAGTTATCATTGACATATGTAAATTAAAATTCTTATTTGAAATGGGTGTTAAATAAATGATAGAACACAATGTATATTTCAAATAAAATAACTTTCGTTTATTCAAACTCGCACAAGGAAGGAATAACGTCAGTTACGTGCGACTGCTCTAGCTAGATGCTCTAGTACGACTAAAACACTTGACATAAAGGGCGTAAGAGAATTTCGGGGCTGACGCATATAGTTCCCCACTCTTTTCTATACTCGCATTTTAGTTTATGTTTTTGGGACATTTCTTAGTAAGTCAATTAATTTTTGTACGAGCATGTAGTAGTGTATAACTACAGTTACACACATAGGTATGCTAAAGCATAGCGATATTCCAACAATTCTAGTATAAAACACGAGAGACTGTGGCAAAACGAAGTATAGCTATAACAATATTCTTTGTTTTCTTATTGGAATCGGCCCTGCAACTATATACAGATAGACTAGCCGTGTAAAAACGAATGAAGTAGCCTTCACTCACAGCTTCAAATATTGGCCATTTGGCGCTGGCTATCGCTATATATAGATCTGTGGCTTCCCTGAATAACCACTTAAGTCCATTTTTTTGAAAATCGAGTTTAATGTGATTTTATGTATTCAAATGCACCTTTTTCATATAAAAATATTAAAAATGTCAAAAATATCACCCTATGGTCGAAACCAGTACAGTGCATAACCACTTAAGTCCATTTTATTGAAAATTGTTCCCAGAATAACCACTTAAGTCCACTTTATTGAAAGTTGTTCCCGGAATAACCACTTAAGTCTATGTTATTGAAAATTGTTCCCGGAATAACCACTTATGGTGATGCTAAAGCAACGTATCACCGACAAATACGGGGAACCACAATTCTCATTTTATTTATAATTTTGAGTAAATATCTCTATGAAGTGTTGTTGATTTTTATAGGGACAATAACACTTCATAGAGATATTTACTCAAAATTAAAAATAGAATGAGAATTGTGGTTACCCGTGTTTGTCGGTGAGAGGTGGCTTTAGCATCACCTTAAGACCACGTTTGACTACTCTACACGTTTATTAAGGTGGTTATAAAACTTAATTGAATGTAAATTGTACATAATACAAAATTTAGGTCGTGCTTTGTAAAAAGCATATATTTAAGGGACAATAATTACATTTTAATTACTAGTTTTATTACGTGGTAAGTTTAATTAATTAATTATAACAAAATAATGAATTATTACAAAATATAACGCTTTTATAAAAGTGTTTTGTAATACATCATGTACAAGTGTTTATTTAATATAGATCGTATAATTTATTTGGAAATTAATTTATAATAATCCTGTACAAAAATATTTTAAAAATATAATACTGAAAGTAACATAGCTTTAATAGTAAAATAATTAATAAAATTTAGTAATAAACAAAAGAATTGGAGGAAATTATTGTCTTTTAATTTCTTGTGATTTTTTATTTATTCTTGGATCTTCTAGAGTATTTTGTCTATTTTCAGATAATTGCAATTCAAGCTCAAAGTTCTTTTTCAAAACTTTAGAACAGTAGAAAACCATAACAAGTAAATTTTACATAGATAGCACGCATGATCGCTTTAATTAGCATTAACCTGGAGTATTAGGACTTTTTCAACTGCAAAAAATTGAGTAAAATAAAAGTACACTCTCTGCCCTCCGTTTCTGTGAATTAGTATTGAGTTAATTTAACCTGCTAAGTATATCTATAAATTACGCACATATAGATACACTTTATAAGTTAAATTTGAATGCTAATTCACGTTATTCGGACATATACAGAGTGTAGAAAGAGTAGAATACAGCTAAAAAGTACAGTTCCCGGCATAACAAGTTAAGTCCATGTTCCCGGAATAACAATTTAACTCACGGTATTTAATCGTTCCTACAAACGGAACCATGTAATTCATTTACTTATCAATATGATTAGGAAGGTATATTATGACCCATTAAACAAGCATAGTATTGCACGGCATCTCTTTAACTTAGAAAGAGAAAAATATTTAGCTCTTGAAAATTGAAACAATAATTTCTATAACAATATGTTAATAACGAAAATTTTTTATGTTAACCCATGAATCCTTAACTTAAACCCTAGACCAATAACCAATTGACCCTGAACACATAAACTGTAAAAACATAATTATATAAGTTGAAAATCATTATTTAATCAATAAACGCATAAACCTCAAAACCCAATTAACCCAAGATAAGCAATTTAGAATTAAATAAATAAAAAAATGTAACCCATAAACCCTAAGCCCAACTTAGAAAATTTTTAGCAAATTTCAAATTTTTCAAATTTATTTCGTTTATTTAACTATTGTAATAATTTTTATACATTAATATTCATCTATAAATATTTGTTCAACTTTCTGATGCACAATGAAATTAAAATTTATAAAAACATACTTATAAAACTATTAATTAGACTAAACTTCTGTTTATACATAGAATTACTGGTCTTCTTACAGTTTCACAGCAATTTATAAAAGTTATGCATAACTTTTTCCATACATTTAAGGAAAAACAACTTTTGTTGTATTTACTAAATATCATTATTTATTTGTTCACGTACCAAAATTGTTCGTTATCCAAACCAACGTTTGGTCGATTCAACAAAAGCTTTTATTTTCATTTTTCAATTGATTGAATAATTTGAAAAATATTTCCTTACTTGATAAGCTTTATAATAGTATTCCCTCGCTTGTTTTTATTTTTTAGTATAAATAAGTTTGAGTATGAATTAATCAATTAATTAATTAGAAACTATATCCTTTGCATGTTTCATGTATAGGAATTTATTTATAAAACAAAAAATAAACAGAAGTATCACGAGTGTTTATGCTGTTATGTGCTGATAATCTTAGTAAATAAATAATTTTGATAAACATACTTATAAAGTGCTGTTAAATGTTCTTGAGAAGATGATGGGAAATTACCTTTTTTACTAATTCAGATACCCTGAATGGTATCGCCCGCCCCCCTATACGCTTCTCCTAGATCCACATCATGTACACGGAGAGAATTTTCTAATAAAAATTATGACGAAATTCGCAGTAAAAATTACCGTGAATGACTATAAAGCTGGGACACTCTAACTTTCCGGCAGTTTTTATTGATATTTACGATAAATTTTACCGTCCTGAAGGGTAAAATGTGCCTGCCGTAGAGTAAGAGTTCCCTGTATAAATCTTAGAGAAAACCAAAATTTGTGGTAAAATTTGTATGAAATATTTTTTAAAAATTTGGATTTTCTTCCAATTGTTGTAGCAGTATCATTAATACTTAAATAAGTACATTATACACATTTATGTTTGAGTTAACCTAAAATGTGTACACGCTCAGTTGTTTTCTTTATCAGCTGTCTTCTTTTTCTCAAATCAGGCAAATTTTACCATTCAGTGCGGTAAAATGTATAGTCTGTGCAGTAAAATTTGTAGTCAATGAGGTAATTTTTATAGTAAAATATCAGTAATAAGTGCCAGAAAGTAGGAGTGTCCCAGCTTTATAGTTATTTACGGTAATTTTTACCCTGAATTTCGTTATAATTTTTATTAGAAATTTCTCTCTGTGTACCAAAATTTTTCATTGTACAGACCAACGTTTGGTATACTCAATAAACATTTTTTTTCGTGTTTCTATAAATGATAAATATGATATATTTAAAAGGCTTTTCATTAAAATAAAATAGATATTAATATTTTCAGTTATGAAACACCTTGCTTGCAATTTAGGGATTTTCAACTGATTCAATAATTTGAAAAACATTTCCTCATCTGTTAAGCTTTGTAATGGTTTTTCCTGGCCTGTTTTTATTTTTTAGTATAAAATTTGAGGATAAATAGACTTATTAGTCTCGCACTATCATATTCATTTCGAATTTCGTATTCATTACGAAATAAAGTTAGATTTAGATTCCATTGTAGATAGGTTTGTGAAGATCGATTGTAAACATACATTAGAATTAATATTATAAGGGAAAATGGCATATAAAGGCATTAATTTAAAATTTGATTATATTGTCATACGCTATGCTACGTAATTGTTATTTTAAAAAATGTAATCACACCACTTCTGGATCCGCCGCTGTATTGATATTCCCGGTAATATTCCTGTGATAAAAACGACGCGGACATTAAATGTTGCTGCTACAGTATTACTGCAATATTACTGCTATATATCACAGGAATATTTAATATTGTGTGTAGTACTCATGTGATATTGCTGCAATATTGAGTGCTATGTTGGAAGTATAGCCTATTTTTTGTACTTTATAAGTATAGCCTATTGTTTGTAAATTTTTGCCAAGTCACTGTAGGTATATAGACGTTCACGCTGTAGCTTTAATGCATATCGATATGTATTTCGAAACGCACAAACAGAAGATGACTTTGATAAATCTACTGTAGGTACAGATTAGATTGATAACTTTATCAACTATACTAATTTACTCGGGAATGTATGTTTATTATGGAAAACAAATATGGGAAATTTCACATTGAAAATTATTTTGAATTATTATATATTTCTTTGTTGATGATAATACAACTTTTTCATAGGTGTAAAAAACAAAATCGCATCTGAAGTCAAATTTTTGTTAAGTTTTTGATGACTTGACATTATTAGGTACGCATATGTAAAAGTTGATATTTAGGGACACGTTCGGGAAAATGGTTTTACCGTTGGTGTACGTAGTATGTACTACATACACTCAACGTAGAACATATCAGATTCAAACGGTTTGAATTTCTTGGAGGATTACAAGTAAATTCAAATAGTTCGAATCAGATATTTTCCACGTCGAGTGTACATACCTATAAATTACAAAATTTAATGACGTGAATTATAGTGGAGAATATTACAGGTATATACTATTAATGAACTATCCAATTAAGACGATTAATTAATATTATTTAATAATGATTTAAATCTAGGTTTTCATAGTAATTATAACAATATGCATATTTCTATAATAATTAAAAAAAATAACAATAAATATGTTTTAATGTTTAGGAGCAATGC
>OX424573.1:23850087-23872308 GCA_949152435.1 Gastracanthus pulcherrimus | reverse complement strand
AATTTTAAAATGAAAATTGTATATTTTATGACGAAAAGTGTAATTTTAATATGAAAATCGTATATTTTAAAACGAAAATATTAATTTTAAAATGAAAATTGCCAAAAAAATGTGGAACGCTTCACGATTTTGCGTGTCATCCTTGCGCAGGGGCCATGCTAATCTTCTCTGTATCGTTCCAATTTTAGTATATGTACTGCCGAAGCAAGTACGACCGCTGAGCTCCGAGCGCTCCTTATATATGAACCATTGACTCATCCTGGCACTTGCGAGAGGTGAAAAATAAAGGTAGCCGCGTAGCGCTAGATTTTGAAACTAATACGTTGTGCTGCAAATGCGCATATGAAGCACATAACAATTTAAAGCACTATGTTGGCCAATCAGTAAATATTAACCGGATTTCAAATCAGAAACATGTTAATGTGTTATTGTATTCATTTATTATATTTGAAATGTGCTCTGATATAAATGAAAATGACGTCAAATGACTTTTCGATGCTTCTATTTAACTTGATTTATATACGACTTTCGCGATTGAATCTTAAAATCAATTTTGTATTTACTTACTTCCCTCTATCAGCTACAAAGTGTATACTTTTAGAATCTGTAAGTACATCTGGGATGGCACTACACTTTAACGTTATTTTAGAGACATTTGAGTCAACAGTAGGACGTTTGCGAACGTCTGAGACAATATCCTAAATTTTGTCAAGTATCTTATGTTTTCTAGATACCATGTTTCTGCATAATTTTAATGTTCTAGCAAAATTTCTTCTCGATTAATAGCTTTTGAAGGAAAATTTTTTATCGGCATATAAAAAAAATCTTTTTTGGAATTTAATTCAGTTTGTCCCTCTTAAGGTAAAAATTCCGTCAAAGTCTCATATTTTAAATCACAAACTGTAATTTAAAAATTAAAATTGCATATTATAAAACCAAAATTGTAATTTTAAAATGAAAATTGTATATTTTATGACGAAAAGTGTAATTTTAATATGAAAATCGTATATTTTAAAACGAAAATATTAATTTTAAAATGAAAATTGCCAAAAAAATGTGGAACGCTTCACGATTTTGCGTGTCATCCTTGCGCAGGGGCCATGCTAATCTTCTCTGTATCGCTCCAATTTTAGTATATGTACTGCCGAAGCAAGTACGACCGCTGAGCTCCGAGCGCTCCTTATATATGAACCATTGACTCATCCTGGCACTTGCGAGAGGTGAAAAATAAAGGTAGCCGCGTAGCGCTAGATTTTGAAACTAATACGTTGTGCTGCAAATGCGCATATGAAGCACATAACAATTTAAAGCACTATGTTGGCCAATCAGTAAATATTAACCGGATTTCAAATCAGAAACATGTTAATGTGTTATTGTATTCATTTATTATATTTGAAATGTGCTCTGATATAAATGAAAATAACGTCAAATGACTTTTCGATGCTTCTATTTAACTTGATTTATATACGACTTTTGCGATTGAATCTTAAAATCAATTTTGTATTTACTTACTTCCCTCTATCAGCTACAAAGTATATACTTTTAGAATCTGTAAGTACATCTGGGATGGCACTACACTTTAACGTTATTTTAGAGACATTTGAGTCAACCGTAGGACGTTTGCGAACGTCTGAGACAATATCCTAAATTTTGTCAAGTATCTTATGTTTTCTAGATACCATGTTTCTGCATAATTTTAATGTTCTAGCAAAATTTCTTCTCGATTAATAGCTTTTGAAGGAAAATTTTTAATCGGCATATAAAAAAAATCTTTTTTGGAATTTAATTCAGTTTGTCCCTCTTAAGGTAAAAATTCCGTCAAAGTCTCATATTTTAAATCACAAACTGTAATTTAAAAATTAAAATTGCATATTATAAAACCAAAATTGTAATTTTAAAATGAAAATTGTATATTTTATGACGAAAAGTGTAATTTTAATATGAAAATCGTATATTTTAAAACGAAAATATTAATTTTAAAATGAAAATTGCCAAAAAAATGTGGAACGCTTCACGATTTTGCGTGTCATCCTTGCGCAGGGGGCATGCTAATCTTCTCTGTATCGTTCCAATTTTAGTATATGTACTGCCGAAGCAAGTACGACCGCTGAGCTCCGAGCGCTCCTTATATATGAACCATTGACTCATCCTGGCACTTGCGAGAGGTGAAAAATAAAGGTAGCCGCGTAGCGCTAGATTTTGAAACTAATACGTTGTGCTGCAAATGCGCATATGAAACACATAACAATTTAAAGCACTATGTTGGCCAATCAGTAAATATTAACCGAATTTCAAATCAGAAACATGTTAATGTGTTATTGTATTCATTTATTATATTTGAAATGTGCTCTGATATAAATGAAAATGACGTTAAATGACTTTTCGATGCTTCTATTTAACTTGATTTATATACGACTTTTGCGATTGAATCTTAAAATCAATTTTGTATTTACTTACTTCCCTCTATCAGCTACAAAGTATATACTTTTAGAATCTGTAAGTACATCTGGGATGGCACTACACTTTAACGTTATTTTAGAGACATTTGAGTCAACCGTAGGACGTTTGCGAACGTCTGAGACAATATCCTAAATTTTGTCAAGTATCTTATGTTTTCTAGATACCATGTTTCTGCATAATTTTAATGTTCTAGCAAAATTTCTTCTCGATTAATAGCTTTTGAAGGAAAATTTTTTATCGGCATATAAAAAAAAACTTTTTTGGAATTTAATTCAGTTTGTCCCTCTTAAGGTAAAAATTCCGTCAATGTCTCATATTTTAAATCACAAACTGTAATTTAAAAATTAAAATTGCATATTATAAAACCAAAATTGTAATTTTAAAATGAAAATTGTATATTTTATGACGAAAAGTGTAATTTTAATATGAAAATCGTATATTTTAAAACGAAAATATTAATTTTAAAATGAAAATTGCCACAAAAATGTGGAACGCTTCACGATTTTGCGTATCATCCTTGCGCAGGGGCCATGCTAATCTTCTCTGTATCGTTCCAATTTTAGTATATGTACTGCCGAAGCAAGTACGACCGCTGAACTCCGAGCGCTCCTTATATATGAACCATTGACTCATCCTGGCACTTGCGAGAGGTGAAAAATAAAGGTAGCCGCGTAGGGCTAGATTTTGAAACTAATACGTTGTGCTGCAAATGCGCATATGAAGCACATAACAATTTAAAGCAGTATGTTGGCCAATCAGTAAATATTAACCGGATTTCAAATCAGAAACATGTTAATGTGTTATTGTATTCATTTATTATATTTGAAATGTGCTCTGATATAAATGAAAATGACGTCAAATGACTTTTCGATGCTTCTATTTAACTTGATTTATATACGACTTTTGCGATTGAATCTTAAAATAAATTTTGTATTTACTTACTTCCCTCTATCAGCTACAAAGTATATACTTTTAGAATCTGTAAGTACATCTGGGATGGCACTACACTTTAACGTTATTTTAGAGACATTTGAGTCAACCGTAAGACGTTTGCGAACGTCTGAGACAATATCCTAAATTTTGTCAAGTATCTTATGTTTTCTAGATACCATGTTTCTGCATAATTTTAATGTTCTAGCAAAATTTCTTCTCGATTAATAGCTTTTGAAGGAAAATTTTTTATCGGCATATAAAAAAAATCTTTTTTGGAATTTAATTCAGTTTGTCCCTCTTAAGGTAAAAATTCCGTCAAAGTCTCATATTTTAAATCACAAACTGTAATTTAAAAATTAAAATTGCATATTATAAAACCAAAATTGTAATTTTAAAATGAAAATTGTATATTTTATGACGAAAAGTGTAATTTTAATACGAAAATCGTATATTTTAAAACGAAAATATTAATTTTAAAATGAAAATTGCCAAAAAAATGTGGAACGCTTCACGATTTTGCGTGTCATCCTTGCGCAGGGGCCATGCTAATCTTCTCTGTATCGTTCCAATTTTAGTATATGTACTGCCGAAGCAAGTACGACCGCTGAGCTCCGAGCGCTCCTTATATATGAACCATTGACTCATCCTGGCACTTGCGAGAGGTGAAAAATAAAGGTAGCCGCGTAGCGCTAGAATTTGAAACTAATACGTTGTGCTGCAAATGCGCATATGAAGCACATAACAATTTAAAGCACTATGTTGGCCAATCAGTAAATATTAACCGGATTTCAAATCAGAAACATGTTAATGTGTTATTGTATTCATTTATTATATTTGAAATGTGCTCTGATATAAATGAAAATGACGTCAAATGACTTTTCGATGCTTCTATTTAACTTGATTTATATACGACTTTTGCGATTGAATCTTAAAATCAATTTTGTATTTACTTACTTCCCTCTATCAGCTACAAAGTATATACTTTTAGAATCTGTAAGTACATCTGGGATGGCACTACACTTTAACGTTATTTTAGAGACATTTGAGTCAACCGTAGGACGTTTGCGAACGTCTGAGACAATATCCTAAATTTTGTCAAGTATCTTATGTTTTCTAGATACCATGTTTCTGCATAATTTTAATGTTCTAGCAAAATTTCTTCTCGATTAATAGCTTTTGAAGGAAAATTTTTTATCGGCATATAAAAAAAAACTTTTTTGGAATTTAATTCAGTTTGTCCCTCTTAAGGTAAAAATTCCGTCAAAGTCTCATATTTTAAATCACAAACTGTAATTTAAAAATTAAAATTGCATATTATAAAACCAAAATTGTAATTTTAAAATGAAAATTGTATATTTTATGACGAAAAGTGTAATTTTAATACGAAAATCGTATATTTTAAAACGAAAATATTAATTTTAAAATGAAAATTGAAAAAAAAATGTGGAACGCTTCACGATTTTGCGTGTCATCCTTGCGCAGGGGCCATGCTAATCTTCTCTGTATCGTTCCAATTTTAGTATATGTACTGCCGAAGCAAGTACGACCGCTGAGCTCCGAGCGCTCCTTATATATGAACCATTGACTCATCCTGGCACTTGCGAGAGGTGAAAAATAAAGGTAGCCGCGAAGCGCTAGATTTTGAAACTAATACGTTGTGCTGCAAATGCGCATATGAAGCACATAACAATTTAAAGCACTATGTTGGCCAATCAGTAAATATTAACCGGATTTCAAATCAGAAACATGTTAATGTGTTATTGTATTCATTTATTATATTTGAAATGTGCTCTGATATAAATGAAAATGACGTCAAATGACTTTTCGATGCTTCTATTTAACTTGATTTATATACGACTTTTGCGATTGAATCTTAAAATCAATTTTGTATTTACTTACTTCCCTCTATCAGCTACAAAGTATATACTTTTAGAATCTGTAAGTACATCTGGGATGGCACTACACTTTAACGTTATTTTAGAGACATTTGAGTCAACCGTAGGACGTTTGCGAACGTCTGAGACAATATCCTAAATTTTGTCAAGTATCTTATGTTTTCTAGATACCATGTTTCTGCATAATTTTAATGTTCTAGCAAAATTTCTTCTCGATTAATAGCTTTTGAAGGAAAATTTTTTATCGGCATATAAAAAAAATCTTTTTTGGAATTTAATTCAGTTTGTCCCTCTTAAGGTAAAAATTCCGTCAAAGTCTCACATTTTAAATCACAAACTGTAATTTAAAAATTAAAATTGCATATTATAAAACCAAAATTGTAATTTTAAAATGAAAATTGTATATTTTATGACGAAAAGTGTAATTTTAATATGAAAATCGTATATTTTAAAACGAAAATATTAATTTTAAAATGAAAATTGCCAAAAAAATGTGGAACGCTTCACGATTTTGCGTGTCATCCTTGCGCAGGGGCCATGCTAATCTTCTCTGTATCGTTCCAATTTTAGTATATGTACTGCCGAAGCAAGTACGACCGCTGAGCTCCGAGCGCTCCTTATATATGAACCATTGACTCATCCTGGCACTTGCGAGAGGTGAAAAATAAAGGTAGCCGCGTAGCGCTAGATTTTGAAACTAATACGTTGTGCTGCAAATGCGCATATGAAGCACATAACAATTTAAAGCACTATGTTGGCCAATCAGTAAATATTAACCGGATTTCAAATCAGAAACATGTTAATGTGTTATTGTATTCATTTATTATATTTGAAATGTGCTCTGATATAAATGAAAATGACGTCAAATGACTTTTCGATGCTTCTATTTAACTTGATTTATATACGACTTTTGCGATTGAATCTTAAAATCAATTTTGTATTTACTTACTTCCCTCTATCAGCTACAAAGTATATACTTTTAGAATCTGTAAGTACATCTGGGATGGCACTACACTTTAACGTTATTTTAGAGACATTTGAGTCAACCGTAGGACGTTTGCGACCGTCTGAGACAATATCCTAAATTTTGTCAAGCATCTTATGTTTTCTAGATACCATGTTTCTGCATAATTTTAATGTTCTAGCAAAATTTCTTCTCGATTAATAGCTTTTGAAGGAAAATTTTTTATCGGCATATAAAAAAAATCTTTTTTGGAATTTAATTCAGTTTGTCCCTCTTAAGGTAAAAATTCCGTCAAAGTCTCATATTTTAAATCATAACTGTAATTTAAAAATTAAAATTGCATATTATAAAACCAAAATTGTAATTTTAAAATGATAATTGTATATTTTATGACGAAAAGTGTAATTTTAATATGAAAATCGTATATTTTAAAACGAAAATATTAATTTTAAAATGAAAATTGCCAAAAAAATGTGGAACGCTTCACGATTTTGCGTGTCATCCTTGCGCAGGGGCCATGCTAATCTTCTCTGTATCGTTCCAATTTTAGTATATGTACTGCCGAAGCAAGTACGACCGCTGAGCTCCGAGCGCTCCTTATATATGAACCATTGACTCATCCTGGCACTTGCGAGAGGTGAAAAATAAAGGTAGCCGCGTAGCGCTAGATTTTGAAACTAATACGTTGTGCTGCAAATGCGCATATGAAGCACATAACAATTTAAAGCACTATGTTGGCCAATCAGTAAATATTAACCGGATTTCAAATCAGAAACATGTTAATGTGTTATTGTATTCATTTATTATATTTGAAATGTGCTCTGATATAAATGAAAATGACGTCAAATGACTTTTCGATGCTTCTATTTAACTTGATTTATATACAACTTTTGCGATTGAATCTTAAAATCAATTTTGTATTTACTTACTTCCCTCTATCAGCTACAAAGTATATACTTTTAGAATCTGTAAGTACATCTGGGATGGCACTACACTTTAACGTTATTTTAGAGACATTTGAGTCAACCGTAGGACGTTTGCGAACGTCTGAGACAATATCCTAAATTTTGTCAAGTATCTTATGTTTTCTAGATACCATGTTTCTGCATAATTTTAATGTTCTAGCAAAATTTCTTCTCGATTAATAGCTTTTGAAGGAAAATTTTTTATCGGCATATAAAAAAAATCTTTTTTGGAATTTAATTCAGTTTGTCCCTCTTAAGGTAAAAATTCCGTCAAAGTCTCATATTTTAAATCACAAACTGTAATTTAAAAATTAAAATTGCATATTATAAAACCAAAATTGTAATTTTAAAATGAAAATTGTATATTTTATGACGAAAAGTGTAATTTTAATATGAAAATCGTATATTTTAAAACGAAAATATTAATTTTAAAATGAAAATTGCCAAAAAAATGTGGAACTCTTCACGATTTTGCGTGTCATCCTTGCGCAGGGGCCATGCTAATCTTCTCTGTATCGTTCCAATTTTAGTATATGTACTGCCGAAGCAAGTACGACCGCTGAGCTCCGAGCGCTCCTTATATATGAACCATTGACTCATCCTGGCACTTGCGAGAGGTGAAAAATAAAGGTAGCCGCGTAGCGCTAGATTTTGAAACTAATACGTTGTGCTGCAAATGCGCATATGAAGCACATAACAATTTAAAGCACTATGTTGGCCAATCAGTAAATATTAACCGGATTTCAAATCAGAAACATGTTAATGTGTTATTGTATTCATTTATTATATTTGAAATGTGCTCTGATATAAATGAAAATGACGTCAAATGACTTTTCGATGCTTCTATTTAACTTGATTTATATACGACTTTTGCGATTGAATCTTAAAATCAATTTTGTATTTACTTACTTCCCTCTATCAGCTACAAAGTATATACTTTTAGAATCTGTAAGTACATCTGGGATGGCACTACACTTTAACGTTATTTTAGAGACATTTGAGTCAACCGTAGGACGTTTGCGAACGTCTGAGACAATATCCTAAATTTTGTCAAGTATCTTATGTTTTCTAGAGACCATGTTTCTGCATAATTTTAATGTTCTAGCAAAATTTCTTCTCGATTAATAGCTTTTGAAGGAAAATTTTTTATCGGCATATAAAAAAAATCTTTTTTGGAATTTAATTCAGTTTGTCCCTCTTAAGGTAAAAATTCCGTCAAAGTCTCATATTTTAAATCACAAACTGTAATTTAAAAATTAAAATTGCATATTATAAAAAAAAATTGTAATTTTAAAATGAAAATTGTATATTTTATGACGTAAAGTGTAATTTTAATATGAAAATCGTATATTTTAAAACGAAAATATTAATTTTAAAATGAAAATTGCCAAAAAAATGTGGAACGCTTCACGATTTTGCGTGTCATCCTTGCGCAGGAGCCATGCTAATCTTCTCTGTATCGTTCCAATTTTAGTATATGTACTGCCGAAGCAAGTACGACCGCTGAGCTCCGAGCGCTCCTTATATATGAACCATTGACTCATCCTGGCACTTGCGAGAGGTGAAAAATAAAGGTAGCCGCGTAGCGCTAGATTTTGAAACTAATACGTTGTGCTGCAAATGCGCATATGAAGCACATAACAATTTAAAGCACTATGTTGGCCAATCAGTAAATATTAACCGGATTTCAAATCAGAAACATGTTAATGTGTTATTGTATTCATTTATTATATTTGAAATGTGCTCTGATATAAATGAAAATGACGTCAAATGACTTTTCGATGCTTCTATTTAACTTGATTTATATACGACTTTTGCGATTGAATCTTAAAATCAATTTTGTATTTACTTACTTCCCTCTATCAGCTACAAAGTATATACTTTTAGAATCTGTAAGTACATCTGGGATGGCACTACACTTTAACGTTATTTTAGAGACATTTGAGTCAACCGTAGGACGTTTGCGAACGTCTGAGACAATATCCTAAAGTTTGTCAAGTATCTTATGTTTTCTAGATACCATGTTTCTGCATAATTTTAATGTTCTAGCAAAATTTCTTCTCGATTAATAGCTTTTGAAAGAAAATTTTTTATCGGCATATAAAAAAAATCTTTTTTGGAATTTAATTCAGTTTGTCCCTCTTAAGGTAAAAATTCCGTCAAAGTCTCATATTTTAAATCACAAACTGTAATTTAAAAATTAAAATTGCATATTATAAAACCAAAATTGTAATTTTAAAATGAAAATTGTATATTTTATGACGAAAAGTGTAATTTTAATATGAAAATCGTATATTTTAAAACGAAAATATTAATTTTAAAATGAAAATTGCCAAAAAAATGTGGAACGCTTCACGATTTTGCGTGTCATCCTTGCGCAGGGGCCATGCTAATCTTCTCTGTATCGTTCCAATTTTAGTATATGTACTGCCGAAGCAAGTACGACCGCTGAGCTCCGAGCGCTCCTTATATATGAACCATTGACTCATCCTGGCACTTGCGAGAGGTGAAAAATAAAGGTAGCCGCGTAGCGCTAGATTTTGAAACTAATACGTTGTACTGCAAATGCGCATATGAAGCACATAACAATTTAAAGCACTATGTTGGCCAATCAGTAAATATTAACCGGATTTCAAATCAGAAACATGTTAATGTGTTATTGTATTCATTTATTATATTTGAAATGTGCTCTGATATAAATGAAAATGACGTCAAATGACTTTTCGATGCTTCTATTTAACTTGATTTATATACGACTTTTGCGATTGAATCTTAAAATCAATTTTGTATTTACTTACTTCCCTCTATCAGCTACAAAGTATATACTTTTAGAATCTGTAAGTACATCTGGGATGGCACTACACTTTAACGTTATTTTAGAGACATTTGAGTCAACCGTAGGACGTTTGCGAACGTCTGAGACAATATCCTAAATTTTGTCAAGTATCTTATGTTTTCTAGATACCATGTTTCTGCATAATTTTAATGTTCTAGCAAAATTTCTTCTCGATTAATAGCTTTTGAAGGAAAATTTTTTATCGGCATATAAAAAAAATCTTTTTTGGAATTTAATTCAGTTTGTCCCTCTTAAGGTAAAAATTCCGTCAAAGTCTCATATTTTAAATCACAAACTGTAATTTAAAAATTAAAATTGCATATTATAAAACCAAAATTGTAATTTTAAAATGAAAATTGTATATTTTATGACGAAAAGTGTAATTTTAATACGAAAATCGTATATTTTAAAACGAAAATATTAATTTTAAAATGAAAATTGAAAAAAAAATGTGGAACGCTTCACGATTTTGCGTGTCATCCTTGCGCAGGGGCCATGCTAATCTTCTCTGTATCTGTCCAATTTTAGTATATGTACTGCCGAAGCAAGTACGACCGCTGAGCTCCGAGCGCTCCTTATATATGAACCATTGACTCATCCTGGCACTTGCGAGAGGTGAAAAATAAAGGTAGCCGCGTAGCGCTAGATTTTGAAACTAATACGTTGTGCTGCAAATGCGCATATGAAGCACATAAAAATTTAAAGCACTATGTTGGCCAATCAGTAAATATTAACCGGATTTCAAATCAGAAACATGTTAATGTGTTATTGTATTCATTTATTATATTTGAAATGTGCTCTGATATAAATGAAAATGACGTCAAATGACTTTTCGATGCTTCTATTTAACTTGATTTATATACGACTTTTGCGATTGAATCTTAAAATCAATTTTGTATTTACTTACTTCCCTCTATCAGCTACAAAGTATATACTTTTAGAATCTGTAAGTACATCTGGGATGGCACTACACTTTAACGTTATTTTAGAGACATTTGAGTCAACCGTAGGACGTTTGCGAACGTCTGAGACAATATCCTAAATTTTGTCAAGTATCTTATGTTTTCTAGATACCATGTTTCTGCATAATTTTAATGTTCTAGCAAAATTTCTTCTCGATTAATAGCTTTTGAAGGAAAATTTTTTATCGGCATATAAAAAAAATCTTTTTTGGAATTTAATTCAGTTTGTCCCTCTTAAGGTAAAAATTCCGTCAAAGTCTCATATTTTAAATCACAAACTGTAATTTAAAAATTAAAATTGCATATTATAAAACCAAAATTGTAATTTTAAAATGAAAATTGTATATTTTATGACGAAAAGTGTAATTTTAATATGAAAATCGTATATTTTAAAACGAAAATATTAATTTTAAAATGAAAATTGCCAAAAAAATGTGGAACGCTTCACGATTTTGCGTGTCATCCTTGCGCAGGGGCCATGCTAATCTTCTCTGTATCGTTCCAATTTTAGTATATGTACTGCCGAAGCAAGTACGACCGCTGAGCTCCGAGCGCTCCTTATATATGAACCATTGACTCATCCTGGCACTTGCGAGAGGTGAAAAATAAAGGTAGCCGCGTAGCGCTAGATTTTGAAACTAATACGTTGTGCTGCAAATGCGCATATGAAGCACATAACAATTTAAAGCACTATGTTGGCCAATCAGTAAATATTAACCGGATTTAAAATCAGAAACATGTTAATGTGTTATTGTATTCATTTATTATATTTGAAATGTGCTCTGATATAAATGAAAATGACGTGTCAAATGACTTTTCGATGCTTCTATTTAACTTGATTTATATACGACTTTTGCGATTGAATCTTAAAATCAATTTTGTATTTACTTACTTCCCTCTATCAGCTACAAAGTATATACTTTTAGAATCTGTAAGTACATCTGGGATGGCACTACACTTTAACGTTATTTTAGAGACATTTGAGTCAACCGTAGGACGTTTGCGAACGTCTGAGACAATATCCTAAATTTTGTCAAGTATCTTATGTTTTCTAGATACCATGTTTCTGCATAATTTTAATGTTCTAGCAAAATTTCTTCTCGATTAATAGCTTTTGAAGGAAAATTTTTTATCGGCATATAAAAAAAATCTTTTGTGGAATTTAATTCAGTTTGTCCCTCTTAAGGTAAAAATTCCGTCAAAGTCTCATATTTTAAATCACAAACTGTAATTTGAAAATTAAAATTGCATATTATAAAACCAAAATTGTAATTTTAAAATGAAAATTGTATATTTTATGACGAAAAGTGTAATTTTAATATGAAAATCGTATATTTTAAAACGAAAATATTAATTTTAAAATGAAAATTGCCAAAAAAATGTGGAACGCTTCACGATTTTGCGTGTCATCCTTGCGCAGGGGCCATGCTAATCTTCTCTGTATCGTTCCAATTTTAGTATATGTACTGCCGAAGCAAGTACGACCGCTGAGCTCCGAGCGCTCCTTATATATGAACCATTGACTCATCCTGGCACTTGCGAGAGGTGAAAAATAAAGGTAGCCGCGTAGCGCTAGATTTTGAAACTAATACGTTGTGCTGCAAATGCGCATATGAAGCACATAACAATTTAAAGCACTATGTTGGCCAATCAGTAAATATTAACCGGATTTCAAATCAGAAACATGTTAATGTGTTATTGTATTCATTTATTATATTTGAAATGTGCTCTGATATAAATGAAAATGACGTCAAATGACTTTTCGATGCTTCTATTTAACTTGATTTATATACGACTTTTGCGATTGAATCTTAAAATCAATTTTGTATTTACTTACTTCCCTCTATCAGCTACAAAGTATATACTTTTAGAATCTGTAAGTACATCTGGGATGGCACTACACTTTAACGTTATTTTAGAGACATTTGAGTCAACCGTAGGACGTTTGCGAACGTCTGAGACAATATCCTAAATTTTGTCAAGTATCTTATGTTTTCTAGATACCATGTTTCTGCATAATTTTAATGTTCTAGCAAAATTTCTTCTCGATTAATAGCTTTTGAAGGAAAATTTTTTATCGGCATATAAAAAAAATCTTTTTTGGAATTTAATTCAGTTTGTCCCTCTTAAGGTAAAAATTCCGTCAAAGTCTCATATTTTAAATCACAAACTGTAATTTAGAAATTAAAATTGCATATTATAAAACCAAAATTGTAATTTTAAAATGAAAATTGTATATTTTATGACGAAAAGTGTAATTTTAATATGAAAATCGTATATTTTAAAACGAAAATATTAATTTTAAAATGAAAATTGCCAAAAAAATGTGGAACGCTTCACGATTTTGCGTGTCATCCTTGCGCAGGGGCCATGCTAATCTTCTCTGTATCGTTCCAATTTTAGTATATGTACTGCCGAAGCAAGTACGACCGCTGAGCTCCGAGCGCTCCTTATATATGAACCATTGACTCATCCTGGCACTTGCGAGAGGTGAAAAATAAAGGTAGCCGCGTAGCGCTAGATTTTGAAACTAATACGTTGTGCTGCAAATGCGCATATGAAGCACATAACAATTTAAAGCACTATGTTGGCCAATCAGTAAATATTAACCGGATTTAAAATCAGAAACATGTTAATGTGTTATTGTATTCATTTATTATATTTGAAATGTGCTCTGATATAAATGAAAATGACGTGTCAAATGACTTTTCGATGCTTCTATTTAACTTGATTTATATACGACTTTTGCGATTGAATCTTAAAATCAATTTTGTATTTACTTACTTCCCTCTATCAGCTACAAAGTATATACTTTTAGAATCTGTAAGTACATCTGGGATGGCACTACACTTTAACGTTATTTTAGAGACATTTGAGTCAACCGTAGGACGTTTGCGAACGTCTGAGACAATATCCTAAATTTTGTCAAGTATCTTATGTTTTCTAGATACCATGTTTCTGCATAATTTTAATGTTCTAGCAAAATTTCTTCTCGATTAATAGCTTTTGAAGGAAAATTTTTTATCGGCATATAAAAAAAATCTTTTGTGGAATTTAATTCAGTTTGTCCCTCTTAAGGTAAAAATTCCGTCAAAGTCTCATATTTTAAATCACAAACTGTAATTTGAAAATTAAAATTGCATATTATAAAACCAAAATTGTAATTTTAAAATGAAAATTGTATATTTTATGACGAAAAGTGTAATTTTAATATGAAAATCGTATATTTTAAAACGAAAATATTAATTTTAAAATGAAAATTGCCAAAAAAATGTGGAACGCTTCACGATTTTGCGTGTCATCCTTGCGCAGGGGCCATGCTAATCTTCTCTGTATCGTTCCAATTTTAGTATATGTACTGCCGAAGCAAGTACGACCGCTGAGCTCCGAGCGCTCCTTATATATGAACCATTGACTCATCCTGGCACTTGCGAGAGGTGAAAAATAAAGGTAGCCGCGTAGCGCTAGATTTTGAAACTAATACGTTGTGCTGCAAATGCGCATATGAAGCACATAACAATTTAAAGCACTATGTTGGCCAATCAGTAAATATTAACCGGATTTAAAATCAGAAACATATTAATGTGTTATTGTATTCATTTATTATATTTGAAATGTGCTCTGATATAAATGAAAATGACGTCAAATGACTTTTCGATGCTTCTATTTAACTTGATTTATATACGACTTTTGCGATTGAATCTTAAAATCAATTTTGTATTTACTTACTTCCCTCTATCAGCTACAAAGTATATACTTTTAGAATCTGTACGTACATCTGGGATGGCACTACACTTTAACGTTATTTTAGAGACATTTGAGTCAACCGTAGGACGTTTGCGAACGTCTGAGACAATATCCTAAATTTTGTCAAGTATCTTATGTTTTCTAGATACCATGTTTCTGCATAATTTTAATGTTCTAGCAAAATTTCTTCTCGATTAATAGCTTTTGAAGGAAAATTTTTTATCGGCATATAAAAAAAATCTTTTTTGGAATTTAATTCAGTTTGTCCCTCTTAAGGTAAAAATTCCGTCAAAGTCTCATATTTTAAATCACAAACTGTAATTTAAAAATTAAAATTGCATATTATAAAACCAAAATTGTAATTTTAAAATGAAAATTGTATATTTTATGACGAAAAGTGTAATTTTAATATGAAAATCGTATATTTTAAAACGAAAATATTAATTTTAAAATGAAAATTGCCAAAAAAATGTGGAACGCTTCACGATTTTGCGTGTCATCCTTGCGCAGGGGCCATGCTAATCTTCTCTGTATCGTTCCAATTTTAGTATATGTACTGCCGAAGCAAGTACGACCGCTGAGCTCCGAGCGCTCCTTATATATGAACCATTGACTCATCCTGGCACTTGCGAGAGGTGAAAAATAAAGGTAGCCGCGTAGCGCTAGATTTTGAAACTAATACGTTGTGCTGCAAATGCGCATATGAAGCACATAACAATTTAAAGCACTATGTTGGCCAATCAGTAAATATTAACCGGATTTCAAATCAGAAACATGTTAATGTGTTATTGTATTCATTTATTATATTTGAAATGTGCTCTGATATAAATGAAAATGACGTCAAATGACTTTTCGATGCTTCTATTTAACTTGATTTATATACGACTTTTGCGATTGAATCTTAAAATCAATTTTGTATTTACTTACTTCCCTCTATCAGCTACAAAGTATATACTTTTAGAATCTGTAAGTACATCTGGAATGGCACTACACTTTAACGTTATTTTAGAGACATTTGAGTCAACCGTAGGACGTTTGCGAACGTCTGAGACAATATCCTAAATTTTGTCAAGTATCTTATGTTTTCTAGATACCATGTTTCTGCATAATTTTAATGTTCTAGCAAAATTTCTTCTCGATTAATAGCTTTTGAAGGAAAATTTTTTATCGGCATATAAAAAAAATCTTTTTTGGAATTTAATTCAGTTTGTCCCTCTTAAGGTAAAAATTCCGTCAAAGTCTCATATTTTAAATCACAAACTGTAATTTAAGAATTAAAATTGCATATTATAAAACCAAAATTGTAATTTTAAAATGAAAATTGTATATTTTATGACGAAAAGTGTAATTTTAATATGAAAATCGTATATTTTAAAACGAAAATATTAATTTTAAAATGAAAATTGCCAAAAAAATGTGGAACGCTTCACGATTTTGCGTGTCATCCTTGCGCAGGGGCCATGCTAATCTTCTCTGTATCGTTCCAATTTTAGTATATGTACTGCCGAAGCAAGTACGACCGCTGAGCTCCGAGCGCTCCTTATATATGAATTATTGACTCATCCTGGCACTTGCGAGAGGTGAAAAATAAAGGTAGCCGCGTAGCGCTAGATTTTGAAACTAATACGTTGTGCTGCAAATGCGCATATGAAGCACATAACAATTTAAAGCACTATGTTGGCCAATCAGTAAATATTAACCGGATTTCAAATCAGAAACATGTTAATGTGTTATTGTATTCATTTATTATATTTGAAATGTGCTCTGATATAAATGAAAATGACGTCAAATGACTTTTCGATGCTTCTATTTAACTTGATTTATATACGAAATTGCGATTGAATCTTAAAATCAATTTTGTATTTACTTACTTCCCTCTATCAGCTACAAAGTATATACTTTTAGAATCTGTAAGTACATCTGGGATGGCACTACACTTTAACGTTATTTTAGAGACATTTGAGTCAACCGTAGGACGTTTGCGAACGTCTGAGACAATATCCTAAATTTTGTCAAGTATCTTATGTTTTCTAGATACCATGTTTCTGCATAATTTTAATGTTCTAGCAAAATTTCTTCTCGATTAATAGCTTTTGAAGGAAAATTTTTTATCGGCATATAAAAAAAATCTTTTTTGGAATTTAATTCAGTTTGTCCCTCTTAAGGTAAAAATTCCGTCAAAGTCTCATATTTTAAATCACAAACTGTAATTTAAAAATTAAAATTGCATATTATAAAACCAAAATTGTAATTTTAAAATGAAAATTGTATATTTTATGACGAAAAGTGTAATTTTAATATGAAAATCGTATATTTTAAAACGAAAATATTAATTTTAAAATGAAAATTGCCAAAAAAATGTGGAACGCTTCACGATTTTGCGTGTCATCCTTGCGCAGGGGCCATGCTAATCTTCTCTGTATCGTTCCAATTTTAGTATATGTACTGCCGAAGCAAGTACGACCGCTGAGCTCCGAGCGCTCCTTATATATGAACCATTGACTCATCCTGGCACTTGCGAGAGGTGAAAAATAAAGGTAGCCGCGTAGCGCTAGATTTTGAAACTAATACGTTGTGCTGCAAATGCGCATATGAAGCACATAACAATTTAAAGCACTATGTTGGCCAATCAGTAAATATTAACCGGATTTCAAATCAGAAACATGTTAATGTGTTATTGTATTCATTTATTATATTTGAAATGTGCTCTGATATAAATGAAAATGACGTCAAATGACTTTTCGATGCTTCTATTTAACTTGATTTATATACGACTTTTGCGATTGAATCTTAAAATCAATTTTGTATTTACTTACTTCCCTCTATCAGCTACAAAGTATATACTTTTAGAATCTGTAAGTACATCTGGAATGGCACTACACTTTAACGTTATTTTAGAGACATTTGAGTCAACCGTAGGACGTTTGCGAACGTCTGAGACAATATCCTAAATTTTGTCAAGTATCTTATGTTTTCTAGATACCATGTTTCTGCATAATTTTAATGTTCTAGCAAAATTTCTTCTCGATTAATAGCTTTTGAAGGAAAATTTTTTATCGGCATATAAAAAAAATCTTTTTTGGAATTTAATTCAGTTTGTCCCTCTTAAGGTAAAAATTCCGTCAAAGTCTCATATTTTAAATCACAAACTGTAATTTAAGAATTAAAATTGCATATTATAAAACCAAAATTGTAATTTTAAAATGAAAATTGTATATTTTATGACGAAAAGTGTAATTTTAATATGAAAATCGTATATTTTAAAACGAAAATATTAATTTTAAAATGAAAATTGCCAAAAAAATGTGGAACGCTTCACGATTTTGCGTGTCATCCTTGCGCAGGGGCCATGCTAATCTTCTCTGTATCGTTCCAATTTTAGTATATGTACTGCCGAAGCAAGTACGACCGCTGAGCTCCGAGCGCTCCTTATATATGAACCATTGACTCATCCTGGCACTTGCGAGAGGTGAAAAATAAAGGTAGCCGCGTAGCGCTAGATTTTGAAACTAATACGTTGTGCTGCAAATGCGCATATGAAGCACATAACAATTTAAAGCACTATGTTGGCCAATCAGTAAATATTAACCGGATTTAAAATCAGAAACATATTAATGTGTTATTGTATTCATTTATTATATTTGAAATGTGCTCTGATATAAATGAAAATGACGTGTCAAATGACTTTTCGATGCTTCTATTTAACTTGATTTATATACGACTTTTGCGATTGAATCTTAAAATCAATTTTGTATTTACTTACTTCCCTCTATCAGCTACAAAGTATATACTTTTAGAATCTGTAAGTACATTTGGGATGGCACTACACTTTAACGTTATTTTAGAGACATTTGAGTCAACCGTAGGACGTTTGCGAACGTCTGAGACAATATCCTAAATTTTGTCAAGTATCTTATGTTTTCTAGATACCATGTTTCTGCATAATTTTAATGTTCTAGCAAAATTTCTTCTCGATTAATAGCTTTTGAAGGAAAATTTTTTATCGGCATATAAAAAAAATCTTTTTTGGAATTTAATTCAGTTTGTCCCTCTTAAGGTAAAAATTCCGTCAAAGTCTCATATTTTAAATCACAAACTGTAATTTAAAAATTAAAATTGCATATTATAAAACCAAAATTGTAATTTTAAAATGAAAATTGTATATTTTATGACGAAAAGTGTAATTTTAATATGAAAATCGTATATTTTAAAACGAAAATATTAATTTTAAAATGAAAATTGCCAAAAAAATGTGGAACGCTTCACGATTTTGCGTGTCATCCTTGCGCAGGGGCCATGCTAATCTTCTCTGTATCGTTCCAATTTTAGTATATGTACTGCCGAAGCAAGTACGACCGCTGAGCTCCGAGCGCTCCTTATATATGAACCATTGACTCATCCTGGCACTTGCGAGAGGTGAAAAATAAAGGTAGCCGCGTAGCGCTAGATTTTGAAACTAATACGTTGTGCTGCAAATGCGCATATGAAGCACATAACAATTTAAAGCACTATGTTGGCCAATCAGTAAATATTAACCGGATTTCAAATCAGAAACATGTTAATGTGTTATTGTATTCATTTATTATATTTGAAATGTGCTCTGATATAAATGAAAATGACGTCAAATGACTTTTCGATGCTTCTATTTAACTTGATTTATATACGACTTTTGCGATTGAATCTTAAAATCAATTTTGTATTTACTTACTTCCCTCTATCAGCTACAAAGTATATACTTTTAGAATCTGTAAGTACATCTGGGATGGCACTACACTTTAACGTTATTTTAGAGACATTTGAGTCAACCGTAGGACGTTTGCGAACGTCTGAGACAATATCCTAAATTTTGTCAAGTATCTTATGTTTTCTAGATACCATGTTTCTGCATAATTTTAATGTTCTAGCAAAATTTCTTCTCGATTAATAGCTTTTGAAGGAAAATTTTTTATCGGCATATAAAAAAAATCTTTTTTGGAATTTAATTCAGTTTGTCCCTCTTAAGGTAAAAATTCCGTCAAAGTCTCATATTTTAAATCACAAACTGTAATTTAAAAATTAAAATTGCATATTATAAAACCAAAATTGTAATTTTAAAATGAAAATTGTATATTTTATGACGAAAAGTGTAATTTTAATATGAAAATCGTATATTTTAAAACGAAAATATTAATTTTAAAATGAAAATTGCCAAAAAAATGTGGAACGCTTCACGATTTTGCGTGTCATCCTTGCGCAGGGGCCATGCTAATCTTCTCTGTATCGTTCCAATTTAAGTATATGTACTGCCGAAGCAATTACGACCGCTGAGGTCCGAGCGCTCCTTATATATGAACCATTGACTCATCCTGGCACTTGCGAGAGGTGAAAAATAAAGGTAGCCGCGTAGCGCTATTTTTTGAACCTAATAGGTTGTGCTGCAAATGCGCATATGAAGCACATAACAATTTAAAGCACTATGTTGGCCAATCAGTAAATATTAACCGGATTTCAAATCAGAAACATGTTAATGTGTTATTGTATTCATTTATTATATTTGAAATGTGCTCTGATATAAATGAAAATGACGTCAAATGACTTTTCGATGCATCTATTTAACTTGATTTATATACGACTTTTGCGATTGAATCTTAAAATCAATTTTGTATTTACTTACTTCCCTCTATCAGCTACAAAGTATATACTTTTAGAATCTGTAAGTACATCTGGGATGGCACTACACTTTAACGTTATTTTAGAGATATTTGAGTCAACCGTAGGACGTTTGCGAACGTCAGAGACAATATCCTAAATTTTGTCAAGTATCTTATGTTTTCTAGATACCATGTTTCTGCATTATTTTAATGTTCTAGCAAAATTTCTTCTCGATTAATAGCTTTTGAAGGAAAATTTTTTATCGGCATATAAAAAAAATCTTTTTTGGAATTTAATTCAGTTTGTCCCTCTTAAGGTAAAAATTCCGTCAAAGTCTCATATTTTAAATCACAAACTGTAATTTAAAAATTAAAATTGCATATTATAAAACCAAAATTGTAATTTTAAAATGAAAATTGTATATTTTATGACGAAAAGTGTAATTTTAATATGAAAATCGTATATTTTAAAACGAATATATTAATTTTAAAATGAAAATTGCCAAAAAAATGTGGAACGCTTCACGATTTTGCGTGTCATCCTTGCGCAGGGGCCATGCTAATCTTCTCTGTATCGTTCCAATTTTAGTATATGTACTGCCGAAGCAAGTACGACCGCTGATCTCCGAGCGCTCCTTATATATGAACCATTGACTCATCCTGGCACTTGCGAGAGGTGAAAAATAAAGGTAGCCGCGTAGCGCTAGATTTTGAAACTAATACGTTGTGCTGCAAATGCGCATATGAAGCACATAACAATTTAAAGCACTATGTTGGCCAATCAGTAAATATTAACCGGATTTAAAATCAGAAACATATTAATGTGTTATTGTATTCATTTATTATATTTGAAATATGCTCTGATATAAATGAAAATGACGTCAAATGACTTTTCGATGCTTCTATTTAACTTGATTTATATACGACTTTTGCGATTGAATCTTAAAATCAATTTTGTATTTACTTACTTCCCTCTATCAGCTACAAAGTATATACTTTTAGAATCTGTAAGTACATCTGGGATGGCACTACACTTTAACGTTATTTTAGAGACATTTGAGTCAACCGTAGGACGTTTGCGAACGTCTGAGACAATATCCTAAATTTTGTCAAGTATCTTATGTTTTCTAGATACCATGTTTCTGCATAATTTTAATGTTCTAGCAAAATTTCTTCTCGATTAATAGCTTTTGAAGGAAAATTTTTTATCGGCATATAAAAAAAATCTTTTTTGGAATTTAATTCAGTTTGTCCCTCTTAAGGTAAAAATTCCGTCAAAGTCTCATATTTTAAATCACAAACTGTAATTTAAAAATTAAAATTGCATATTATAAAACCAAAATTGTAATTTTAAAATGAAAATTGTATATTTTATGACGAAAAGTGTAATTTTAATATGAAAATCGTATATTTTAAAACGAAAATATTAATTTTAAAATGAAAATTGCCAAAAAAATGTGGAACGCTTCACGATTTTGCGTGTCATCCTTGCGCAGGGGCCATGCTAATCTTCTCTGTATCGTTCCAATTTTAGTATATGTACTGCCGAAGCAAGTACGACCGCTGAGCTCCGAGCGCTCCTTATATATGAACCATTGACTCATCCTGGCACTTGCGAGAGGTGAAAAATAAAGGTAGCCGCGTAGCGCTAGATTTTGAAACTAATACGTTGTGCTGCAAATGCGCATATGAAGCACATAACAATTTAAAGCACTATGTTGGCCAATCAGTAAATATTAACCGGATTTCAAATCAGAAACATGTTAATGTGTTATTGTATTCATTTATTATATTTGAAATGTGCTCTGATATAAATGAAAATGACGTCA